>CM053627.1:99203588-99230934 GCA_028646595.1 Phalanger gymnotis | reverse complement strand
GTTGAATTTGCTTGACTTCTTAGGGAGGGTGGGTGGGAAGGGAAGAGGGGAGAGAATTTGGAACTCAAAGTTTTAAAAAGAGATATTCAAAAACAAAAAAAAATTTTTTTGCATACAACTAGAAAATAAGATACACAGGCAATGGGGCATAGAAATTTATCTTGCCCTACTAGAAAGAAAGGGAAAAGGGGATGGGTGGGGAGTGGGGTGACAGAAGGGAGGGCTGACTGGGGAACAGGACAACCAGAATATATGCCATCTTGGAGTGGGGGAAGGGTTGAAATGGGGAGAAAATTTGTAATTCAAACTCCTGTGAAAATCAACGCTGAAAACTAAATATATTAATAATAAAAAAATTTAAAATAAAGTGGCAAAGCAAAAAAAAATAATATTAGCGCTTATTTGTGATAGCAAAAAACTGCAAACAAATTGGGTATGCATCAGTTGAGGAATGGTTGAACAGAGTGTGGTACACAAATGTGGAATATGACCGCCTGTGAAAAATAACAAATGTAACGAATTAAGAAAAAAACAGAAGAAGACTTTATGAGCCAATGAAGAATGAAAAATTGCTGTTTCTTGAACATTACACTTCTCTCAGCTCTGGGTATTTTCTCTTCCTGCCCCACAGATCTGGAATAATATTCCTCCTCATCTCTGCCAGTTGGCTTCCGAAGTTTCCTTTAAGTCCCAACTAAAATCTCACTTTCTACAGGAAGCCTCTCTCAAGTCTTGTGCCTTCTGGCTTTTCATTATTTCCTATTTCTCTTGTATAGAGTTTGCAGCTGTTTGCTTGTTTTCTTCCTATTTAAGCAACACTCCCCTGCTCCTTGTGGCCAGGGATGGTCTTTTGCCCCTTTTTGTGTCCTCATGATCCTATGACACTTCCCCACCCATGAAAGTCCTCTCTCTCTCCCCTCCTCCGCAAATAGTCCTAGAGCACCTTGTCTGCATCTCTCCTTTGCCCCCATGACACACTACTCTTCACTGCACTTTTCTGAATCCATGTTGTATCCTCCCATTAGAATGTAAGCTCTTTAAGGGCAAAAGATTTGCCATTATTTATGTTTGTTTCCTCAGCCCCAAGCACAGTGCCATACTTATAATAGGGCCACTCAATGATGTTTGTGGAATTTAATTCCATTCAACTCTAAAGACGATCAAATGCCTTCCGAGGGGGACTCTATCATAAAATAAAAGGACATGTTATTGTATGACCTGTATAACAGCTATTTCAGCACCTCAAGGCAGGTTTTCCCCCTTTCCTGGGATCTCTCTTCTATTGTTGCAGTGGTTACTGTTGCCAGAGGTCTAACTCTGTAAAAATGAGTTATCACTATTGTATATTAATTATAATGCTATATTTATAATATGGACTATATAAAATGTGATATATTTATACTATAATGTGTGTAATAATTTATATTGTATCAACTAATATCGGTTATGTGATATATACATATATACCTACATACATATATGTGTTTTATGTGTATAAATATATGTATATTATGTGAATTATGTATATTATATGTATAGTTTATAAATTTACAGTTTTGTAAAAGATCATAGATTTAGAACCCTAGACCACGTGGGAATGAAGACTTGAGCCAACAGCATTAGAGAAAACCTCACTATATCTCAGGGATACCCCTAGAACCCTGAGAGAGAGAGATGTAGCTTTGTTAAGGGACCCAAGAGAACAGTAAGAGTGGGAGTCAGAAAAAAAGATGCCCAAAGCTTATAAAGGCTACATTTGTATTCCAGTAACCAGAACAGTGCCTCATTTACAGTAGCTACTTAAACATTTGTTTGATTAAATTAGTAAATGATTAGAATACAAATGGCCTTATCCTCTTGCTATAAATTTGTTATTATTACTGTGCCATCTGGTCACATTGGCTCTCAAGAACAGGTTAAAATGATGCAATTCCTCATTATGACCTCTTGGTGGCTTGGGAAGTGAATCATGCATACATAAAATTGAATTGTCTAGAGAATACAGCATCTGCAGAGAGTGGAGTATCTCACACAACCTTTCTTCATGGTTGCACATGAATATTGTTTGAAATTATCATGTAATTTCATTTGAATGATTCACCAACTGGTTCACTTGTGGCATTCAAATGTTTTAATTCTCTGAAGTACTGGAAAAACAAATAGACTTTGCATCTCATATTTTAAAACTAAAAAAAAAATATTTTCTTTCTGCCATCATATGTCATATTTTCACAGTCAGTGAAAACATTTATTAAGCCCCTATTATGTGTTAGGCACTGTATTTTCTATATTAAAAGTGTGAATGGGAAAGGTTTTTAAAAATTAAACTGACCATGAAGTCCTGTGAACTAAGAATTTTGCATATTCAAGTCATTACTAGATATTTATGAGAAGGTTCCATAGGGATACAACCGGATCCCTGCAGAATTTCAACACCACAAAAGCATGGGGATAGGAGAGACCTAGGAGTCCATGTAGTCTACCCCATGCCTAAGCAGGAATCCCTTCTCCACTATACCCAACAAGTGTTCATCCAGCCTCTTCTTGAGGATCTCCTGGGAAGAGGAACCATCTACCTCCTGAAGCAGCCCATTCCACTTCCATTATCTCTGTTAGAAAGTCTGTTGTGGTATACATTCCAAATGTGCCTCTTTACCACTGTCTCCTACTTTTGCTCTCCTGGTTCAGGAACCAAGAAGAAGAAATCAAATACCTCTTCCAGAGGGCCATTCTTCAAATACTTGAAATCTATCTTGAATCTTCTCTAGGTCAAACTGTTGGAATTTACTTAAGTACTCTTAATAGAGGCATCAAAGTGTTACAAGCATACAGGCTGCCATGGTGGTGCAGTGGATAGAGCATTGGGCCTGAACTCAAGAAGACTCAAGTTCAAATCCAGCCTCGTGCATTTACTAGCTGTACGACTCTAGGCACTTAACCTGTTTGCCTCAGTTTCCTCAACTGTAAAATGGGGAGAATAATAGTACCTACTTCCTAGAGTTGTTGTAAAAGATAAAATGAGATAATCTTTGTAAAGTAAGTACTTGTCACACAGTAGGCTCTTATTACTAATTCTTCTTATGAGTTCATAGTAGTCAAGACCCTTCATCATCCTCATTCATCCCATCTGAATACTCTAGATTGTGTCTGCTAGGGCAGAATACAGTAGGACTACTACTGCACCCCCCACCCAGTGTTAGACAATACACCTCCCTTAACATCATGAAGAATTGGATTCACTTAACACTATGTAGGATTGCATTCACTTTCTTGGGTAATAGATCACATTCTTCATTCATATTAAGCTTACATTTGACTAAAAGTCCCATATCCTTATCAAAGAAACTATTGTCCATCTGTGCATCCCCTATTTTCTCTTTGTAAAGTTTATTTTTATAACCCAAGCATGAGGTGTCACATTTGTCCCTGGAAAATTCCATTTCATTAGGTTTGATTCAGTGTTGTAGCCTCCTACGATCCTTAAAAAAACTGTCATTCAAAGTGTTATCATCCCTCCTGGCTTTGTGGGATCTGAAAATATGACAAATATTCCATTTATGCCTTTACCCAGTATGTTAATAAAAAATGTTGAACAGGACAGGGAAAAGCACAGATCCCTGAGGCTCCTCACTACAGGCATCGTTCCAAGTGGGCATCAAACCACTGACTATTCACTGGGTCTGGCCATTCAACCAGTTTCAAATTCATCTAATTATATGGCCATATAACACACATCTCTCCATCTTTTCCATAAGTGTACCCAGGTAAATATTATCAAATGCTTTGCTAAAATCTAAGTAAACTAAGTATGTCTGCAACTTTCCTTTGATCTACCAGTTCAGTAAACCTGTCAAGAAAGGAAATAAAATTTGTTTGGCATGAGCTGTTCTTGATTAAAACAGGTTGGATAGATAGATAGATAGATAGATAGATAGATAGATAGATAGATAGATAGATAGATGGATAGACATGTAGACAGAAAGATAATGCATTTTTAAGAGCCTACTATGTGTCAGACACCACTAAGTCCGGCGGATACAAATACAAGCAAGCAAGACATGTAAGCAAAACAGCTCCTGGCCTCAAGGAGCTTACTTCCTAAGGAACAGTACATAAATGAGGACCTGGAAAGTGGGGTGGGGAGAGAGAGAGAGAGGAAGATTACATAGGCAGGTCCATGGCATGAAAAGAACCAAAACATGCAGTGGAGTTCAGGATACTAGCAAGGTAAGGCGAAAGCTGTGCTATCGGAGACCAAGGTGTTTTCTGAAGTCCTTTTCTTATTTTTTGGAATCTTTACAATGTTTCCTTTAGGCACTGAGTAGTGTTCCTCTGGGCCCCTTGTCGAGTCTTAGAACTGCCTTTTCTCAGTTTATCTAGTTTGTTCTTGGCTCCCAACATGGACAATGCCAAAAGTCACCAACATTCCAAGGACACTGCTAGGAAACAGATAAGAAGTCTAAATCTTACTGGTCTTTCACAGTTCTCAAGGTCTTCCTTTGATCAAGGGAGCCATTTTCTCCTCCTGCTGACCCCAAGTGATTCCCTCTCCAGGGCTTGCCTGGAACTACTCTCTTCTGGACTATCACTGGAATGTAATTGCTGTTTTCTTCTAGATATTTACTATCTCCTTAATAATATAGCCTAGAATCCTGCTAGGAATTATAGCACCATTAGTCTAGAGGCCAAAGGGACCTTAGATGTCATAATCTAGTACCCTCGTTTTATAGATAAGGAAACTGAGTCCCTAAAGAGGTTAGTAAGAAGTTAGTAAGAGGCCTCATGTCTCCAAATTCAGTAGTCTTTCCACTCACAACTTTCCAAATGAGGAGCTGGGTCAAAGTCAAGCTCCTTAGACTATAGTTTATAGATTCTATTTTCTTCCATTTTTTTAAATGAGGAGCTTGCCTCCAAACCTGTGGTACTTCTCCCATTCTTCACTTACAAGACATAGAACCAGAAAAAAAAAAAACATGAACCACTTTCCAATGGAATAAGAAGGAAAATGAAAGCAATCTACTCCCATTTTCTTTCAGGAAGTTTATATTTGATTTTTGAGGTGTCCTTATCTTTCAAGTATTTTTTTCATTTCCTTTTGATAAGATTTTACTAAACAATATCTAACTAACACAAACGATAGAATAGCAGTGTTGGAAGTGAAATCACAATCAGTCAAAGTGCAGGTGCAGGCTCAAGGATATGATAGATAAGAGAGAAAGCATGGTCTAATGCAGGGGTCCTTTCTCTCTTTCGTGACATGGACTCCTCCTCTGGCAGTCTGGAGAAGACTACAGCCACCTTCTCAAAATAATTTCTAGAATTAATAATTAAATGCTAAATTTCAAGTAAAGATTAGTGAAGATAAAGATGTAATTAATTTCTTTCCACATCCACGTTCACACACCTCCTGAAATCTGTCCATGGTCGTCTTTGGGGTAATCCATCGACAAGGTTAAGAATCCTTAGACTAGCGCAAAGAGTACTATCGGAAAGAAAATCTGAATTCAACTTCCAGTTTTCATACACATTAACTGTGTGACCACGGAGAAATTACTCGATCTCTTTGAGCCTTGATCTTTTCATCTATAACATGGAGATAATAATTTCTGTGTTAACAGCCCCACAATGTAACTTTGAGGGGAATACTTTTCACATCTCACAGAAACTCTATAAATGTGAAATACCATTGTTGTCATTGTCCCTCACCTCTACCAGGCTTCCCTGGGCCTTCATGCTACCTCCATGATACATAGATTTTTCCCCACTATGATGCCCATTTATTCCTTTTCTCCTTACATTAGACATTGGACTTTTCATAATCACAGAATTATAGAGTTAACAGTGGGTTTTCAAGACCTTCCACTCCAACTCAATGTTTTATAGACAAAGAAAATGAGGTTTAGGGAGGTGAAGGGATCTGTCCCATGAGTGTCAGAGCCAGGACTCAATCTCAGCATGACAACCCAGAATATTTGTACCTAAAAACCCATTCGATGGGAAGGTGACTGACATATACAACAAGGTCACACAGCTAATAAGCAGCAGAGCCAGGATAATAGGAACCTTCAAGTCTGAAGGGTTGTCAGATGGGTGAAAGATTAGGTTTGATCTGCTTGGCCCTGAGGGCAAAACTAGGAATAATGCCTACAAGTAGCAGATCTACGCTTAAGGTAAGAAAACTCTCCCCATCAGTTAGAACTATCCCCAAGAGCAATGGGCTGCCTTCAGTAACTGCAGATTCCCTGGCAGAGAAGAGCTCTAAGGCTGGCTGGCGACCTGTCAGTGAGGCTGTGGAGGGAATCGCTGTTCAGGTCAAGGTTGAGCTAGATGACTTCTGAGGTCTCTTCCAATTCTGAGATTCGGCGGTAACCTCCAGGGGGACTTTGAGGGACAAAAGAGGAAAGAGGCTTTAGAAGGGGGGGAATGAAGTGAAAGGCAGGAGCCATCAATGTCATCAGCCACAGAATGGGGAAGGCTGGACATTAAATACCACATACGATGCTGACTTTCTTTGGGAGTCTAGACAAGTTTCTTTATCTCTTAGCACTTCCAAGAAAATCTCTAAAATCATACTTTGTAGAACTGATAGCTGATCTACCTTGCTAGAGTGGGTTTCTTCACCATATCTTCCCTACTGAGATGAGAGGGAAGAAGGAAGAGAGAGGGAGGGAAAAAGAGAGAGAAAGAGAGAGACAGATACAGAGACAAACAGGGACAGAGTGATCAAGAGACAGAGAAACAGAGATGAAGAATGATAGGCTAGAGACAGAAACAGAGAAAGAAAGAGAAGCAAAGAGACAAAGACAGAAAGACAGATGGAGATAAGACAGACAGAGATAAGAGACAGAGACAGAGTGACAGAGACAGACACCCCAAAAAGAGCCTGGTGTGAAAGGTGAGAGGACAAGCAGCTGTAATATCAATTAAGTTGAGTGTCTTTGATGGAGACTTACTAGGTGCTAAACCCCAGGCCCAAACCCCTATCTACTAGGTGCTAAGCCTATGTGGGCATGAAGCCCTCAGGGTCCTGAGGGGAGATGATAAGACCAGAGCCAATAGTAAGAGCCTAAGTTCTGGTTGCTCAGGTTTGATGAAGGCTAAAGAGTGCACAAAAAGAGAGAACGGAGCTATTTGCTTAGGACTCTCATTCTTGTCTGTATGCTGATGTGGAGACTCTGGGCAGCTGTAGTTAAGAACCCTCCAGCTTGTAAACCCGAATGTTTGGACTTTGTTAAACTCTGGTAACTATGCATTGAGATTTGAATGGGACAAGGTCTGTCTATAGATGTTTGTAATTGTTTGTATTTGCTCTGAAGTTCAGCTTGCTGGCTTTTTCCCCTGAACTAAGTGAATGATATTTGTATGCTGGATTAAAGTAAGATTGTTAACCCCTTAATATTGCTTTCCTTATTAAGCAGATCAAAAGAACCTGGGCTTGCAGCGGTGGTATCGTTGGGCTTGTTTGTGTTTTTTGCCCCCACAGCAGCTGCTAGCCCAATTGTTGAAACAGCAGCAGAGACAGTAGAAAGTCATATGTAATTGCTCTAGGAGATGGGGCATCCCGTCCCCCAATGAGAATGGGAGCAGGGGGATGGGGAAGAGAAGCACCAAACCAATAACACATGTTCATGCTGTAAAGCGGGGGGGGGGGGACTGAGTTACCAGTTGCCGAGGGAAAGGCTTCCCAGGGAGGAAACTCTTGATGGTGCCCAGAAGCACAGAATTTCCAGGAATGCTTGTAATGGCTCTAACCAAGCATAATTTTCTGACTCTTCTTCTCTACACTGTTTTCTCCTCCTTTCCTGCCTCCTGGCTAATCTAACCTTTCCTGCTATCTGCCCTATAGCCTCAAGAGCCTGGGAATTCATAGTAATTATTTGTTGTTGTGAATTTGTTGTTATTCAGTCATTTCAGTCTCATGACCCCATTTGGGGTTTCTTTAGCAAAGATGCTGGAGTGGTTTGCCATTTCCTTCTCCAGCTCATTTTACAGATGAGGAAATTGAAGCAAACAAGGTTAAATGACTTGCCCTGGGTCACACAACTAATGTCTGAGGCTGAATTTGAACTCAAGTCTTCCTGACTCCAGGCACTGTGATCTATATACTGCACCACCTAGCTGCCCTGGTAATTAGTTATTGGGTACAAATTTGCTTAGCGCATAGCCTCCTTCCCTATCCTCCCATAATACCACTCCTCTCCTGAGAGGCAAATATGCATGTCAGCTCAAGCCTTCTAGAGACACTGTGCATTAAGAAAGAGGAATGATTTTAATGGTGGGAAGGTCAAACTTGACATGCATATACATACAACACATACATACACGTGTATATTTATATATGTGTGTATATATGTATTGTGTGTACATATACATACAACACATACATACACGTGTATATTTATATATGTGTGTATATATGTATTGTGTGTACATATACATACAACACATACATACACGTGTATATTTATATATGTGTATATATGTATTGCGTGTACATATACGTATACACATACATATGTGTGTGTGTATAGTAACTAGAGACACAGCTACTGGGACTAATCAAGTTGCCTCTGGGTCACTAGGAGTCCAGAGACCAAAGATTTTTAACCTGGAGTCAGTGAACTTGTTTTGCTTTAAAAAAAAATTAGATGTTTCATAACTAATCAAATAATTAGATATTAGCATTTCAATGTGATTGGTCTTCTTTGCAATCCTATGTATTTTATTTAATTCATTTAAAACACAGTTCTGAGAAGGGGACAGTGGGCTTGATGGACCACCAAAGAGTTCCCTGCCACAAAGAAGGTTAAGAACCCCTACCCCAGGCTTTGTTGGGCCAGCAATTGGCAGCAGCAGTCTGTTTAGGCAGATAATGAGCTTGCTGCTTGTAGCTGGGATGCACATAAGGAATGTTAGTGAGGTTAAAGAATGTCAGCTTAAAAGGGGACCAAGTAGACCAAAGCAGCAAGCCAGACAGAAAAGTGGTCAAGAGAGTAGTAAGGTAGGAAATGTAGTATTATGGCTAAAGAAATTGTCTGGTAAATGGACTCTTGCTCTATGTATAAGTTTATGTATGTACACATACAGACTGTATAAATAGATTATTAATGTAATGGTTCCCTTGGGATACCAATGGAAGGACTTTCCCGTCTTCCCCCTCCCCCACTTCAGAACAGATACAGATGTCCTGACTGTTTCCTGTTGGCCATGAAGACTCTTAATTGGTTGATGAGATAGAATTCTGTAAATAGTAAAAGAACAATTTCTTTTTCCTATTGGCCATGAAGACTAAAGATGTCTCTCTGAGTTCCAAAGAGTCAGTAGGAGGGGTGCCAGGTGGCGCAGTGAATAGAACACGGGGCCTGGACTCAAGAAGACCTGGGTTCAAATCTGACCTCAGACACTCAGATACTGACCTCAGTTATGAGACCTTGGGCAAGTTGCTTAACTTCTGTTCATCTTAGCTTCCTCAACCATAAAATAGGGATAATAATAGCTCATACCTCACAGGGCTGTTGTGAGGGTCAAAGGACATATTTGTAAAGCACTTGGCACAGTGCCTGGCACATAACACCTGCTTAATAAGTGCTTGTTTCTTTCTTTCCCCCTCATCTGAAAAATGAGATGGGTAGATGGCCTCTGAGATCCCTTCCACCTCTAGGTCTATGTTCCTGTGCTCACACAAAGTTCCCTTCTAGACTCAGTAAATTAGGTCCAGATCTTCCCGTCTTCTTCTCCATCCCTGCCCTGGGGGAGATAAGAGAAAGACAGAAAAGAGAAAGAGAAAGAAAGAGTACAGTAAAATACGCTGACTACTAAATCTACATTGAACATAATTCAGTGGTTAACACTTCCAAAGATACCCTGGGATCTTGCAATCTTGCAATGCCTCAAGGCCATTGTTATGAATATAAAATTATCTCTGTGCTGGAGAAGTTTGAAGGTGCCAGAGTGCTAGATAAAAGAGTTTGCTGTATTTTATAACTTAGAGCATCTGTTAGGGTCTATGTGCCAATAATTTGTAATAGTTAGAATTGGTAATCAAGTGGACTATTGAATATGAATTATAGGAAGCTAAAAATATTTGGACGCTACAGTATGAAAAGATTCATTCATGCATTCAACATTTGTTAATCTCAGCTAAGTGCCACACGCTGTATCCAGTGCTACAGGAGGCAAAAAATTCAAAAGACAAAGACAAGTATGCAGATTATCAATCAATCAATATTTATTAAGTACCTACTATGTGCTGGGCTCTGAGTTAAGGGCTGGGCTCAGAAGCTGAAGGCTAAGTAGGGAATATTAAGTAACAGGATTACATCAAGTGTCCCGAAATGCCTACACTAGGGGGATGTGCTGAGACCAAGGGAAGACAAAGCTATAGAGTCTGCAAGTCATGGAGTAAGTACCAATCTTCTTTGGTTCCTATCTCAGTGAAATCTCAAGTCCAGTTTAGAAGTAATCAAAGCGAAACACTTCTATGGCTCTACGATCTTACGGGTATTTCCTCCATTGGTATAGATCTTGATCAATCCTTACCTTCTTCTGTGCAATTCGTGGTGTCCCATGAATTCTTCACATAGGCCCCATCCTATGTTTTGGAGACCTTGCTTTAAATCTTTTTTTACAGTTCATGGATTACAGTTCAGTACTCACAAGGGCTGCCCACGTGTTATCCTTTGTCCTTGTTATATGACCGGACTTCCTCCTTTTCCAGTGATTCATTTCCTGAATGATGCACCTCATGCTACATCTTGCATTTAGGTCACCGTGGGAAATGGACTATGGCCTACGTGAAGTCTTCACAGATTGTGGGGTTTTGAGGTCCACCACCAAAAAGCATCACCAAGAGAATAGCTGTGTTGGAAGACTGCCTTTTTTGCTGGAAATCATTTTTAAAAAACCATGCTATTCCTGAAACATAATCCAGCTTGCTCTTTTCCTCCTATCTAAGGTGGGGCCAACTCAATGCTCCCCTTCAGTACCAGTCTCAGTGAGCATTCTAATTTATGAACTCATTGGCTTTCCGGCTGCGTGTCATGAAGCAGCCAGATGACACAGTGGGTAGAAAGCTGAATGTGCAGTCAGGGAGACAGGAGTTCAGATCTTACCTCTGATGATTACTAGCTGAATGACTATGGGCGCATCACCAAACTTTTTAGTTTCAGTTTGTTCATCAGGGATAATAGCCCCTATCTAACTGCATTTTTGTTTTGGTGATTAAACAAGCTAATTCATGTTAAGAACTTTGCAAAGCTTAAGGTGCTATATAAATATTAATCATTATTATATCACAGTATATACCAGGGGTTATTAATCTTTTTTGTCATGATTCCCTTTTGTAATCTGGTAAAGCTAAGGGCCCTCTTCTCCATATTATGTTTTTTAATGCATAGAATAAAATAAATAGTATTACAAAGTATTATATTGAAATACAGCTATCAAAAATTGTGTATACATATACATACACACATACACATACATACATGTATATATGTATATGTATGTGTGTGTATATATACATATGTATGTGTGTGCATATATATGTATGTAGATATAGAGATATAGATAGAAATAGAGATAGAGATATAGGTATAGATATAGATATGTGTGTGTGTGTGGTTGGTTGTTGTCCTTTGTTCTCGAAAAGGATCAAAATGACATCACTCTGTTTGAGTCAAGAGTCAATGGGTCTGACTGATCAGGCCAATATGAGCTCTGAATGCTCTACCACAGATCGGGCACAAATAGTCCATGTGAACAGTTGGGGAGGATACTCCAAACTTGGGCATCCTGCATTTCCTTTGAGCTGTTTCAATTCTCCTTTGCACGTAGAGCACAGCACCTTCTCTGATGTGGGAGTCACACTGACTAATGAAAAGGACACGATCCTGGCGACATGGATTGAACCCTCCCATGGTGTTCTCAACAGACCATCATCAATCAATGCTGAAGCCATATATATATACACACATGTACACACACATATGTTCATAGCTCCTACATTAAGAATCTCTGGACCAGACAGCAGGCATTTTTCAATTTTTCCCATGTGGCCAGTCTCTCTTGAGTTATCATGGATCTTAATGGCAGTTCTATAATGTTCTGAGGCTTGGTACATTTAGGACGATATCATCCCACAACTAAGAACATCTAGAAGAACTCCAGAGAAATTCTTCAACTGGAACTTTATGCAGGACGTTCGTCAAGACAGCGGCAAATACCTCCCCTGGACATACCTCCCTGTATTATGCCTTACTTGACATTGATGATAGGCAGCTAGGCAATGTAGTGGATAGGATACTAGACTTGGGGTCCAGAAGACGTGAGTTCAGATCCTGTCTCAAACACTTAACTGGCTGTGTGACCGTGCTATAGAAGTGGTAGTTATAATTCTAAAAACGAGGGCTACTGTGGTCGTATTTACCAAACAATCTTTTACATCCTTCAGTCCTTCATTTATACGTTCGAGGAGAGCTTTTAAACCAGAATGGTGCTCTACCAAACCAAGTGCTTTGCTGTGATCCATAAACAAAAACACAGCGAGATCTTGTGTTTATTGCACCTTTCAATCACATGGGTGGCTATAAACATGTGGGCTGCTATAGAAAATCGTTTGCAAAAGCCTACCTGTTCCCTTCTATTTTCTTCAAGCATACCCTTGATACATAGATAGACTATTCTCATAAAGTTTTTATAGATGTTAGAAATTAGGTGTGTTAGTCGATAGTTATTATAGTCCTCTCAATTACTGCTTTTGAGTAGTGAGATCGTCCATTGAGTTTCTCCCCTCCGCACTGCCCCCCAATTCTCATAGCATCTTCTCTTCCCTGAGAAGGGAAAAAAAAAAACCCAATGCAATTATGATGGTGTTGCCTCCTGTATTGACTTCCTCCATGTGAACTTATTCTGGTTTAGCCATCATTTCTAATTTTACCTTTTCCTTCTTTCTTTCTCTTTCTCTCCCTTCTTTACTTCCTTCCTCCCTCCCTTTCTTCCCTGATTCTGTTCTTTCTTTCCTTTCTTCCTTCTTTCTTTTTTCTTTCCTTCTTTTTTTGAGGCACTCATGGTTAAGTGACTTGCCCAGGGTCACATAGCTAGTTAAGTATCTGAGGCCAGATTTAAACTCAGGTCCTTCTGACTTCAGAGCCAGTGCTCTATCCACTACACCACCTAGCTGCCCCTCCAATTTTACCTTTTCCCCTACAATTTCTACTTCCTTGCTTAGAATATGGAACACTGAGGTATTAAGGTTGAGATCATAGAATTACAGAATCTCAGAGATTGAAGGGGCCCAGAGAAAAGGGTATGCTGCTAAATGTTTAATGGCTAACCATGAAAAAAATGTACACATGAAAAACTTTTAAATTTAATCTAAATATTTTTCCCATTACTTTCTTCAGTCTAGACCAGGGGTGGGGAATCTGCAACCTCAAAGCCACGTGTGGCCTTCTAGGTTTACAAGTGCAGCCCTTCAACTGATTCCAATTTGTTCTGTGACTTTTGGATTCAGTCAAAGGGATGAACTTGAGGACCTAGAGAGCCACATGTGGCCTCAAGGCTGCAGGTTCCCCTCCCCTGGTCTAGACAATCAACAAAAAATAAATCAAACTCTTACTTGTAACATTTGAAAATTTCTGAGGTTTAAAGATTAACACTGAAAATTTAGCAACTAGCTCTCCCAAGTCTGTACAAACTGTCTCCCACACACCCTTGCTCAAAGGCCATCTAGTCAAATCCATACCTAAGTAGGAATCTCTGCAACAACATGCCTTGCAAATGGTCATCTAGCCCTGAGGACAACCAAGGAGGGGAAAACACATTACCTACCAAGATTGCATTACCTCTCTGCACTCATTAGCTCTAAATGTTGGGAAACTTTTCCTAGTATTGGGGCTATATTTGCTTCTGTGAGACTTCAGCCCATTGTTACTAATTCTGACCATGAAGGGAAAATCAAGCAGTTTCCAGTCTTCACATGACAGCCCTTCATCTAAGACAACCCCACCTCCCCCCACCATACACATGCACTTCCTTCTTCTTTTCTCCAGGCTAAAGAATCCAAGTTCCTTAGATTTACCTTCATATGGTTTTAACTTGAGTTCCTTCACTATCCTGATTCCCCTTCTTTAGTTTATCAATGTACCTCATCAAATATGGCAGACAAAAATAAACACAGCACTTGAGACCATAGACTGAACAGAGAACAATGGATCTATCAGCTCCTCAGACCTGGTCATTCTCAATCTCTCTCTCTCTCTCTCTCTCTCTCTCTCTCTCTCTCTCTCTCTCTCTCTTCCCCTCTTCCTCTCTCTCTCTCTTCCCCTCTTTCTCTCTCTCTAAATGCTATCTGAGATTGCATTAGCTTTCCTGCCTACCATAACATACACACGGTTCATATTGAGCCTGTAGTCCACTAAAGCCCCCTACCTTATTCAGACAAACTACTACCTAGCCACACAGCCCCCATTTTATAGTTGTAAAATTGATTTCTGGAACTGTAATCATAATGGTACCCAGGACACCGACACTTTAGAGGGCACTGATAGTACTTGTCTTTCAGCTGGTAAAACAACTGACCTCGTCCAATCCTCTTTTCGACACCAATAGCTGGAGAGACTTGAGTAAATGCTTTGGTAAAACCCAGATTAAAAGTCTACAGCACTTCCTTTATCTAATCGGTCAGAAAAGACAATCAGAGCCCTTCAATATCACAATGTTCTTGATGAAGAAACAATGCCTTTTTGTTTTCGGCCTTTCTTTTTCTAGATGTACACTAACAACTCTTTTAATAATGTGTTTTATTCTTTAAAACCAGGAATGGAAGTCAAGCCCACTAGTCTATAGTTTGTAGACTCTCTTTTCTTTTCTTTTTTTTTGAAAATTCAAAGCGCTTTAGCCTCTCTCCAATTCTGTCTTACCTCTTAGATTTCCCTCCACGTGATTCTAAGTTTGCAAGGTCACATGATGCAGTGAAAAGAGGATTGGATTTGGGGACAGAGGACCTGGGTTCAAATTATGGCTCTTAGATTTATTGGCTATATCATCTTAGTCAAGTAACTCATTCCTGGGTCTCACTTTGTTCATGTCTGACATAAGGATATTAGACTCATTGACTTATAAAGGTCTTTTCAGTTCTAAATCTATGATACTATAAACATAATGTGGACAATGGATCGGCTACCACATCTGCAAAATCCTTTAACACCAAAGGATGTCTGCCATCTGAGGCTTTGAACTCAGCAAGTCAGTCAGTAAACATTTATTAAGTGCCTACTATATGCTAAGCAGTGTGCTAAGCACTGTTGTTGTTTTTGTCCTTCATTCTTGAAGAGGACCATGATATCAGGAAGATGATGCTATGACTTGCAAGTGAATTGGATTTAAGCAAGGGGTGGGGGGGGCGGGATATGCAAAGTCACCAGTCTCACTTTCTCCTCTGGAGCCATCTAGTTCTAGTGGCCAGATATAGATCAGGATGACCGAAGATGGCCCGCTCTAAATGCTAGGGATATAAAGAATGACAAGTCTTTGTGCTCTTCTGCCATTTCCTAACTTATCTAGAGTACCATGTCCCTTATTTTTGTTTCGTCTTTTCCATACACAGCAGAGCAAAAGCACAATGAGTCGATCGGCTCTGCCTTTTTCTCTAATTATAATTCCATCAACCTGGACAGTGTCTTTGATGCTCTTTTTTCACTAGTATAGCTAAAGGGGAAAAATGCCTTGTTATCATCCATAGCTTTTCTTTGCCAGATGCAGCACATGTTGAACTTCAGCATTCTTGACGCTATTCCTATAGGATGATGGCATTATCTTGTATTCGTTTACTAATAACTGCCCTTGCTTCCATCTTCAGTACACATCTTTGTTGAATCTAAGTTGGTGAGCGAGTTACTTGCATGTAACAGGAGGTGTGATGTGGAAGAGGTCTGAGAGCCTGCTTCCAGAAAGGCACGGTCATCTGTCTAACCCAGTCCAGCAGTAGCAGAAATGCAAACTCATGCACTCATCAATAATGTCATATATGGAAGTGAACTGATAGAGTAGAATGTTAAATAGAAAACTCATTAAGTCTGAGCCCACTCCCCAGGGCCCAAGGAGCTATGGGGGAGAGTGTATTCCAGGTGTTAGGGAGAAATGTTTGTAACTTTTTGCTGTATCTTTGGAGTAAACATATCACTATAAAAGTTAATTGATTTTATACTTCCACCATCTTGGTGCAAACCCTCATCCCCTCACACTCAGACAATTCTAATAGCCTTCTGGTTGGTCCCCTTGCTACAAGTTACTCTTCACTCCAGTCTATCCTCCACTCAGCTGTCAAATTAAGATTTCTAAATCACAGGTTTGAGCATATGGCTCCACCACCTGCTCAGTAACCTCTCAAACTTCCCCTACTACTGTCAAGGCTACCACTATCCTCTCAGTCACCTAGGCTCTCAATGTAGGTGTCACTCTCAACCCCCTCACCCATTCTCATCCCCCAGATCCAACATACTGCCAAGTCCCATCATTTCTACCTTTGTAACATCTCTCATATACTCCCCCACCCCTTCTCTCCTCTAACACTGCCACCACCCTGGTGCAGGCCTTCATTAATTTATGCCTGAACTATTGCAATAACCTTCTGGTTGGTCTCACTGCCTTGAGTATCTCCTGGCTTTCATCCATCTTTCACTCAGCTGTCAAATTATAAAGAATAACTGCCAGATTAGAGGACTTGCATGCAATTCCTTCCTCCACTACCTTCTACCTGCATAACCTTGGGAAAATCATTTAAGATCTCTTGGCCTTAATTACTCATCTACAAAATGAGGGGTTTAGATTATTTGGCTTATAATGGCTCTTTCAGCTCTACATCTACGATCCTATGATCATTTCTGTTATGTTACGCAATGTACACCACAGCCACTATCTTTGACCCTCTTTTTAAAGAAAATATGTGTATATAGACATTCACACACAGATATACACACATATATACATACATACAAACATATTATAATGTACAGGGAGATTGCTGAGCAACCTATAAGTCTGCCTTTAGTCTCTTTCATTTCTTAAACCTGACCACATTTTCCAACATGCTTTATTTTTTGTCCTTCCCCTGTACCCATTTTCACAATGAAGTCATTAATTATCAAAGTATACGTTGAATTGATTTGAAGGATCATTTCAAGTTCTTCATGGAATTTTTCTGCAACAAATGTTAGTGCTTAAACCATCATTACCTTTGAGGTTATCCTTTTGTTTATGATCATCACAAGTGCTACAAGATAAGATGGCCAAATATTCCATGAAATAATATTTGTTGATGCTTTGGGGAACACAATAAAATTGACTCTCACTATTGGCCTCTTCATGAAGAAGAGCCATCTTTTCATTTAGCCACAACTTCCTTCCACTTTCATTTTTCTCCAAAATGTCAATACTTACATGATTCAGCTCTTCCAGTAGTATGTTGATTCATTGGTCATCAAAAAAAAAAAAAAAGAACTTGCAGTTAGAGCACCAACAATTAGTGTTTATAGATGGCCTAAAAATTGTGATTCTTAGCATTCTTTGTTCACTTTTCTGCTGCTCCACCAAAATCATTGCTGAAGCTCTAGGAAGCAGTAGAAGATAGAGAACATTTGTCATTTTTCTTTGCCTCATAGATTGTCATGGCCAGAAAATTCACCATAACCAGTCTACTGGAGATGAACCTTTCCAGACTGAGCTGCCTTGGTCCTTGAGTAGCACTTGAAATTTAAACTTGAAGAAGAGAGAGAGGGAGGGAGAGAGAGAGAGGGAGAGAGAGAGAGAGAGAGAACCTGCTAGAGCTCAAATAGCCTTAAAAATATAGGATTAATTCCACATGACAATAAGGAATCAGAGTGGAATTTCACCTATTCACATACATACACACATTATAATACTACAAAATTCTGTTCTCCATAATGTTCAAGTATTCATTTTGAGATAACAAATGTCTTGAGTCACACTGAAGGTTTAAACTCTTGTATGGACAGTAGTGATACACTCTCAAGGGTATGTTACATTTTTCTTTTCAAGTACCATTATGAAACAGATGCCAGATAATTAGGAATAATTAAATATCCTGCTTTAGTTTAGCGTTTTAGTTTATAAAACACTTTACATTCATGTATTATATTTGATCCTACAATAGCCCTAAGTGATAGGTATTACATGCATGGTAGCAGAGACGGGGGTGGGATGCTGCATTGACCCTTGTTAGATGGGAGAAATGACATTTTAGATAAAACCTAGATTTCCAATACAAATAGGTAATCATATCTAGCCCTTATATTTTGCCTTTCCCCAGTCCCTAAAAAGAGTAAACCGAAAGATGGAGTCTACTGTCTTGGACCCCTGAGGCTAATAAAAAAATAACAAAAAAACAGATTTAAAAATCTATGAAACACAACAAGCTGCCCCTAAGAGCAAGATTGTGAACTAGTATTATTATTTGTTTTCTATATACTCTTAAGTACGTGTGAATAGCTTATCCTCAGAAGTCTACTTGAGCCAGCTAATGCTTCTCTCTGTTAATGTACAGAACAATGTACAGAATAAAATCTTTATTGACTTGTATTCTAAATTGTAATAAAGTGGGTTCTCTTTCTTCCTTCCTCCCTTTCTTTGTTTCTTTCCACCCTCTCTCATCCTTCCTTTCTTTCACTATGACATAGGTATTGTTATCCCATTTTACAGATAAAGAAACTGAATTAGAGAGGTAGAACGACTTGGCAATTAGCAATTCAACTAGTATCAGAAGGAAGATTCAAACCCTGGTCTCTCCTTATGTCAAAGTCAATGTTGTGTCTATCAGTCGACTCCAGACAATGCCATTGTTTGTACATCAGTCAATCAATAAGCATTTGTTAAGTGCCTGCAAAGTGCTAGGCACTGTGCCAAACAATGGGGATAGAAGGAAAGGTAAAGGGTGGTCCCTGACCTCAGGAGCTCACTGTCTAATGGGGAGACAAGCATGGGGAAGACACTATATACAAACAAGTTGTGTGTAGGATCAATTGGAGATAACTACTAGGTGGAAGGTACTAGCATTAAGGAGGATCAAGAAAGGCTTCTCATAAAAGATGATAGTTTAGCTGGGACTTGAAGGAAAGACAGGAAGCAGAGATGAATAGGGAAAACATTCCAGACATAGAGGATGGACAGTGAAAATATCAAGAGTAAAGAGATGGTATGTCTGGTTTGAGGAAAGGCAAAGAAGTCAGTGTCATTGTATCACAGAGTACATGGGAGCAAAGTAAGATGTAAGAGGACTGGAGAGGTAGGTCAGATTGTGAAGGAATTTGAATGCCAAACGGAAGATTTGATATTTGATTCTGGAGGTGATATGGAGTTACTGGAGTTTATTGAGAAAGTAACATGGTTAGACTTGTGATTTAGAAAGCTAAATTTGACAGATAAATAGAGGGAGGAAATAGAGATGGAGAGAGGAGAGACATGAGGCAGAGAGACCAATAAGGTTGTGGCAGTGTCAGAGGAGAGAGGGAGGGGGTAATATGAGAGATATTGCAAAGGTAGAAATAACAAGATTTAGCCAAGTATTGGATATGGGGAATGAGAGTGACACTGGAGGATATTTGGGTGACTGGGAGGGAGGATGGTAGTGTCCTTGACAGTAAGAGGAAAGTTTAAAAGTAGGAATGGTTTGGAAAGAATTCATGAGTATTATTGAAAGCAAAATGAACACTAGGGAAAATCTATCAAAATACTTCTATCTGGCTGTCAAGTATTGAATTCTATTAAGGCTAAGAAGGAGAGGTAATAAATTGGGTTCAACCCAATTTACGCAAAATTATCATACTAAATTATTTATATGGTAGTCTAGGGGAAAGAATATTACCTCTCTTTTATGCTTTCATATAACTAGATATTAGTGCTGGGTTTTTAAATGGCATCAAACAACCATCTGGTGCCAAATATAGAAGAAGAAAAAAAGGCTGATGGAGGAAGAAGAATTCAGATTGTCACAGCAATGGCAGAAATAGCTAAGTACAGATGTGGAGATAACTGCTGGAAAAACAAATAGGAAAAACATCCATTTGTGCAGGACACAGATCTCCCCCACTGAGAAACACAGCGAAAGTACTACTTTTATCTCAGACTGCTCTTAAATAAAAGGAACTCACTCTTAATGTCCAATTGCCAAAAAGAGTGACAACCAATTGTCAGTTCAATAATTGTTTAAAAAAAAAAACAACTTTTACATTCCACTAAATTTAAATGAATTTCCCTCAGGGCCAAATAGCAATAATCAAGTTAGGTGTTATTTGATGCAATGGACTCCAAAGAGGGGTGTACATAGCCCGGAGGTGTGCAAGATGATCTACTGCGGGAGGGTGGAAGGAAGAAAATGCTAGACCTGAGGGGAGAAGCATAACTGTTCAGCAAACTTGCAGCTGCTGCCTGCTTCCAATGCTCTCCTTTCCTCCATCTAGACCTGTGACAGATTGCACCATATAGTGAGTCCTTGAGCTCCTCCTCAGACAAATAGGCAGGAAGGGAGGCAGGCAAGGAGGGAAATAGGTAGGCAGTCATTCCCCATCAGGCTCCCACACTCTCTCTACTCTGCTTACCCACCCCTCCTCAGACATAGCAGTAGCTACACCCAGCCCTTAGCCCAGGCACATGAGCAAGCCTACGCTGTCCATCCAAGCTCTTGTCTCTGCTATTTCCAAGAGAACAAGAGATGCTCCTGCCAGCCTGGTCAGAGCTGGAGCGAGAACAGGAGAGGAGTAGGCACAACAGCAGCAGCAACAGCAGCAGGAACACCAGGAGCAGCAAGAGCAGTCGCAACAGCAAACATGAGTGACAGCAGCTCACAAAGGGGAGGAGTCAGTGCTTGCTGCTGCTGCTGCCTGAGCTGTTGCTGTTGCTGCTGCTTTGGAGCTCAAATAACTGAACACAAAACTTTCTCAGATTGACTAGTCTTGTCCCTAAGATGAGCTCATCACCTCAGAAATTAAATAGAAGCAAAAAACGAATAAAACTACATAGGAGAGCTTGAGAATAAAGGAAACTAGGGCCAAAGGCTCTTTTTGCTGTTACTTTCCCCCTACATTCTGAACTACCCTCCCCACTCCCATCAAGGAAGTAGCCAAAATTAATGAAAACCTTTTCGTAATTGGTGGACGCGATTTTAAAATGTGTCTCGTGATTTAGCACATATAGCCATAAGCATGTATAGTGGAGGCCCTCATGTCTTCCCACCTAGATTGTTGAAATAGCCTTCTGGTTCATCTCCCTGCCTCAATGTTATCCCAACTCTGTCCTCTACCATGCTCTACTCAGCTGTAAAAGTGATCTTCCTAAAATACGGGTCTAGTTGTGTACCCACCTCACCAACTCTGCCACATTCCATAAACTCCAGTGGCTTCCTGGATCAACTATAAAATCTTCTGGCATTCAAAGCTCTAGTCCCCCATACCTTTCTAGTCTCATACTTCACTCTTCTTCACTTCTCAGTACTCTTCAATCCAATGACAGTGGCTTCCTTGTTCTTTGTACAAGACATTACACATCCACTACTCATCACCCGTGCATGGAATTTTCTTCCTTCTCATCTCAATCTCCTAGCTTCCCTAGCTTCTTTCAAGTTCCAAATAATATCCTGCTTTTCATGAGATGCCTTTACCAATCCCACCATATATATTTTTAAAATTTATTTACTTATTTTTTTATATTCTCTTCTTTTTAAATTTTAAGTTCCAAATTCTCTGCCTTCCTCCTACCCCTCCCACATCCATTGGGAAAGATAATCAAAATGATATCAATTATACCTGAAATTATGCAAAACATATTTCATATTAGCCATATCGCAGAAAAAAAAACACCTGAGAAACTTAGACTTCAATTTGCACTCAAATTTCATTAGCTCTCTCTCTGGAAGTGGATAGCATTTTTTCATCTTGAGTCCTTTGGAAATGTTCTGTGTTATTATATTGATCAGAGTAGCCAAGACATTCACAGTTGATCATAATCACAACATTGCTGTTACTGTACACAATAATCTCTCTGTTCTCACTTCACTTCGCATCAGTTCATATGTCTTGCAATGTTTGTTTGTTTTCTGAAACCACCCCCGTCATAATTTCTTATATCACAATGGTACCCCCACACAATCATATGCCTCAACTTGTTCAGCCATTCCCCAATTGATGAGCATCCCCTCAATTTGCAATTCTTTGCCACAACAAAAAGAACTACTGTAAATATTTTTGTACATATAGGTCCTTTTCCTTTTTCTTTAATCTCTGGAGTACAGACCTAGTAGTGGTATTGGGCATCAAAATGCACAGTTTTATAACCCTTTGGTCATAGTTTTAAACTGTTCTCCAGAATAATCAGATTAGTTTACAAGTCTGACAACAGTTTATTAGTGTACATATTTTCCCTCATCCCCTTCAGCCTTTGTCATTTCTGATAGGTGTGAGGTAGTACCTCAGAGTTGTTTTAATTTAAATTTCTCTAATCAATAGTGATTTATGGCATTTTTCATATCACTACAGATAGCTTTGATTTCATCTGAAAACTGCCTGTTCATATCTTTTGACCATTTATCAACTGGGGAATAGCTCTTGTTTTGAGAAATTTGACTCAGTTCCCTATATGTTTGAGGAATGAAGCCTTTATCAGAGAAACTTGCCTTTAAATTTTTTTGATATTACTTCATTGTTTGTGGTTCCTTTTAGCAAAATGTAGCTTCCCTAATCCATTTCAATTAGATCTATTTTTGCTTTTGCTTTCTCTGGAATCATGATTGCCACCCCCTTTCCCTGCCTTTTTTAAACTTCAGCTAAAGCATAATAGATTCTGTTCTAGCCTTTTATTTCAAGTGTCTCTCTTGTAAATAAAATGTAATTGGATTCTGGTTTCTAAGCCATTCTGCCATCTACTTCCATTTTATGGGTGAGCTCATCCCATTCACATTCACAGTTCTGATTACTAATTGTCTATCTACTTCCATCTCATTTTTTTCCATTTTATCCTTCTCTTTCTCTTCTGCCTCCCTTAATCCACTTTCCTTTTGTTATTCTCTATCCCTATCTTACCCCATCCCAATATCTCTTATTCCTTTCCCCTTCTATTTCTTTATTGAGTAAGAGAGATTTCTATACCCAATTGTGTGTGTGTGTGTGTGTGTGTGTATTTTTCCTTCTTGGAAGTGCTCACCACTCCCACCCCATTTTCTTCTCTATTATAAAAGCTCTTATACATCCTTTTTAAGTGAGAAAATCTTCTCCCATCCCTCTTCTCCCAGGGCATCCTTCTTTCTCTTCTCTTCACTTTTTTTTAGATCAGCTCAACAAAATCAATTAACACCCATATCCTCCGTCTACGTAGACTCCTTCAAAATGCTCTAATGATGATAAAATTCTTAGGAATTACATATATCATCTTCCTACATAGGAATGTAAACAGTTTAACTTCATTGAGACCCTTATAATTACTCTTTTGTGTTTATCTTTTTATGCTTCTATTGAGTCTTGTGTTTGAATGTCAAATTTGTTTTTTATTCCACTTTGGTCTTTTCATCAGGAATGCTTGAAAGTCATCTATTTAATTAAATATCAATTTTCCCCTAAAGGATTAAACTCATTTTTATGGGTATGTTATTCTTGGTTGTAATGTTAGCTCCTTTGCCTTTACTCTAAGTCCTTTGCTCCTTTAACATGGAAGCTGCTAAATCTTGTATGCTCCTGACAGTGGCCCCATGATATTTAAATTGTTTCTTTCTGGCTGCTTGCAGTATTTTCTCCTTGTCCTCTGGAATTTGGCTATAATATTTCTGAGAGATTTTATTGTGAGATCTCTTTCAGGAGGTGATCAGTGGACTCTTTTCAATTTCCATTTTGCCCTCTGGATCTAAGATACCTGGGTAGTTTTCCTTTTTATCTTGAAATATGATATCTTGGCTCTTTTCTTAATCATAGTTTTCAGGTAGTCCAATGATTCTTAAATTATCTCTCCTCAATCTATTTTCTAACTCTGGTGTTTTTTTATAAACTATTTCATGTTTTCTCCTATTTTTTCCTTCTTTCACTTCATTTCATAGTTTCTTGATATCTTGCGGAAGCATTAGCTTCTACTTTCCTCATTCTAATTTTTAAGGAATAATTTTCTTCAATGAGTCTTTGTACCTCTTTTTCCACTTGGCCAACTCTGTTTTTTAAGGTATTATTTTGTGCCTCTTTTACCAAGTTTCTCTTTTCATAATTTTCTTACATCACTCACATTTCTTTTCCCAATTTTTCTTCTACCACTCTTATCTCTTTCTTTAACTATTCTGGGAATCCTTATTGGGCTTGAGTCCAATTAGCATTTTTGGAGGCTTTGCTTATAGCTATTTTTACACTGTTGTCTTCTTTTGAGTTTATTTCTTGGTCTTCCCTACCACTGTAGCAGATTTTTATGGTCAAGTTGTTTCTTTGTGGTTTATTCATTTTTCCAGCCTATTTCCGGACTTTGAACTTTATGCTAAAGTTGGGCTCTGCTCATCTAGGGGTGGGGAGGCAGTGTGTCCCAAGCTCTAGCCATCTTCATACTGCTGTTTTTTGAGCTAGTTCTGGGGGTCTTCATGTTTTTGGTGCATCCAAGAGAGATGGTCACTGCTCTCCTAATCTGTGCTCTGTTCTTTACCCATGAAGGGCCCCTGTTCCTCTGTAGCCACAAGGACTAGTGCTCTTCTCTGCCTTAGAACCATAACCACAAGTCCTACTTGCTTGTGGCCAAGCACAAGTGCTCCTCTGCACCCTAGAACTATGACCTAGAAGTAGGTATACACAATAGACTTGACAACTAGTGCCAGCTGCGTCCAGAGTGAGCAAATGGTCCTTTTTCTTCTCTTTCTGACCAGTCGTTCAGCCCCCTTTCTGTCTCTAGGCTGAGAGACTGAAATAATAATATTAATATTATTAACATTAGCTCCTTTGCCTTTACTCTAAGTCCTTTGCTCCTTTAACATGGAAGCTGCTAAATCTTGTATGCTCCTGACAACAGTGTATTATTAATATTAATATTAATTATTATATTTATTATTATTATTGTATTATTATTATTAGCTATTGCAGCTGCCTCCAAAGTTCACCACTGTGCTGCTGCTTTACTCCAGGTGGGTTCCCACCAGAGTGTCACAGACGTCTCCTGGGGACTAGGTTGTCTTAAGAAAAATGTCTCACTCTGACCTTTTCTTGGCTCCGATGCTTCAAAATTTGATTTGAGAAGTTATTTTAAAGTTGCTTGGAGGGGCATATTGGGAGAGTTCAGCTGGGTTGCTGCCTATATTCTGCCATCTTGGCTCTGACCCCCCACCAATTCCTCTTAATGTTAATATCCTCCTTCTAGTGATTATCTCCAATTTATCTCACATATATCTTGTTTGTACATAATTGTTTGAATATTGTCTCACTGTAGTACTTAGCATAGTGCTTGGAACATAGTAATTGCTTAATAAATGCTTGTTGACAGAAATACATACAAAATATAAACAAATATTACAAGGCAATTTGGCGGCATCATCAAAAAGGACTTCATGTAAAAGGTTGCTTTTGAGTTGAATTTTGAAGAAAGCTTTGGATTCTGGGTTGGAGGTGAAGAAGGAAAGCCTTTCAGGAACTGGGCAACAACAAGTCCCAAAGCATGGGCATGGAAATGAAATGACATGTAGGAGGTCAATGTGGCTGGACCACAAAATACCAGGAGAGGAATCATACAACAAGGTTGGAAAATGAGATGAACACCAGGTTACAAAGGCATTTAAAGACCAAATAAAGCTTAGATCGTGGAGAAGAATGACATTGTCAAATCAACATTCTAGGGAAATCACTTTACTAGCTGGGTGATAGATTGACATTCAGAAAGACAAGAGAGATTAATTAGAAGACTAAATCAATCTTGAGGTATGTATGTAATTTTGTGCATATGTGTGTGTGTGTGCGTGTGTGTGTGTGATTTCTAATACCTGTCTTTTGAGAATGCTGAAGATTTTCTTAAATTATAGCTACATGTGTACAACTCATCCCCTCTGCTAAAATGGAAACATCATGATGGAATGAACTACATCTTTTTTATCTTTCTTTATCTATTTCTACCTTCTAGCAGCCAGCCCAGTGCCTTAAATAAAATTCGTTTAATTTCTATATTAATATCCATTTTCGCCTCAGATGAAAAGTTCAGAACTCTAAAAAAGTCATTATAGTTCTCTGGCATGGAATTTCGTATAGTTATTTGTCTTTTTATATCTTGCATAATAAAGATGAGATAATGTTTTCAATAGGTAGTTAAAATAACCAGACTTTTTAGCCACGCTGACACACAGATGGTGATTACTACTGGTAGCATCTTCTTTGAATACTTTAGCCTATACTAATGAACTGTGCTGAGTCTTAACAGAAACAAATCATACAAACACAAACACACACACATACACATACACACACACTTCTTTAAAGCCTTCTTTAAAGCTGCAGACCGGAGGGGCGGAGCCAAGATGGCGACTGGAAAGCAGTAACTGGCGTGAGCTCCCCACCAAGTCCCTCCAAAAACCTATAAAAAATGGCTCTGAATCAATTCTAGAACTGCAGAACCCACAAAGTGGCAGAGGGAAGCAGGGCTCCAGCCCAGGACAGCCCAGATGGTCTCGGGGTAAGGTCTGTTCCGAACGGAACTCCCAGCCCCCTGAGGGGAGCGGAGCTGAGCCAAGCAGAGCCCAGCGTGCGCGGCGTGGCGCAGCAGACCGTGGACCAAGGAGACCAGGAGTGGAGCGGAGAGTGCCCTAGCATGCTGAATTAATGAGCTGTGTCATGTACCAGACCTCACAACCCACAAACAGCAAAGACAACACAGAAGGTTAGTGGGAAAAGCTGCGGGATGAGACTAGACGGAGTTTGCGGTTCGGCTTCCACCCCTGAGGCAACGGAGGCAGGCGGGGCAGCTTTAGAAATTCAGCTGCAGTTGCTTCTGGCCCCAGGCCCACCTGGTGGGAAGAATTAAGTGGCTGATAAGAGCAGGAGTACAGAGCCTGCTGAAGATTTAAGCCCAGTCTGGGTAGGTGCTTCTTGGGGAAGGAGGAGTGCTGGTGAGGCAGCGCATCCGCCCAAGCGTGGAACACAGAACTCTTTAGTCACACCCCGTTGAAAAACTCAAGGATTAAGTAAGTTGTCTGGGAACATGGCCAGATGGTGAAAACACACCCAGATTCAGTCTCAGACTCTGGAGTCCTTCTATGGTGACAAAGAAGACCAAAACATACAGTCAGAAGAAGTTAAAGTCATAGAGCCTACAACAAAAACCTCCAAGAGGGACATGAACT
>CM053627.1:99147808-99203088 GCA_028646595.1 Phalanger gymnotis | reverse complement strand
TTCTTAGGGAGGGTGGATGGGAAGGGAAGAGGGGAGAGAATTTGGAACTCAAGGTTTTAAAAAAATAGATGTTCAAAAGTTCAAAAGTAAAAAAGTTTTTTTTTCATGCAACTAGAAAATAAGATGCACAGGCAATGGGGCATAGAGATTTATCTTGCGCTACAAGAAAGTAAGGGAAAGGGGGTTGGGAGGGGAATGGGGGGACGGAGGGGAGGGCAGACTGGGGAACAGGGCAACCAGAGTGTACGCCATCTTGGAGTGGGGGGGTGTGGAAATGGGGAGAAAATCTGTAATTCAAACGCATGTGAAAATCAATGCTGAAAACTAAACATATTAAAAATAAATTAAAATTTAAAGGAGAAAAAAAAAGAACCAAGAACCCAACTCTCTTCACAGTTGTTCCTTCCATACTCTCCTTGTACTTCTATTGCTGTTAATCTGGTCCCACAATTTAGCAAAATGTATTTGTATATTCTGGTGCACCTTGAATAATGTGGAGAATTCAATTAAATGCTACGGACATTTATTAGGTGCATCATTCTACTAGATAAGCAACATTTAGTTAGGACACAGACCCTGACCTTGGAAAGAGTCCAGTGAAAAACAACAGAAATGCTATTGGAATTATAAAGTGAGTTCTAAGTGGACCAGCTAAATGATTTGAGATTATATAACCTGGAGAAGAGAATTGTAAATGACAGATTTTTATTATATGGAGAGATATCCAACAGAGGTGGATTAACAGCTGCTCTTCTTTTCCACTGAGGGCTAGATTTACATTAAATATTTCAGCGAATTATTCTGTTATTGATTTGTACAAAAACTTTGGCAAGGAATGCTATAGAATGGGATGGTGTGTGTATGGAGGTGGGGGGATAAAAGTAATTATTAATTTTTCTACTACATGCCAGACATGATGGCACCCTGCTGAGCATTTTACAAGTGTAATTTGAAAACAAGGTTTCTTAATCCGGAGTCCAGGTGGATAGATTTTGGGGACCTGTGAACTTGGATGGAGGTGGAGGAGGTGGAATTACATCTTTATTTTCACTAACCTCTAACTGAAAATTAGCATTCCTTCAGTTGTGGTTTAAAACAAACAGATCTGACAAAGGGCCTTTAGGCTTTATCAGAATACCACAGGGTTCTGTGATACAAAAAAGGAAAACAAAAGGTTGAATCACTGTTACAGAAGATCCTTATGCAAATTTAAAAAAATAAACTTGTGAGATAAGTATCCAGCCTTAATATCAAATCAAATCCATCATGCATTCAAATTAAAAACTTGATAAAGCACCCTATTCTGAGAAATTCTATGATTTCTATGTTGATAAATAAAATAAATTTAAAAAAAGCTGACAAACCAATAAAAGGGTACACAGCACCTCCCTCACCAAACAACAAACAGAAAGATGAGACCACCAAAATAATATTTGTGAAGATATATCAGGATTTTCATTATCAAGAACTCTTTACTGAACAGCACAATGTAAATTAAAAACATACATATGTATGTGTGGGTGTGTGTATATATATATATCTATATCTACATAGATATAGATATAGATATATATACATGTGTATGTATATGTGTGTGTATGAAGGACCCTACTCCCAGTTCTAGAAATTCTATGCAGCATTAGCAATTACAATTTTGCAATGTAGAATGTATGATTTAATCATCAGAATTTGGTGGGAGAAGGAAAAGGGGGAGACAGATCAAAATTGGAATGGACCTTAGGAGTCAGCTCCCTCCTTTTATAGATGAGGAAACAGAGACACAAATTAATTAATTCATCCAAAGTCACACATGCAGGTGTACATAGAGAAGGGGCTGGTGTAGGATCACACAGAGAGTAAGTGATATAAATGGGATTTAAATCCCTATCCTCTGATGTCAAATGCAGTTCACTTTCTACTACATCAGACTTCCTCACAGATCAGGTCTTCATTTCATTTAGGCCAGGATCCTGACTCCTCTAAAAGCAACACTCCAACAGCATACCTTCTTTAGGCCTGAATAAGTCAGGCACTAAAATATTCTTGACATCTCTAGGTTACAAATCACAATCAGACCTTTTGCTCTCAAGACTGTTCCCAAAGAGGTTTTGCAGCTGTTTGCAGTCAGCTAATGGATAGGTCTAAAAGATAAGTGAGGAAGTTACCACGTGGAGGAATAGAATGAGAATCAGAAACTACCATTTTGCCCTCTATTCTTCAGGGGGCAATTTTTTTAAGGCAGATAACAAAAATCATTCCAGGGAAAGCAGGTGGGATATTATCATCACAAACCCTTTTCTCCTGAGGAAAGAGCTGCAACAAAAGAAGAAAACACTTAATAGAACAGATGGTTTGATACAGGCTATTGGGAACTTGTGTACACAGTTAGAAATGATGGTCTTCAGTGTTCCCTGCATGCAGTTTCTGATAGGAGAAGCAAAGTCCAAGTAATTAAAGGATATTTGTGAATATGTCATTTTGTAAATGGGGATTACACTTTATGCAAAAAAAGGACCCTAGAGGTCATTTTTTAACGTATGCTATATAGGTCTTGGTTTTACTGATCAATAAATTGATCCCATCTGGAGAAAGCTATGATGCAGTAGTTAGCGTCTTTCCTAATAGAGCACAGTCCCCAGTGGAATGCAGAAGGATGTTTATCTCCCTAGATCACCATCAAAATGGAATGTCCCCAGAAGACTTGCTTGGGAATCTTGGGAATGGCAAGATCAGGAAACACATGGTACAGGCAAGATCTTGCAGACTGCTTGATAACTTCTAAAATGAGATGCTTTCATGGAAATTACGGAAATGGCATAGTCTTAAAAGCAGGGTAAGGAACATTTTGGTGGGAAGGGATGGAAGGGAGGGAGAGAGAGAGTTTGGAACAAAAGCACATGCCACATGAAAACACAAAGCATTTAATTTAGGATTTTGATTTTTTGTTTAACAGATATATAAAATGTTCCACACAGTAGGTGGTAGAGTTTAGAACACTGTGCTGAAAGTCAGAAGGAGCAGAGTTCAGTTATTGCCTCAGATACCTCCTACATGTGTGACCACGGACAAAGCATTTAACCTCTCTCAGCCTCAGTTTCCTCAACTGTAAAATGAGTGGGGTTGACCTTGATGGCCTCAAAGGTCCCTTCTAGCTCCAAATATATGATCTTATTATCCCTCCTTATCTTTAAATTAAGAATACAAACATAAAAGTTTAATACAATAAATTAAGCACACAAGCAAAAACAAATTTCAGTACCATAGCGGAGTGGGTCACAGAGCCAGGAAGACCAAGGTTCCAAGTCTTGCCTCCGACACATACTGACTATGTGATTCTGAGGAGGTCATTTAACCTCCTACTAGTCTAAGCAACTCTCTAAGATTATGAATTGCACAGAAGTTGCAAATCTTCACTAGTAGGGGGAATTCCCAGATCTTCTCTTTATGTAAGAGCCATTTTCCAATAGACAGTAGGCAAAGGATATGAACAATTTTCTAAACATTTGTTGTTCAGTCGTGTCTGATTCTTCGTGACCCCATTTGGGTCTTTCTTAGCAAAGATACTGGAGTGGTTTCTCATTTCCTTCTCCAATTCATTTTAAAGATGAGGAACTAAGGCAAACAGGGTAAAGTGACTTGACCAGGATCACACAGCTAGTAAGTATCTGAGGTCAGATTTGAACTCAAGAAGATGAGTCTTCCTGATTTCAGGCCCTGTACTCCATATACTACGCCACCCAGCAAACTATTAATTACCATATGAAAATGTACTCCAAATCACTAATAATAAGAAAAACACACATTAAAAGTGCTCTGAGGTTTCGTCTTCCACCCTGCAATACGGGAAAGATGACAAAAATATTAAAAAAAAGTTTTTAAAAATTTTAAAAGGGCTGTAGGAACATAGGCACACTAATATACTTGGTGGATTTTTTAACTGATCCTATAATGCTGGAAAATAATAATTATTAGAGAAAAGTCATCATACTCTTTGATTCAAGGAAGTCAAACACAGAACAAAGAATTTAATATATTCCAAAATATTCATATCAGGCCTTTTTGCTGGCAAAAAAGTGAAGCAGGAGAAAGGATATGATCACTAAGATGAAGGAGTAGGCATTTTCTCTAATCCTCATGGCCTTTTGAACCTCTCCAAGACAGGAATTATTCACAAAGAGATAAAGCAATTTCAGCTGTTTCTACAGGCTAAGACACTAAGAATCTTAACAAAGGAACAACCTGATGACCTAACAATAGAGAAGGCTAATCTCTAATTCCTGATGCTCTCACTCAATACTGTACACCCACTGGCCACCACCACTCTGTCAGAATGGCATAACCCGCCCACTAGCAACAGAACTCAACCCTGCACTCTTTTTGCTGTACCATGAAAAGCCATAAGTTTGCTGTGCCATCTGAGGGTGGCACCAGTGCAAATGCTAGAGAATTGAGGAACAGAGAGAAGAGGCACAATGCACCCAAGTGTATGCATGTGGCTTCACAAAGCTGGAAAGAAAAGGGACCGGCAACCATCTGAAACCAGTTCCACTCAGAAATCACTCAGGTCAGAGTTTGAGTCTCATCAAAAGTGAATTCCCCTGTGAGGGAGGAGGCTGAGACAGCTTTGAGGTCAAGCCCCAAGAGAATCCACAATCAAAGAGGAAGGAGTCAGAAATTGTGCAATATGGGAATGTGAAAAAAAAAACAGATGGAAACTCACCCAAGATTTCAGAAGGAAGAAAATTCAGTTAAAGATCTTGATTATAAGCGGTTAAACCCATAGGGGAAATGTTAATCACAGAAGGGAAAACAGCCTCCAAATCATCCAAATATTTACAAATAAATATTGCAAGACAAAGGAAAATGAATCAACACACGAGGAAGTAGAGTGTCCGGTGGATTCCCAAGAGAACATGGGAACTCACAGGATGTTCCTGAATGGTTCAAAAGAACATACTAAACCATTGTTGCTTAACTGATTAAAATGAATATACTGCAGTAAAAATGACAAATAATAAGAATTCAGTAAGACATCTGTAGCATGGGTGCTCTGTCACTCTGAGAGCCAGGTTACTACAGCTCCCCTACCCCTGAGGGTTTTAGAGTACCTGGACGATGCTCTTCTTGAACTATCCTCTTGAACACCTACTAACTGTATTTGCACACACACACACACACACACACATACACACGGACATACACGTGCCCCACCACCACCACCACTGCCATTCAGAGCCAATTACTAGCACCCAGTCCCATTTCATCACTTACTATCCCATGGTATCCAGGTTTACATAGGGATATTTTCTTTGAAGTATTAGTAAGAATAAATATGCAAATATTTTACACACACACACACACACACTCCTCAAGAATATAGTCTCTATACCAATTCAGCCTAGGGAAGGTGGTGTCAGGGAGGATTGGGGGGAGAGGTTTGTCTAGACTCAAAATTTAGCTCAGTTACTACATAGGTCCCACCAAGTTCATGCCCAACGATGGCATCTCTACCATAGGAGTTTTTGTCTTAGCTATTTCTGGGCTAATATTCCACTTAATGGAATCCAGACTCTGGAATGCTGGGATGCTGGGGCTCATCTGTTGATCTTTTGAATTCCCAAAGTCAAGAACTTCAATCCTCTCTGCCTAAAAGAAAAAAGGACAAATGCCGAGGCCAAAGACCAAGGCCCTCTCACAGGGCCATAACGTTTCAGAGCGAAGAAGGTCCTGAGGCCTCTATCCTTACAGAATCATCCCTCGTCAGATGTCATATTTTTAAATGTATAAAAGAAACCAATTATATTGAAAGTTATCAAAATATTTTTTAAAAGCCAATTTATGGACCTAGCTCGTGAAGAACTCTTGACATAGACAAAATGTAATTCTATGTTACGGCAGTAGTTTAGACACCTATAGAGAATGTCATGACATCACATCCTTCCTCACCATTTGCTTCAGTCCCTTCTCGTGGTACATGGTTTCCAGATTCTTCAAAGGGTTGCTCTCCTCTGAATGTTTTCCAGTTTGTTCACAATAGAGGGCCCAGGGATAGGGGATGTTGGTAATAATATAGTAGCTAATGTTTACACATTATTTACATTATATAACATTGACACTTACATATAACGTGCCAGGCGCTATACTAAATGCTTTATGGTTATCATCTCATTTTATCTGCACAACCACCCTGGAAAGTAGAAGCTATTATTGTTGCCATTTTTCAGATGAGGAAACCGAGGCAGAGATTCAGTGACTTGGCCAGAGTTATGCAGCTAGTAAGTGTCTGAAGATAGATTTAAACCCAGTTCTTCTTGACTCTAGCCTTGGTGCTTTTTCCACTTCACCACCTAAACTTGGGTAGAGGGGAATGGTGAGAGACAAGCCAGGGCAATTTAGAGCAACCCAGGGTTTACTGATTTTTAGTTTTTGTCAGTCATATGTGGGCACAGTTTAAAACTTCATGGGTGAATACATGGTTTATGTTCAAGAGGCTAATTGCAGCTATTAGGAAGAAATATCTATACCACTAGTTTTAACAAAAAGGAAAACTAACAAAACATTTGTCACAGGTCTTTGGAATAAAAGCAGCGCATGAATGCGTTGAGACATTCCTATTTTAAAATACAACACGCTAACTTGTGTGGTAGATTTCCAAAAAAAAAAAATCTCCAACTACTTCCCATTTTTATGGTGGGCCAAATTCTATACTCACAAAGAAATGTGCTTTTTTGGAGGGGGAGAGGGAGATGAAAGAGGGAGTACAATCAGCACATGGAGGGGCCAAGTAGTCAAATATTCAATATCACTATTTTCTAATGTATTTTCTTTTTACCATTAAATACTTTAGCAATAGGCATGAACTATATCCTCACAATATCCCTGTGAGGGAGATAGCTTTGGAGCAGGAAAGAGAAAAAGACAGAGAATGAGAAAAGAGAAAAACACTATACAATCTATTCCTCATAAAGAAAAATGCCTAACAGAATGAAGGGACATATTTAGTTGTTGAATCTAGCTTAATTATGTCTTTATGTTAAGAGCAATTGGCAATTTGTCCTCTAAGCAACTTTCCTCTTAAGAATATGTTTAATTTATTAGAAAATGTAATACATTTAACTGACAGCTCTAATATCCAGCTTGTAACTACTAGTGGGTTGAAAAAAAGAATTTTTTTTTTATTGAAAATGTGTTTCTTTTAACTAGGAACTCTTAGAAAGATATAGACAATGCAGTTCTATTGGTCTTTCATTCTCAGATAGCAGGAAGCAAATCTCAGGATGATCATCATAGGCCTTGAAGTTTTACTTCAGTAGTTCTCATTTAAATCAGATGTGGGGTTGCCTCTGGGAGGCATGGGCAAGTTGAACAATAACAGGTGTAGGGAGGAATTCTCATTCCATTTTGTAACATACTGCGCGGTGCCGTTACAAATTCACTGTCACACTGAGGAATCTTGGCAACAAAAGGTAAGGAATTAAGAGGTTTTAAAATGTGTAGAAGCCTCTTAGAAAAGCTCATTGAGGGGATGGATGGCTGGGGAGTTTGAGATCTGTGTCGGTAAGGCAAAATGGGCTCCTTAGCACTTCAGGAGTTTGGCTTTTGTTGACTTTGGGTAATTCAGCTGATTCATTTAATCTTGCTAAGTGCTAAGCCCCAGGCCCAAAGCCCTATCAGGTGTGAAACCTGTGTGGGTGTAGACTGATGACTTAAGAGGGGCCAACTCGGGAACCAATGGCCTCTGGTCATTCAGGCGGAGCTTGAGGACACCAGAGGCTCTACTGCGAGGAAAGGCAAGCCAAGAGACAGCTACAGCTGAAGCTGAAAAAAAAAGCTGAAGCCGAAGCAGGAAGCTACAGAAGCAGAGCCGACCCGTGTGTGGACCCAGGAGTACGAGCAAGGACCAGTGAATATGATTTGGTTTAATGCCATCATGCTTTTCTATGGCCTCCTGGTTACTCTCGTGAGGTGGGTTTATTGGGCCTGGAAGCTTTCGATCAAAATATCGGAATGGGGAGGCTGGTTCATGGGTCTGTCACTGTGGGGCCTAAATAGATGTTTTGTTGCCTTCTACTTGGAGAGTTCTTTATACCCAACGATTTCAAACCATTCATATACATACATATATATATGATTCTCTTCGAGATCATAAATTGGGCCTTCCTACTACAAGATCCAAGGGGAAAGAAGCCTTGGTAATAAGATTCTATCACGAAACACAGGCGCTTCTGAAAGGAAGGCCCCCAGTGATTCTCTCTTTTGGGAATACATTTTTTAGAAAAGAGTCCCTTATCTATGTTTTGGTGATGACATGGTAGAAGCAAACCAGAGGACCCTTGTTCTCTCTACTAACCCAAGACTGTCCCTTTTCTATCAACGCAACAATAGCTACTGAGTATCGAAATATATTCAGATTTCTCCTGAAGAATAGGTGTTTTTTCAGAAGAAGAAGTAGAAGGAGGAGGGAAGAAGAGGAGGAGGAGAAGAAGAAAAAGGAAGAGAAGGAGCAAGAAAGAAAAGGGAAGAAAATAGTGATGTATTTACAACAACAAAGCCCCTGTCACCAACCACTCCCCCAACACACACACACACACACACACACACACACACACACACACACACACACAAATACACCCCTCTCCATGCCCTGCGCTTTCTCTTAAATAGAATATTCAAGGAGAATCCCTGACGTGGTTTATAATAGCTTGCCAGAGGAGATGTTTCTATTTTAAAAGCAAAGGAAGAGCCTGCTGGTGTCTATGACATGTCTTGTGATAAGCCACTGTTTCGAAGGCGCAGTATTGCTCCTACCGCCTCCACGGAATGTGAAAAACAATGGTGGAAGAAAACCCTCTCTGATATAGATGCTGTCTCCTCAAAATGTGCTATGCTAGAAGGGAGCAGTTGGCCAACACCCTGGAAGAGAAACAAGATGAGAACTCTGGGCTTGGGTGCTCCAATTGATTGACACCATGAATTTCTCACGAAATGTGGAACACATAGGATGTTGCAACCCTACAGAATAAATGTTTAAAAATACAATGATGGAGCTTCAAATTGGCTGTATTTTTTTTTAATCTAAGAGCCTGAGGAGTCCAGGATGCTTCTATATTACACTTCTTTATTTTGTAATGTGATATTTGTACAAACTGTATCCCCAAAGACTTTGCTAAAAATAATATAACTACAGAGATAAATAATGAGTAATAGTAGAAAGGAAGCTATAGTCAAGGGAGAAAAAATGTTCGCAGCTGAAGTTTGAATGAGGAGAAGCAGTGAGGTGGAGAGATCAGAAAATAGCTGTTGCAGATGGCAAGAACTATCATGGGGAAGCTTGTCTGCCATCCAATCCTATGAATATGGAACTAATGGAAGGAGGTGTTAAGGAAGGGGAAGGGATTGAGCCAATACTCAGGGAGAGTTTTAAACCAAGAAGAGCATTTATGAACTGATGGCTAAAATAAGTGAGAATCCATTGGAATCATATAAGATCAAAGCTAATGTAGCCATAAATTACTTTTTGTTAATGAGGAAAATCCGGAAACAGGTTGGTGTTTAAGAGACCTGAATGTATTCTTTATTCCTCCATGTGGTGAGTGAAATATAGAGTAGAAGCCTAAGGTCAGAAATATTCAAGTAACATTGATTCAAGAAATCAACTAATTGACATCTGGTTGGGTTCTTCCTGAAGAAATGCACCGGGGGAAGACCTCAGGTTTTTACCATAATCACTTATACTGTGCAAGAAAAAAATTGCAAAACTGACGCTGGCCACACAAGAAGCATCTTGCTATTTTCCTGGTGGGTGAGATACTGTACACCAATCACCCAGTAACACAAGACCTTCTCCAGCTACAGTATGGCTTTTATATTCCCATGTAATAGGGCAATTTAGCAAATTTTGTTAGAAGGTATAAATATAGAGTATTAAGTTCTGCAAGGGCAAGACCTATGTCCTTTTGTATTTTACATCTTCAATATCTGGCATCTAGTACGTGATTAATAAACGATCTTAGTCCAGATCGTGCCTGCTAACAATGGACTGTCCTGGCCTCTCTTCTCTTTTCCCTTTACTATTTTGCTTCGTGATCCCATTAATTTATATGGATTCTATGCTAATCATTCTCAGATGCCACTTCTTTCCTGACTTCCAGTCTTGCATCTCCGACTGCCTATTGGATATCTCATTGGAGTTTCCATAGACCATTTTAACTCAACATTTCCCAAACTAAACTTGTTATCTTTCCTTCTCTTCTTAGAGGAAGCTAGTAGCCTAAGTAGCTAGAATGCGGGATCTGTAGTCAAGAGGACCTGAGTTCAAAATTGGTCTCAGATACTTGCTAGTTTTGTGACCTTGGACAAGTAACTTAGTTTCTATTTACCTCAATTTCCTCATTTGTAAAATGGGGGTAATAATAGCACCTACCTCCCTGAGCTATTATGAGAATCAAAGGAGATAATCTTGCAAAATGCTTAGCATAGGGCTTGATACAAAGTTGGTACTATATAAATGCTAGCTATTATCATTATTATTATTGATTATTAATAACATATCTTAACATAAAATCTTTTCCTTGTTCAAGATTCCTATAAATGTTACTTCAAATCATTGTGGGGCAGAAAATTATGTTGGAGGGCATGGGGGATAATGACAAGTTGGATATCTGTCTCTTAGAGCTATCAATGTCTTCGATACTGATTAATGCTAAAGCCAATAGTATTGCTTCTGGTAGACTTGAGCCTAAATTGCAGAGTACCTTATTAGTACAAATTTTTTTTCCCGACAAGGGGCATAATGTGGATTATAAGCCGGAAAAGAAGGCATTATCTTCCTTGAATATTTAAGACTTTCATCTGGAAGAGGGATTAGACATTCTGTGCAAGAAACAAGATGAACTCTCATCGTCAAACAGAAGCCTATCCAGAAATCTATTTAGTCACCAAGGTGCCATGGGTGCTAAAAAAAAGAAAAACACAGCGAGTAAGAGTTTATGAAGAAAGATTTGTAGGTTTGTGAATGTGGAAGCTGAGACAGAGGATCTGTTTCAAAGATACTTTCCTCATAGTCAGCAAGTTTATCTTTCCAAAACTTTTCCAGGTTTTATCTAACCATTCATCACCTGTGAAGCAGTAAGTGATGGGATATGTGTGGGTATCTGTGTGTGAATTTATTTTTCTTCTAAATGTGTGAATGGAGCCTTCCTATGGGGTTTTACAAATCCTTAAACCTCTCAGTAATCTGGTGCTAGTTTCCACCACTCTATTAAAATTCCATTCTTGAAGGTCACCAATTTCCAGATTCAAATACCTTTTCTTAGATCATTCCTCTTGATCTCTCTGTTATTAAAAGCAATATTCTCTTTAAAACTCAATATTTTGCATGGAGGGAATGGAAGACAAGGGAAGAGACAGGTAAGGGAGGGAAAGGAAAGGAAGCCAAGGGGAAGGAGAAGGGGAAAAGAGGGAAGGGAGGAGGAGGGAAGAGTTAAAGGGAAGAGAGGGGAGAAGGGAAGGAAAGGGAAAGGAGAGGGGAAATGGAAAATTACAAAATTAACATAAAATATAATATATAAAATTATAAAGGGAAAATTATATAATTTATAAAACTATCAAATTTACAAGAGCCCTACACATTTGAGATTAGTAAACATTCATCAGGAAAAATATTGGGACACCTCCATTGTTCTTGTTCAATGTTTTTCTCAACTGTACTTTTCTACGCCCCTTTTTGCTTCCTTCTTCTCCTTCTACTCCTTACTCTACTCCTTACATTTTTATTAGGCTTCATCCTTTGCATTCCTTTCCTTTCTCCACCCAATCTCTTCTTTAGAAGAATCATCCATTCTCGTAATTTCATAACTTGAAGATATTATATTTCTAACTTTAACTTCTCCAGGTATCTCCACTTGGAACCTGACATCTTATCCCAACTCCTCTTTTCTTGTCCTATTCTCTACCATTGACCTTGTGATCACGAGCAAGTCTTTGACTCTCTAGATTCAATGATTCCTTGAGTCCCTCACCAATATAACATTTTTGGGTGGTTCCTCTAAAACCAAATATACTATATTTTCCTTCTTATCAGCTCACTCTATTGACTTCCTTATTATTGTCAGGGGTACTGTTATTATCCCCAACCTTTGAGGTACAAAAACTCAAAGTCATTGTTGATTCCTCTTTATTCCCCATACCCCATACTCAATTAGTCAACTCTTTCTTTCTGAAGAAGAGAGGGAATATGACGTATAGGTAGCTGGCCTTGAAATCGGAAAGACCTGTTTTCTAGACTGACTCTGACTAATCTGACTGTGAATCTGGGCCAGTCACTTACTTTTTCAATGTTCTAGACCAGGGCGGTCCAAAACACGAGCCATGCGCCCCCATGTGGCGCCTTGTGTCCACCACAAGCATAGAAATAGACACAAATGCTTTAGTTAAAGCATGTATGTCAATTTCCATGCCCATAGTAAACACAGGCAGGCTGCATAAAATGGACAACCCTGTTCTAGACAATTTGCTAAGACTATAAGTTGCAGAGCAGATGCTGATCTGGAGGAGAAGAAGGGAAAAGAATAAGCATTTATTAAGCACTTATTATATGCCTGGAACTATGCTAAGCACTTTACAAATATTGTCTCATTACTAAAGTGAATTTCTGCCCCAGAAGTTTCCCACACCAATGAAATCACAGATTTGGTTTAGAAAAAAATGCTTCTACCCTTCCCTTTCCATGTCCATTCTCATCACACTAATTAGTGCAAGGAACATAAAGGACAATCAGTTATAAAGTCCAGAATTTAGGGGTTTTTTTTAAATGTCATGATACAGAACCCATTAGATCCCAGCAATTATGTATGCCTAAAAATCCATTTGATACTCCTCCTACCAATGTGGCCAATTTTAAAACACTTATATTTGCAATAGTAGTTCCATTCCCACTATTTTCTTTTTTTAATATTTTTAATATTATTTTTCCTTACTATTTATTTATTACTTGCTGGTAAGTATTTTTATTGCATTTGACCATGTGCCATCACGGGACCTTTTTGTAGCCATAAGCCATCTCTTGCTGAGCCCACCCCCTCCTGTTTTCTTCAGTATCCTTCCTTGGCATCCTCATACTTCTCCAGATCAGCTGCTGTTTTTGCTAGGAACAGACCTCTTCTCCTAATTCTCCCCCTTCCACAGCAACTAACAGGCAGGAGCTCTCTTCTTCTTACTACACAAAGATATGCTTGCTATGGTGTCAGCTAGGGGAGGAAAAACCTGGCTAGTGATTGGATTTTTAGAAAATTTTTGGAATCCTGGAAGAGAAGCTGAATTATTCAATGCTGATTGTGCGAAGTTTTAATATTTCATGTCCTTATTACTTTTGATATTCTGAGAATAGAAAAGCCCAAGTGTATCACCTAGATTAGAGCTATCCAAGGTGTTTGCCAGAGTGCTTCTATCCGTAAAGAAGGCAATGAACCTTAGGAAAACAATCTTGGAAGTTTAAGTCAAATGGGATACCTGCCTCCAACATGATAACAATTATGTATGTGGTGCTTAAGGTCTGCAGAGCCCTTTGGGCACACTGTCTCTTTTGGGATTCATAAAAATCCTATTACAAGCACATCCATTTTACAGTTGAGAAAACTGAGTTTCTGAGAGCTTAAGTGACTTACTTCTCACTTTCACACCCAGTTATTATCAGAAACTATTCCAACCCAGATCTCTGCAGACCCCACAGCCAGCATTTGATCTATTGCACTAAACTGCCTTTCACACATGTTCACGTTGTTTTTCTGATGGAATATAAACTCCACGAGGTCAAAGACTGTTTCATTGTTTGTCTTACTCTTCCCATGCCTAGCGCAGTGGCTGGCACAAAGAATGCATTTAATTAAGGGTCGTGGAGTGATTGACCGTCCACATCCTTCCATAAATCCTTCCCCAAACCTCCGCTGACCATGCCTGGGGCCTTCTTCTGGTTTTCTTGACATTTCTTGGATATCAACGGAGAGCACGCAGGCAGATCTCAGATTCTCGTCGCATCAATCAATGACAAGTTATCCATGGGCTTTTCTAGTAATGTGCATCCTTTTCTTCCATTTCTCTTGCAAAAGTCTTGACTGGAGTAAGTTGCAGCCTATTCATATCCACCATGTTTTTCTCTCCATTGCTCATTGTGTGAACTTCAACCACCTATTGGTCATCTTGAACTGGATGTCTCATAGACATCTTAAACTAAACGTGTTCAAAGCTGAACTCATTATCTTTTCCCCAAGACTCTCTCCCTAACTTCCTTATTATCTCTGAAGGTGCCATCAACCTCCCGTCAGGCTCGTGATCTAGGTGTCATTCTGCTCCTCACTCTCACCTCCATATCCAATCTGTTGCCAAGTCCTATTGATTCTACCTTTATAACATCTCCTATCTATGTCACTGCTCTCTGCTAATGCTGCCACCACCCTGGTATGAGCCCCTATCCCCTTACACTTAGTTCATTACAATAATCTTCTGGTTGGTCTCTGCCTCAAATCTTATCTCTCTCCCCTCCAGTCTATCCTCCACTCAGTTGCCAAAATGATTCTTCCTAAAGAGCAGATCTGACCCCTTGTCCCTTCCTCCCCATTCAATAAGTGACAGTGGCTCCCTATCACCTCCGGAATCAAACATAACTGCTCGTTTGTCTTTTTTAACCCTTTATAACCTGTTTCCTTCCTACCTTTCCACTCTACTTATAGGTTACTCCCTCCCTGTACTCTGGGGTCCAATGACACTGGTTTTTATGCTATTCCTCTTGGCATTTTCACTGGCTATCTGCTATGCCTCAAACTCTCTCCCTTATCATCTCCACCTACTGCCTTCCTTGGCTTCCTTCAAGTTTCAGCTAAAGTCCTACTGCAAAAAGCCTTTGACAGACCTAAATCTTAATGCCTTCCCTCTGAGAGTCTCTATATTTTATCCCCTCTAAATCTTGTTTGTACATAATCATTTGCATGTTGTTTCCCCCATTAGACTGTGAGTCCCTTGAGAACAGGACTTTTTTTGCCTTTCTTTGTATCCCAGGTTTTTGGCACAGTGCCTAACACAGAGTCGCTGCTTAGGACAGTGGAAAATACAGGGAAGACGGGAAACTTCAGAGACTGACAAGAGAACAAGACATGAGTTGACCATTTTACTTCTGCTTCAACACTGTCATACCAGATCTTCTGACAGCGCTAGGAGAAAAGTATAGTATCTGTTCTCCTTTGCCACTTAACCCATGGAGATTTCCCAGTGTGAATATGAACAAAATAATCTTCATGGAGTTGACTATGGTATTCTGTTACTGGCAGCCATATAGCATCACTAGAACAATACTGCTGTTTAAAAAAAAAGAGGCATGCTTTTGCCTTAGGAAGAAGTTTGAGTTCATTGAACAATTTTCCAAAGGAAAGTCTGATCTCCTCCTAATGATGGTAGTTGCTTGATGGACTAATTACGAGTCACACATGTAGAAAAACAATTCAAACCTTTTCATCATCATTGCTATTTTTTGTTTAGGAAAAATTAATCTGAAATATAATGTACCATTTCTCAATACAGACTTAAAGGTATGTGTCATATATACATCAGACAAAAAAAGATAAAAAAAAACTCTAAATAGCCACAATTTAAGCTGGGGAAACAATGTAATGCAAAGCCCACAAAGCTTCTTGGTAAATAGACCATACATTTGAGAAACCCATCTTTATCATTTAATGAAAGATACCCTTCTCAAGACCTATTCTGATTCATCCAAACTCTTTCTAACCATACTTTTTTTTAAAATAAGGATGCATTTCCAAGATAAGTTTAGTTATGCAGAAATGTTCCTTTTGATCTGGTTTGCAGCTGTTTTATAAAATCTATGAGGTCTTTCTAAAAAGAAGTATCTTTCTGTAAAAATTAGCAATGGTAATACATCACTACACACCCAAGGCTAAGAATAATTTTCCAAATTCTAACTTTGCCTTTCCTGACTTGGGGATTTCTTCTTGCCCTTCCTTTCCTTGTCTTCATACCTTCTTATCAGTAGTGACAGTGAAATATGGTATTATATTTTAATGGAGCAACTAGGGGGTATAGTGGATAGAATGCCAGGCGTAGAGTCAGGAAGACCTGAGTTCAAATTTGGCCTCAGACTTGTACTACGTGTGTGACTCTGAGCAAGTCACTTAACCCATTTTCTGTATCTATTTCTACATCTTTGAAATAGTGATAATAATAGTACCTACCTCCCAGAGATGTTGTGAGGATCGAGGGAGATTTTTGTAAAGTGCTTACTAAGCTGCTTGGCACATAGTAAGAGCTATATAAATGCTGGCTATTATTATTAGTTTTATTTTCTTCCTATAACTATCTACATTGCAATTCTGCTGCAGATTTATACAAACTCTTCAGTTGGAGGGTGGGGTGATAGCAAAGTAAGAGACAAGGAGAATAACAATAGTAACAAAGGCACAATTGATGAAAATTTGGTGGGCCAAACAGTTTTTCCTCAGACATCTGTAAGAGTAAATTAATTCTCTGAAATATAGATTTTATTTATTATTCAGTCTTCAAAGAATTCAAATTTAGAACACCCAAAGGGCAAAGGAGTCAAGCACCTAGGGGAAGGAGAAGGGATTTAAAAGATATCATAAGAGAAAGATATAAGTGAAAAAAGAAGATGGGCTGATTATGAGATTAGATCAAAGCCACCAGACAGCAACCTAGTGTCCCATTAATATCCTTGCAAAGCCAAGGGAAAGAGAAGAAGACCCTTGGAAAGTTGGATCAGCTCCTTGGGGCAAACTGATGAGAGGCCATGGATAAGAGTCATGCAGGATGAGTATTGATCTATGTTGTTGAAGGGAGTACCTTCATTGATGAGATCCATTCGGGTATGTATTCTATTGAGTAGTAAGTACATTTTGATCAGCCTCTTCTCATTCATTTTCTTCGTATAAACTGTATGAATGATCTGAAAAGCATTTGTTTTATTACTTAAATGTAATCTGTAATGTACACATGACCTAACACTATTTTGTGTTGAAATAATTAATGTTCATTGTTGAAAAAAAAACAAAGTTAAAATGGTAAAAAGAATCCTCTGCTTTGTTATCTGTGGGCAAAATAAACCTGAAGGGTGGATTTGATTCAAATTTTACAATACAACAGGAAACTACATAAAGACTTGGTTATTTTATTTACCATAACTATCAACCTGTGAATCACTGGGTGATAAAATATTTCCCATTCATTCAATCTTGTAGGTTCACTAGTGGGAAATTTTTTTGTTACATTGTATTAAGAGAAAACAAAGACCACCAGAGATTATGTATTCAATTTTTAAAGCAATAATTTTGTTTTAATTTTGAACTTAAGAATGATGAACAAGTAAACCTATAGGGCGTTCCTTTCACTTCAGAAGATTTTGAATCCTGTCTCTTTCATTTACTACTTGTGTGACCTTGAGCTAGTTATGACCTCCCTGGGCAAATAGTTACTTCATCTATAAAAAGAGAGGGTTGGTCTCTATAGCTTCTAAGGTCTCTTTAAATATGTTATCCTTTTTATCTATGGCCTTACATATTTCAAACAGACCTTAAATATTTCAAACTCTTCAATTTATAGATGCAGAAATTTCGTGACTCTTCCTAGGTTACGTAGTTGATTGTGGCAAAACCAGACTATTTCAGCTCTGACTGAAGTCATCACCTTCAAAACCACTTAGCTATACTCTGTCTATTCCACTTATCCTTGTCTTAACCAGCAATGAATGTTTGCTGTATATTCTCAAATAGTCTCTTTGCCTGCTGTCATGATTTTTCCTCACTAGCTTGAAAATCAGTCATAACTTTATCCCTTAATTGTCAGAAAATAAACTTCCCAACAATTAGAGCTATTTAAAAGTAGGATAGGTTGCCCCAAAGATTGTGACTTCTTTATTATTTCATGTCATCATATGATCATTTGTAAGGGATTCCTATTCAGACATGAATTGTACTTGATAACCAATGAGGTTCCTTCCATCTCTGAGATTCTGTGATTCTTCTTTGGTATTTAATATTTGTAACTCGTGGGCCCCCTTTCCTAATACCCTTGGGTGATATATCTCAAGTGCTGTTTTTCTGAATCTTAGAAAAAGGCTGCATGTCACTATATTAATTATCTATTGAAGGAGTATACTGTCTGAGTTGCCTGGGTGCTCTTCTGCCAATGGTGGTGATACTTCACTTGAGACACCAACCTCAAGGTCTGTGGTCAAGGTATAGCCTTCCTGAAAGTCTGCATTATCTCAACTAGTCACCAGAGGTGCTCAGCCTGCAGACACCCAAACTGCTGTTTTCCACCTCCAACTATGAGACAGTGGCTTCCTTCAGACCACGTCTAGAATTAATCTGGGGGTAAAATGGAATATTACTGAAAATACTAAAATATCATATCTATCTTCTATACACAGCTCTAGAGTCAATAAGTCTGTGTTTTCTCTTGGGTTACAACTCTCTCCAAAACACACAGGACTCAGATACTTATGCTCTAATCAGGTAGTTTATTGAACACAATGAAAAAAAAATGAAAAGGAAATAAAAGGGTCAGACATTTTTATGCAGAATCATCCACATCCAGTCATTTCAAAAGCTTCTTCCTAATTGTTCTCCCAGAACTTCAGGGGGATTGAATAAGAATTTCCAAACCGTTGGCACCCAAAGTTCATGGAAAGAGTGTATATGTCTCCAGAATTCTATCTCTAGATCAGGTAACATGAGAGATAACATGAGAAAGCAGGAGAAGAACAAAGAAAGAATCACCATAGTATCACAGATTTAAAGTTTAGAAGCGACTTCATAGACCATGTACTCCAACGTTTCATTTTACGGATGAGAAACTCAGGCCAAGAAAGATTAAGTTACTTTCCCAGTCACATGGGGAATAAGGGGCAGAGATGGGATTTGAACTCTGGTCCTCTTACTCCAAGTGCAGTACATTTTACACTGCACCATCCTACCTCAAATCGGTTTCTCTTTCCTTGCTCACCAGCCCACTAATATATATGGAAGCTGGTAGTCTTCACATTCGGGTTCCTCTTTTGTCACAGCTCTCATCTCTATTCCTGACTCAGATCAGAAACTCTCCTTTACAACTAGTCTCTGGCGGTCTCATTCACCAGACAACTGAGTCTCATTAGGTTCCCCCCTCAGCAGCAGCAGCCATGATGGACACAATTTCTAGCAGAAATGCAGCAGGATCAGTCCAACAGCCGTTGTTCTCTAGGTGTGAAGGAAGCCTGGGTTGGGGAAGAAAGGATTAGGGAAGAAAGCAGCCGTTAACCGTGAATGTGGCAGCATTCTGAGTGTGACACTCTTCAGCAACAAAGTGAGTGAGTTTAGGGTAAAACAGCTTCTCTTTCTTCTCACCATCCTGGAGAAAATGAGGGCAGACTCATTTCCCAATGTCTCACAATTTATCTTTTATCGGCCTCCCTCTGTGGAAACTTCCAAGGGCTTTGGGTCCCCAAAGAGACAAAAAGGCTAGGTAGAAGCACCAATTATAAGGATAAGGATATTTTTCACAGTTGTTTCAAAGCTGTGATTCAATATAAAGGAAATTATAATCATACAACTATGCTTCTTAAAGAAAATATCCAAGTGAACTGTTATCTTCTATAGCTGGTGGGAGGGAAGGAGAAGAGAGGATAGACAATGTATTGTTTCCCTCTCTGTAATAGCATTATTAATGTGCTATTTCTAGCTTTGAATTTTATGCATTGGACATTTCTTCCATGATGTTTTATGACACGTGCTTCTCCACTCAATAGTAGACTTCAAAGCAAAATTTGCAAAGGTCTCACACTGCGCTTTCTTCCTGCCTGCTGCCCCCTTGAATTGAAGTATGGCATTGTGGGAATAGAAGAAGGGAAGATAGGAGACTTGGGTTCTGGTCAGCATTGTGCTGATAAATAAGTAGTTCTCCAGGAAAAAAAAAAGTGTATGCACAACACACTTTAAAATTTATCCAACATTATTAACATTTTCTCCACACTCTCTTAAGTCTATACAATTACCAAAACAATAAAGTAAGATCTGATTTGTAGCACTTGACAATTTCTGGGGTGTAAATATGCTGAGAATTTAACAATTGGCTCTAACAAGCCCTTTCAGCCTTCCTCCAGCACACCACTAGTCCCAGCTCTGTTGTTGTGGTTTGTCCTTCGTTCTCCAAGAGGAACATGACACCAGGAAGGTGATACCATGACTTGCAAGAGAATTGGATTTCAGCAAGGCAGGGCTGTGCAAAGTCACCAGCCTCACTTTCTCTTCCAGAGCCATCTGAGTCCAGGGGTGAGATAAAGATCAGGACCGAAAATGTCACCCCACCCCCAGCTCTGTTAGAGAAATGAGGAACAACATGTCCATCATACACGGTTCTTCCTCCAACCCTAGCATAGTATTCACACTTCCTCCTGCAGCCCAGCGTCATCTCCACCTAGTCACCTTGGAACTGCTTTTACCTTCTCCCTTGTACTGTGAGTTTTGGACTTGGACTGGTTTCAACTCTGCCTCGGAAATCCCCCTGTTGCCTAGTGATTCTAATAAAAGTGATATAGTGTGGGCTTAGCTATGGCTTCTGGGTACTCAACAGGCACTATTTATTCTACGGATGCTGTTATGCCTGCCCTTCTTCCCAGGAAGGGCAACTACAATGCCACAAACCAGACCTGCCTCTCCCTTTTTAGACTCTTACTTACGACTCTAATCTTCCAATCTGTGCATGGTGGTGTGACCTGAGTGACTAAACTTTCTATGTAGTTCCTACTCACTTCTCTTTAACTATTCATTCACTTCTCCTCCTGGCTAGTATCTAACTTAAATGATACATAACTTCTTATAAGATTGTTTATCTTATTTTTATTGATACCTCTTTTTATATGACCTCAAATTCCAAATGCATATCCGTCTCCTCCCTTGCCACTGGGCAAAGTCATCATTCCTTTCAGTAAAGTGCATTTATCTTTTTTTTTCCATACTTTTTTTAACTAGACCAGTGATTTCATTGGCTTAAGAAACTGCCAATAAAACAACTCCCTCTCTCAATTCAGATTAGCAACTTTTTACAGTCTTAGAGAGTTGCTTGAGGAAACTAAGAGAATGACTTGCCTGGGATCGCTTGGCTTGTAGTTGTCAGAGGCAGAATTTGAACTCAGCTTTTTCCTCACCCTGAGGCTACTGCTGTCCATCCACTACTCCATGCTCCCTTTCCATAAAGCTTCTTAATGAAGCCAGAAACTTTCAGCTTTAAGCCTATGCTTAAAGGAATTTTCCTTTTCTCCCCCTTTTCTTTGCAAATTATTTTAAGCAGACAGAAGAAAATGAATTTGCAACACAGTTATACTGTAGTTTTCTTTAAAGTTTCTCCTTGAAGATGTAGGTGGAAGCAGCTAGGTAATGCAGTGGATAAAACACTAGGCCTAGAGTCAGGAAGACCTGAGTTCATGCAATCTCAGAAAAATAGCTGTGTGACCTCAAGCAAGCCTACCCAGAAAAGCAAAAAAAAAAAAAAAGAGGTAGGTGGTCTCACAAAAAGGGAGTAGACACATAAAACTGCTAGACAAGCAGGTTGACATGGATTATATGAAAAATGGGGCTGGGGGGGGGAAAAGCACACAGGTATTTTCTTAAAACTTATGCCATATAGACATGAAATATATATAGTAGGTAATGAGATAAGTTTGTTTTTGAAATTTTATTGTTATTCAGTCATTTCAGTCATGTCTGACTCTTTGTGACCACATTTGGGGTTTTCTTGGCAAAGCTACTAGAGTAGTTTGGGATTTACTTCTCTAAGTCATTTTACAGATGAGGAAACAGAGTTAAACAGGGTTAATTAACTTGCGTAGGGTCTCACAGCTAGGAAGTATCGGGCCAGATTTGAACTCATGAAGATAAGTCCTTTTTTTTTGAAATGTTTGAAATGAAACCATACAGGATTGCCAAAGCAAGAGTCAATAACTGTGTAATTCTAGGTAAATTTGATGACTGAGGACTCTCTAGCAGACCAGACCAATTCTATCAGTGAAGAAATAGTTTAAAAGGATAGTCAGTCATATGTTCCCTTACAAATGACTGTGTTCCTTACCCACCACTACGTCTAAAACACAATTGATACTGTGCTGAGGGATGGGACTTGTATTTGGCTCTATGATCTTATGCATATTAAATCACTATGCAGAGTGGAGAGAGAGGAGGGAACAAATAATATGTAAACTGGCGGAAATTTCCATTCACACTCTACCGACCTGTTCTACATTGATTAAAGCAAATTATACAAAATGAACATGGAATTAAAATAGAAGTGATTAGATGAGCATACATTATGTATGGGAAATTATAGTAAAATTTAATAGCTTGAAAAAATTTTATAATTATGTAATGCATTGATAGAACTACATAAAGCATAATTAATATGCTAGTAACCCCAGAAGTATCTTTTTTTTACAGAGCAGTGTGGTTTAAAGGGCACTTGAACTGGCAGTCTGGAGGCCTCAATTCTAATCCAAGCTTTGTCACTGCCCAGCTATGTGACCTTGAATGCTGTGTGACCTTGAACAAGTATTTAACTTCTCTGTAAAGTGAGGGGGAGGAGTTGGACCATGTGATTTCTAAGGTCTCTTTTAGCGTTAATAGTCTATGATTACAATTTTGAGTGCCTGAACATAGTTGGCATTGTTGTTTATCCTTCTTTCTCAAAGACTAGCGACATCAGAGGATAATGGCATGACTTGTCATGAACTGGATTTAAGGGAGGCAGAGCTGGGCAAAGTCATCAGCCTCACTCTGTCCTCCAGAATCATTGGGGTCCAGTGGCAAGGCAAGAGTCAAGACAACTGGCAATGGCTCAGGAGGCAGTGGGAGATCTTTGCCTTTCTAAACTAACATCTTTCCCAGGTCTCAGTTTGTCTGAGGCAGCACCCAGTCAATGACTAAGGGCTAGGTAAAAATTGAGACAAAATGTTTCTCAATTTGACATCACTAAGATATCAGTCTGGGAAAAGAAGACCCTTAGAGCTTCAGACCAGAACAGAAAACAATTGCTATTTATACTCACTCTAAGCCAAATTGATCTACAAAATGAGCCATAAGGCTCTGGGGCCTATCATTGGTCATTCTGTGAAAGCAGAGCGATTTGGGTTTAAAGCTAGTCATGTAGCTCCATTTGAAACACAAAGGGCTTTTTAAAAAAAAAATTTCAGAGCTATATTTCAATAAATCATAAATCAAAACTACACAGGACAAAAATAAATTGTCCCAGGTTTTTGAAAAAAATAATAATAAAGTGGTGGGAAAGGAGGAGGAAGAGGTGGAGAAATCGCAGCATTTTCTAACTTCTGCTCAAATTGTCAAGGTGGGTGCTCTGAGAGCTGCTACTCCTATTATCAAAAAACATGTTAAAGACAGTTAACATAAAACATTCTCATAAAAATCTCATTCACGCCTTCCCACAAATACAAGCAGCATCCTTGGGAGGAGTAATCTTAAACTTGGACCCTAACAGTAGTGAGTCACACACGTAAGAAATATGTGTGACAAAGGTTTAAACTACATTACCCACCCTGGAAGTCCTTCTCCCTGTGTCAGTTGCCATCGTAGGCACTGAAGAAAACATGATTGTTTCCCAAAGAGTTTTACCACTTAGATCAATATGTAGACTATATGTATACATATACATATATATGACATATGTATATATACACATATATACATACATATGTACATACACACAGAGCACAGAGCACAGTTCTAAGCATATTCTAAATCAAATCATATGAAAAAATTTGTCAAGTGCTTGCCATATTCCAGGCTCTGTGTTAAGCACAGGGAATACAAATTTAAGCAAAAAGAAAAACAGACCCTGCCCTAAAGCAGCTTCAATTTAATGGGAGAAAACAACACATAAAAAGAAGTTGAGCTCTGGGAGGGACTCGGAGGGTGGGGAGGAGGCAAGTCGATCTGGGCACTTTCTTTAAAATGGACATTGGGGAGGAACTGAACAATCAAAGGAAAGGGCCACAGGTGAAGAGTGATCCTCCCAGGTGAGAAAGCTAATGTGTTATGTGGGAGAAAGAAGTCTGAAGAGTTAGGAGCGGGGCTTCTGCAGGAATATTGATTAAGTTGTGATTCTATTTGACTATTAAATATGAAACATACAGCATATCATGTATCAATGCTGCACTTCCTGTCTTATAAGAGTCAGAGCTGGAAGAGACCTCAGATATCAACTGGTACAATGCCCTCATTTTATAAAGGAGACTGAGGTCCGAGAAGTCAGATCTGACATCTTCCTTAACATACCATGATGGGGGAGAGTTATGGCCACAGGGTATAACCAGAATGTGATGCTTAAGGAGTCTGTGGCAGAGGATTCAAAAGACAGATGGGAATAAATATGAAGAAAACTTGGGGAATGGCGCCCTGGGCACTCTTCCTCTCTGGCTGCCTTGTTCTGACTACAACAGCCTGGCATCTCTTCCTTATTGGGGTCAAGATTCGGAATGGATGAGGGCAGAGGATAAGTACTTATATAGCACCTTCTATGTGCCAGGCACTGTGCTAAGTGCTTTTTATACAAAAATTATCTTAAATGGTACTCCCAACAACCCTGTGACCCTATTCTCATTTAAAGGAAACTGAGCAAACAGAAGTCGAGTGACTTGCCCAGGATCAGACAACTAGGGTCTGAGGCCACATTTGAACTTGGGTCTTCCTGACCCGGGTGTCATGCTCTGTCCACTCCGATGAGTAAATGTGAAAAGTACTAGACATGAATTAAGGCTGCCTGAATGGAAAATAAATTGTTACATGCAGACTGCCTATTACAACTATACCATTCTTCCAAAGAGATTCACAGGGCCATAGGATTATAGCCTAAAAGTTGGAAAGGACCTTGGTAGTTGTCTTGTCCAACCTTTCATTTTACAGATGAAGAATGGAGGGCAAGAGTCCTACTACTAGTGTCTGAGGTAGGATTTGGATCTAAGTCTTCCTGATTCCAAGCTCAGACTTTTATTCAACATGGCACGCTTTCTGAGTCACTGTAAAAGGCTGGACACTGGCCTCCTGGGAGTTTCTGCCTTGTATGGAAGAGTCCTGGGTGATGGTCCTGGCTAGTTTCCATGTTGGGGAGAACTAATTGTCCATTGATTTTGTCCAGTCTGCCAATAGGGGATTCTAAATAAGATTATACTGATTGGATGCATCGATGTTAAATTATTTAACTTCTACTACTTTGAGTAAAGTTTTATTCAATAGAACAACTGAGGATAACAGCTAACATTTATACAGAGCTTACCATGTTTCAGGCATCATGCTAAGTGCTTTACAAATATCTCATTTGATCCTCACATAATAATAATATCAAATAATAATAATAAATAATAAGCTGGGCCCAAAATCAAATAATTAAATAATAGTGTGGTAAATAAATAATACAAATAACAATTCTATTATTATCCCTACTTTACAGATGACAAAAATGAAACAGACAGAGGTTAAGTGACTTGCCCAGGGTCAGGTAAGGATCTGAGGCCAAATTTGAACTCAGGTTTTTTGACCTCAGGTCCAGCTCTCTATCCAGCGCACTGCCTAACTGCCCATTTTCTAAGTGACTTAACGACATTCATTGGGAAAAGGGCCGAGGGGAGGTTTTCCTAGTAGGATGGGGGTGGACAATCATAATCTGATTAGATAATCTATGCCTATCTCTAGATCCACATGAAGAGCTGCACTGAGCACGAAAGGGCAGAGCTAAAGGGAGAATGGCAGTTAATTCTCAGAAAGATGGAGAGAGGCAAAAAGATTAGGGATGGTAACCCCCCATGGCAGCCTCTTGTGTTGGAAGTTGTATGTCAACATTTGCTTGGTAATACATGCCTTGGCTTTCACTTCTGAAGAGGATTACACATGGTGCCCCGTGGCAGCACAAGAATGAGTTGCCCAAAGTCACATGGTGAATAGTAGAGTCCAAACTGAACCCAGGTCTTCCGATGGTAAAGTCAGTGTTCTTACAATGAGAGCACATTACAGGAAGTACGACTTATTTACATAAAATGTGTGTATGTCACTGAGTTCTCACATGGATGATTAGGAATCAGATATATATATATATGATATATATATCATATATATATTATATATATAAATATATATAATATATATATAATAATATTATGTATCACATATATATGTTATAGCTTAGAGAACATTTAGTCTGCCCTCCCTTCCCATTTTACAGATGTAGAAACTGAGGCAAGAGAGATTAAGCGACCTGGCCAAACCTACAGAAGCAGTAAACAACCATGATTGAATCCAGAGTCCTCTGGCTTCAAATCCAACATCATTTCATTAGATATTCTGGGATATTTTAAAGATCGATGACTTCATCAGTGTGGGTACTTACTTAACTAACAGAGATTCAACTCTTCTATGACTTGGTTAATCGTCTTTGAAAGACCATCTTGCCGAAAAATTCATCATCATACAGGCTGACCCAGTGATAAGCTTCTGAACTCAGCCAGATTCTTGAAAAACAGATAATTATCCAACACCTGGCCTATACTCAAAGCCTTTCTGGCTTGGTTGGCTCTCTCAGAGTTTGTATCCTTTTGATAAAATCTTTGAGAATCAAAGGTCACCTCCTCCTCACTCTGATGAGGTGTGAGAGTTGGACTTTAGATGAGGTTCCCTATTGCACAAAAGTGAAATTCCATTTTAACAGAAAAATGCTGATTCTACAGGAAAAGTCATGTGATTGGGAACTATGACAGTTCTGGCCTGAGTTGAACAGAAAATAGTGAAAACTGATAAAGGATGTGTATGGAACTCTGAACTTCAGAAATCCAGGTCTAGATGTTGGGTACTTTCTATGGTTTCTTGTGGGTTAATGTGCATTTTCCATGCTTTTTTGGAAGGAGGAAGAAAAATAGGGAGCAGTCACCTTTAGAAATTCAGCCAAAGGTTTGGTATAGTGGGGATTTTCCAGTTAATATATAGTCCCACCCTCTTAGAGATCAACTAGATATATGTCTTAGACTCTCTGACAATCAGAGTAAAGAGGAAAATAGTCAGAGTGAAAGAATCATAAAGTAAGGGAATAAACTGTATTTTAAGCAGCCCATTAGAACTAAAGGAAATGTTACATTTACATAGTACCTTTCCTCTATAAGCACTCTTATCTTTTTATGTAATGGGAGATGGTGGTGAAAGCTTTTATATTATATGGCCAATTGATCTACAGAAAAAAGTTAACAAAAGTCACATAAATAAAAAGCAATAGATTAGTTTTTTGTTGGGAAGGAGGGAGTGGGGAAAGAAAAACCAAATGTTTAACTTGTCTACTTTTTTAAAAATTCAATTTCATTTTATTTTTGGTTCTGAATTCTCTCCCTCTCACCTCCTCTTCTTGACCCGTTGAGAAAGAAAGAAAAACAAAACCCACTACAAAATGTGCAATCCAGAAAAACAAATTCCCACATTAGTCATAACCAAAAAAAATGCCTCTATCTATACTCTAAGTCATATCACTTCTCCATCAGACTTAGGTAGAGTATCTCCTCATGAGTCCGTTGCAACTGTCCATTTAGATTGGACATTATGCTGATCAGAATTTCTGTATCTTTCGAAATTGTCTTTACAATAGTGTTGCTATCTTATATAAACTGTTCTTCTGGTTCTGTTCATTTCTTTTTGCATCAGTTCATGCAAGTCTTTCCAGGTTTCCTTGAAACTACCCTTCATCATTTCTTTCAGCACAACAGAATTTCACCACATTCACATACATAACTTGTTTAACCATTCCCCAATTGAAAGGAACCCTTTCAGTTTCCAATTATTTGCCACTAAGAAAAAATGCTCTAAATATTTTTTTTTGCACATACAGGTCCTTTTCCTCTTTCCTTGATCTCTCTGGGGTATAGACACAACAAAGGCACTGATGGACCAAAGAGTATATGCAAACAGTTCAATAGTATTTTTTTGGCATAGTTCCAAATTGCTTTCCAGAATAGAAATAGTTCATTAATGAGCCTGTTTTCCCATAGCCTTGACATTTTCCTTCTTGTTAACTTTGTCAATCTGATGAGTATAAGGTAGAAATTCAGAATTATTTTAATCTCAATCTCTCCAATTACTAGTAATTCAGATCATTTTTTCATACGGCTATTGATAGCTTAGATTTCTTCCTCAAAACTGTCTATTCAAATCTTTGATCATTAATCAGTTGGGGGATGGCTCTTATTCTTATAAATTTGAATCAATTCCATATACATCTTGGAAATAAGGCTTATCAGAGAAATTTTCTGCAAAGATTTTTTTTCCAGTTCCCTGATTCTCTTCTAATTCTAGCTTCATTAGTTTTGTTTGTGTAAAAACTTTATAATTTTAAAATGGATAGTCAACCTCCAGTGAACCTCTCTTTATCTTATCTAGTCATGAACTCTTCCCTAATCTATAGATTTGACAGGTAATTTCTTCAATATTCCTCTAATTTGTTTAGGTTGTCTCATCCTTTATGCCTAAATACTTGTCTGCTTTTAACATTAAGAACAGGGAAATATAATATGGTAGAATGGATACAGAGCTGATCTCAGAGTCAGGAAGAGGTAATTCTTTCTCTGATACAGCCACAGGCTGAGTGACCTTCTTAGTTAGGAAATTCTGAGATTTATGAGTTTCAGAGCAAGGGCTGTTTTGCATAATTGGAGGGAGTTTTCTAATCAGGATTTTTTTTTATACCAGTAAAATCAGATGTCTGTTACCCTCCCTACTCCTCACAAATAGCACTGAAGTATTCTTATGTATAAATATAGCAAAGAAAATAGGTACTTTAATTCTACAGGGACCTAAGGAACTAAAAGGGAAGAGGTATGAGGAGGGTGATTGAGGAATTGCAGCATAAGAGATCAAAATGGAAACTCAATGTTCCATTATAGTTGAAGATCTAGGATATCTTCCCTGGACTGGATTCTTTAAAGGATAAACTTTTTCAGAACTTGTTACAAAGGGGTTTAATTACTACCCAAAGTTCGGGGAAACAAGTATCATCAACATCTTTCTTTTACTCATTTTCAATGGGAAAAAACTTTAATATGAAAGTGAGGAGTGTCACATCTCATTTTATCAAGAAAAAAAAGGTCTGCTTTTATAGTCAGACAACAAATATCTATCAAGTGCCTGTTATGTGCCAGGCATTATGTTAAGCACCGGGGATAAAAAAAAAAAAAACCAACAACAACCAAAAACAAAACAAAATGTCCCTGCATTCAAAGAGTTCTGGATGTAATGTTGCTCGTTGCTATTGTTTGTCCTTCATTCTCAAAAAGAACCATGACATCAGGGAGGTGATGCCACGACTTGCAACTGAACTAGATTTAAGTGAGGGAGGGCTGTGTAAGGTCACCAGCCTCACTTTCTCCTCCAGAGCCATCTTGTCCCAGTGGCAAGATATAGATCAGGATTCTTGGAGATAACCCCCATAAACAAGATATAGGCAGGATAAAGTAGAGAAAATCAACAGAAGGAAGAAACTAGCATTAAGGAAAATATGCTAAGTTACAGAGGGTTTATGTAAATAGTCAGCACGTCAGACCACCATCCACAGATGGTGCTATCAGTCAATATTCTGGGTATAGAGATATTTAAGTTTATTGCTACTAAAAGTTTTTAAGTTGTGTTTTCACAATTATAGACATAAACAAAACACAATTATTTATCACTATATTGACCAAGCTTGGCCCCAAAGAAAAGCAGAGAAAATTCATCTCCTCTCTTTTGTCTCAGAAGTAGGGGACTATGAATATAGAGTATTGTCACACACACACACACACACACACACACACTCACACACACACATAGACATATCATCAGATATAGTCGATTCTTTTATTTTTTACTTTTTCCTCATTCTTTTAAAATATATGTTACATGAGATGGTTCATAGAAGGGAGATATATTCAGAAATGAATTAATATAATAGCAAAATATATTAATAATAATTTTAAAATATTTTTGAAATACTTAGAACACACACACACGGAAACAAATCAACAAACCCTAACTACAGATATAAATGGAACAATTGTTATAGGTAAGTGGAGAGAGATAGAGTACAATTGTTTCAGTTGTGAAAATAGTAAAACTGAATGACCATTAATCGATAAACGTTTTTTGAGCATCAGCATCTACTATGTATGTACCAGGCACTGTGCTAAGTGCTACAGAATGGGTGATCTCCAAATATATGTAGCTAGGAAATAGACCAGAACAGAAATTCACATGCACTGACCTCATCAAAGTCATGCTGCCCTTCATGAGCTATTAATTAGTTGAAGCAGGCATTCAAAAGGCCACCTATCCCAATGTAGGCCACCTATGATGGATACCATATTAGTAATAAGTAATTTTGATTTTATTTGGCTCTCCATGGTGGTTGGCACATGGAATCTTCAATATCACATGCAACATAATTTGTGTAGGAATAGAAATTAATTAAAAACAGATGTGCTTATATGTAAGCCACACCATAATACACTATTATTGTTGTTCAGTTATATCTGACTCTTTGTAACCTTGTTTTTAGGGTTTTCTTGGCAAAGATATTAGAGTGGTTTGCCATTTCTTTCTCCGGCTCATTTTACAGATGAGGAATTGAGGCACATGGTTAAGTGACTTGCCCAGGGTCACACTGCTAGAAGTGAGGCCATATTTGAACTCATAAAGATAAATGTTCCTGATTCCAAGCCTAGTGTTCTATCCATAGACACCCAGCTGTGCCTAATACATGCTTAGCCTCAGCTCTATAGATTTGACATATGTAAAAGACATAAGCATTTCTTTAGCTAGCTGGAATAAGGAAGACCTGAGTTCAACCTCTACTTCAGACATTAATTTCCTAGCTGGGTGACTCTGGGCAAATCATTAAATTCTCTCTGCCTCACTTTCCTCATCTGTAAAATGGAGGTAATAGCACCTGCTTCACAAGGTTATTGTGAAGATCTAATGAGATAATATATATATACAGCACTTTGCAAACCTCAAAGCACTATGAAAATATCAGTTTTATATATATCATAATTATACATATATCATAATTATTATTATTATGGACTAATTTTTAAGCTTTGAACTTAAATGTAAAATGAATTCAAATTACTTAACAATGTATTTTGGCTACTTTATGTTAGGAAGGCATCTTACTGAAAACATTCTTATTCCATTCCTGTTCTGTGAAAACTCAGACATAGAGAAAGGCAATGGAAAAAATAGCTTGAAATGGAATGTCCGGAGACCCATAATTATAGTGTTGCACCAGACACAGATGAACTGAAAAATAAACATTCATTTAAAATATGTTGAAACCCTTTTTTTAATGTCTGAGATCTTTGGCTAGTGACCACACCCTCTTTTCTCATCTTCCCTCATGAGATTGTTGATGAGGAAATCTCTTCTTGAAATTTTAATGGAAATGGACACATCTTAGACTTTTCTGCTGGAATACTCATCTGATTTTTCTCCTAATCCTCTTATCAAATTCTCTCCTTATGAAAACATGTTCTATTTAAGATATTTGATGACATAGGATAGAACAGGATAAGCTCCTTAAAAAGTATTATAATACAAACACCTTTGAGATATAGTTTGTCGGAAAGATGCGATTTGCATTTATTACATTACCTCTCATTCAGGAGGGCTTTTGCTAAGAATACCTTGATCTCCATTACAGGTTAAGGCAAGAAGAGATGCTTTACTTCAACAATCATCAACCCAATTTAGACTTATCTTTTTGCCTGAACATGTAGCTTTCACCCTGTCTGTCTTGTCAATGATCATTTAACTTGAATGTAAAAAAACGATGTATATCAAGTGGGGTGGGGAAAACGAGGAAAGGAGAAGGGGAAAAATTGTTGAATAATCAGAATCTCCACTCTGGGACTGTATATGAAGGATAGGGAGATAGGGAGATAGGGATTCAACTTGAGATTTATTGCTACAGGAAATTTCTGGTGAGGAAGATAACTCTATCAATGCAGATCAATACCTGCCCTGCAACTTAAGACTCTCAGAGAGTTTCCTAGGTTACTTAATAACATAGGTGACTGGTCAAGGTACCGCAATTCATATGTATCAAGGGTAGGATTCCAATCCAGTTCTTTGACTCTGAGGCCAGCTCTCGATCCATTGTACCACACAGTCTCATGACATATGAGGGAAAGTCAATAAATTAGGCCAATTTTTATTCTCCCAGGCATTATTTAACCATGATTACTTTTTATATATTTTATTTTTCCCAATTGCTTGTAAAAGTAATTTTTGACATTAATTTTTTTTAATTTTGAGTTCCAGATTCTCTCTTCTTCCTCCTCTCCTCCCACATGGTAACAATATATGGTATACATGTGCAACATGACATATACTTATTCATTGGTTTTATTATTATTATATTGTCAGAAGATGTGATATGCATTATTTCTGGAAACAATTGGCATCATTTTGGGTCATGTTTCTGAAATAAAGCATATAGAAGATATACTTATATCCATCTTGATTATTAGTTACTCTGTATCTCTTGGGGAGGGCAGTTAGGTGACACAATGGATAGAGTGCAGGGCCTAGGATCAAGAAGACTCATCTTCATGAGTTCAAATCTAACTTCAGATACTTACTTGCTGTGTGACCCTGGGCAAGTCACTTAACCTTGTTTGCCTTAGTTCCTCATCTGCAAAATGAGTTAGAGAAAGAAATGGCAAACCACTCCAATATCTCTGCCAAGAAAACTCCAAATGAGGTTACAGACAGTCAGACATGACTGAAAAACAATTTAGCAACTAAGCTCTTAAGTGCTTTTCAGTCCAACAAACATTTATTAAGTGGCTACTGGACGTACACCTCTGTTCTGTGGACTGGTAAAACAAAAATAAAAACACAAATGTCTCTGCCTTGAAGGAACATAAACTCCTCTAGGTAGGATATGACACGTACAGAAACTATGATACAAGGTAGAATGTGAAAGATACAAAGAATAAATCTAGCCAACATGCTCTAGGAACACGTAAGGAAGGAAGGAATCTCGTTGGAAGGATTAGGGAAGCCTCAGAGAGAAGGCAATACCTGAGCTGAGCCTTGAAGGAAAGAAGAATTTCAAAATCTGGAAATGGGGAAAGAACATATTCTAGAGCTGGGGGAAAACCTGTAGGAGTACACAGAGATGAGAATAGATAGAGAAAAAGCTAGTAGGCCAATTAGGCCGAAAGGTAGAGTGTGTGATGGGAGGTAATATAAACTAGGGCTTTCAGAAAGGTAGGCTGGAGTCAAATTGGAGAAGACCTTCAAGGCTAAGTTGAATTTTTATTTGTCTGTAGGTTTTCAGTTTATGGGCATTAAGGAACCGGGGAAGGTTTTGAGTAGGGGAGTGATGTGGACAGACCGATGTCTTAGGTATTTTGGTAGTATTTTTCGAGCATTTATTAAGCACCTACTATGTGCATCCTGGGCCATCTCTAGTCGTCCTGATCCATGTCTGCCCACTGGACCCAGATGGCTCTGGAGGAGAAAGTGAGGCTGGTGACTTTGCATAGCCCTCCTTCACTCAAATCAAAGTCAATTGCAAGACATGTCATCATCTCCCTGATGTCATGGTCATCTTTGAGAACAGACAAACCACAACACAACCACAACCACAAATATGTGCCAGGAACTGTGTTAAGTCACTGGTAGCTGCATAAAAAATAGACTGACAATAACAGAGACTTGAGACAGGGTCATCTGTTAGGAAGAAATTATCACAGTCAAGGGAGATAGGGAACGGACTTGAGATTTTATTGGTATGAGGTGAGGAAACTCCATCTTCCAATACAGAGTTAGTTGCCTAGAAAACTGAAAGGTCAAATAACTTGCCCAAATTGACCTAGCTGGTGAATGTCAGAGGTGAGAAGGGTTCCTGGCTTTGAGACCACGTCAGTTTTTTTCCACTATACTATGGTATCTCTCATAGCAAAGGCAAAAAATAATGTGGGCCTGGATTAAGAGATGGTGGGGCTTGAAGAGAAGAGGCTAACCACAGAAGGTGGTATTCTGGGAGAAACTACACACATTCAGTATTATCTTTAGAAAAACAAAATCATACAGACTCATACACAAAAACATACACATACACAAAATCATACAAACATACACAGATAAATGAATACTGTTCTTTTCAAAGTTGTTACTTGAGGAAATTCTATGTTTATTTAAAAAATTATTGCATTCATTAAAATGAGTTGGTTCATCTGCCATAATAGAAAAATCACTCCTGTTCATACATTTATGATTTAACCAACACGACATTATCAAATTTGATAACCTACCTCTAGCAACAGACTTGACCCTGAATGGCTTTTGGCTGTTTGAAAAAACAGAACAAAAAAACTCAAATCTTATTTTCAAGGATGAAATTAGTCCTTTTCCTCCCACTGAGGCATTCAAAATAATGTACTATAGGTTTTAAAAGCAGTTTCAGAAGAGGAGTCCTCAAAATGGTCTCCTTCATGGAAGGATCTTTGAACTCATTGGACAGAGGGCAGTCCTTCCGGAAAACCTGAAGAAGGCCTGAGGGAAGAGAAGTTCTAGATGCTACCTTGTTAGAGAGTTCTTGACTACTTGGAAGACACAGGTATGTTGGTTTCAGTGATACGTAGTCCTAGCGAATTTAAATCTCATACTGAGTAAATTTTTGTTTTTAAATCTCTTTAAGGACATAGAATCCTAGTTCTGACAGCTTTATACAGTGCATGATTTTAGCATTAGACATGAGCATTCCCGAGGGCAGGGGGATGGAGTTGACCACAGCTAGCAAGCATTGGTAAAAGGTCTGAATTGAGATCACAGTTTTCTTATTTACTGTGTGTGACTAAGGCCGGTTAACCATTTTGACCCTCAATCCTTATAAAAGAAATCAGCCATTTCCTTTCCTTAAGATCCCCCTAGGCATTTTCTGCTTATATTCCAGGAGCTCTTTGCTCCAAGTAAGGTCCTAAGGGCAGGTAGGTGGTACAGTGGATAGAGCACCAGGCCTGGAGTCAAGAAGACCTCAGTTCAGATCCAAGCTATGTGATCCAGGCAAGTCACTTCACCTTGTTTGCTTCAGTTTCCTCATCTGTAAAATGATCTGGAGAAGGAAAAGACAAACCACTCCAGTATCTTTGCCAAGAAAACCTCAGACAGTGTCATGAAGAGTGGAACACGACTGAGAAAAAACAACTTAACAACAAGGCTTTGTTAAAACTAGTGATCTCAGTCTCCTCTGTCCTTTGTCCTCCCTCTTAAAACAGCTGCTAGGATCAGTTTATCAGAGGTTGCACTGGCCTACTGGAGCTATCTTAGCTGGTTTGTGCCCAGAGCTCCCCAGGAAATTTCTGGAGACTCCAGGAACATGGTCACTCAGAGATGATAAACTCTCCAGCTGCTTTCTAGGCATGTGGAGACTCAGTGGGTAAAGGACTTGGAGGTTTGATATGATGAAGTCATCCCTTGGTTGGATGCTGAGCTGGAGTAGCTGATGATTCAACAGTCATTTGAAAAAGAGATAAGTTTGTGCTTCCCTGAGGCCCTACAGGCAGCATCAGGTACTCACTTAGAGTGAGGTAACACCCATTCAGTAAATAGGCCTCTTTAAGAAGTGAGTCAAGGGATGGCCCTTTTAATGAGGAAAAAAAGATTTTAAAAAAAAATCTAGCTGGGAGAAGATCCTCAGGGTTGCTGTTCCAAAGAGAAACAATTACCATTGACTTTCCTCTAAGGCAGGAGGGCCCAAAATACTGCCATTAAGTAGAGCTTGCACAGGACTTTTTTTTAGTGGTCCATCTGTGAATCTGAAAGCCCCAGTGTCCCCCATTGCATGCTGGGTCATCTCCAGTCATCCTGATGAATATCTGGGCACTGGATCCTGATGGCTCTGGAGGAGAAAGTAAGGCAGGTAACCTTGCACAGCCTTCCCTCACTCAAATCAAAGTCAACTGCAAGTCCTGGCATCACCTCCTTGATGTCATGGTCCTCTTAGGAAATGAAGGACAAACACAACTACAACAACATAACTCAGAGATTTATTCCAGTAAGGGAAGGTTACAGGTAGGCAGTCTGGCGCTTCTCTACTCCAGAACCAGGGCTACCTTTCTCTTGTAACAATTCCAGTAAGGAGGCTCCATTAAGGGGGCTTGCATCTAGGCCTTTGGCTGCCTCTGTGCACTGTGTGATTAATAAATAAATGCTGGTTGACTGACAATGTTTCCTTTCACTTAAGTAGTTGACTGAGCATCAAGATGGACATATCTAGGCTTGGAGGCAGAGAGAGAGGTCCCAGCTCCATCAAAAGAAGCAGGGAATTTCTGTACTGAAGAGAATGATCATGATAAGGGGAGACCAAGGCCCTGACTTGGCTTGCCAGAGGACTTGAACTTTGGAAGCAGTGCAGAGCTGAGGGGAAATGGAAAATGCTTAATGAGCAGTCCGACAAAGTTTTACGTTTAGATGAGGTTATGATCATAACAATAGTTAGAAACTGTTGCTGAATTCTGTTTTTAAGTTGTTCTGCACAGGTTTGCTATGACCGCATCTGTGCTTAGCATTTCTTTTGCCAGGAGCAATAAAATGCCTGTCTCATACACAAATCATTTTGTAAACTAAGTGCTTTTGTACTCCTCCCTTTGGGGATTACCTAAACTTCAGTTCCAAATCCAATTTAAATTTCTCCCTGGGCTGTCCTGGAGGGCGACTATGGAGCTGGCAAGTACCAGAGACAACCCAACTCTTCTCTCATTAGATACCAGGCTCCTCTCGGGACCTGAACCCCACCTGCACCAAATATCTGAGACCAGGGTTGAAAGGGGATGAGGTCAGTCCTAAAATCTGAAACCAGCATCGGTTCTTTAATGTTGCATTAGAAGCAGAGAGTGTTACTTAATTTCTCTGTAGTCAGAGAGGCAGGGACCCTTTCCTCTACATGCACCCCGTGGTGGCTCTAAGCAACCCCGGGGACTACGGTTTGGAGCCCGGTCTGCCCGCGGCCGGGATCAGTCTAGCTCTAGTGAGCCTAGGTGCCTAACAAGTAGGAAGTGAGCTTGCCTACAGCGACAACCAGCTGGCCTGTTTTACAGATTCACTCCTAATTTCTGCCCAGCCCAGGAAAGGGGGTGGGGTGCGGGGCGTGGCGCAGTGTCAATGTCTCCAAATGAGCTCAATGCTTACTTAGCACCAAAGGGAAGAGAGAAAGGGAGGAGCAGAAAGAAACCGCAGCCGACCCGGTCTGTCCTTGCGGGGACCCGGGCCAGGACAGGGAGGGAGTGGCCAGGGCCTGTCTCCTCCCCCAAGCAGCCCCTTTCCCGCCCCGTAGGAGGGGGGCTTTTATAAGGCGGAAGGTTCCGGGTCCTGTGACTCGAGTCAGGTGGTGTGTAAGCAGCTGGGGAGGGAGTGGAAAGTTGCCGCAACAAAGTTGAGAGCCGCTTAGAAGAAAGTTCTGCGCTCTCCGAGAGCTGTGCGCCTGGCGGCGGAGCGGGGTGCGCTCTCGTCTGGATCGGGAAACGGAAGGCTCCCGGCTGGCACCCTGGGCTAGGGACTCCGAGCGGCGGCGGGGATGGCTGGCGGGGCGTCTGGGGAGCCCGGCCCGGGGGCGGCCGCGGGCACCGCGGTGCCCGAGACCCAGGAGCACCTCTTCAAAGTGCTGGTCATCGGCGAGCTTGGGGTGGGCAAGACGAGCATCATCAAGAGATACGTGCACCAGCTCTTTTCTCAGCACTATCGGGCCACCATCGGCGTGGACTTCGCCCTCAAAGTCCTCAACTGGGACAGCAAGACCCTGGTCCGTCTGCAGCTCTGGGATATTGCAGGTAAGGGATGGGGGACTCTACCAGGGTCCTCCCTCCCCTACCCCCCACCTACTGACCTCCCCGGCTTCCTTTAAGACCCAGCTAAAATCCCACCTCCTACAGGAAGCCTTCCCCACCCCTTCTTAATTCCAGTGCCTCCCCTCTGTTAATCATTTCTTATTTATCCTGTGTAGAGCTTTCTTTGTATATATTTATTTGCATGTTGTCTTCTTCATTGTATTGAGCTTCATGAGGGCAAGCACTGTCTTTTACCTCTTACTTGTATTCCTAGCGTTTAGCGATGTGTCTGGCACCTGGCAGGTGCCTAATAAATGTTTATTGATTGATTATGGATTGCTTGATTGGTCGTCCTCAGCGCTTCCCCATCCGGCTTGGAGGCAGCTTCTTGGGGTCGTCAGCTGTTTATTGACTGATGGTCCTCAGTGCTACCCCGCCCGAGGAAGGCAGCTTGGTTGGGGGCGTCCACTGCGCGCTTACCCAGAAAGGAGTTAGTTGTCAGCAGACAACTTTCTAACAACTTTCTAAGTTTTCAATAGCTTTCTAAGTTTTGAAATTAAAAGACCTAAGTGAATGCCTGCCGTAATGTATAGACATCGGTCCAGGGGTCAGAAGGCCTGAGTTCAAATTCGGAGCTGGGCGCATACCGCCTGTGTGATCCTGGGCACTTAAAATCACTTAAGACACTTAATCTTAGTGCCTAGGTCAGTTCTCTTTAAGACAAAAGTTGCAGCGCTGGTGCTGAAATGCCTTGATAGAGTTTTCTCGCAGGGCGTTCCCAGTGCCAAGGAAATCATGAGGACAGTACAACTTCCCTCCTCCCCTCCTTCCAGTAAATAAATAAAACTTCTGTGTGCTGAGTTTTGGCCCACCCTGGAGTCCTCCTTCCGTTCGGAAAGCTAATTGGGGAAACACAACAACAACGAAAACCACAATAATACAACAATAATAGCAAGATCGATAGGGAAGCATAACCTTTTTAGGATGATACTAAAACATCTCTTTTTTAAAATCTGAATCCTCAAATCGCCATGCAGGGTGTACCCATCTCCCTGCCAGGTGTGGGATAGGAGAGAGAAACTGTTAGAGTAAGGTATCTGCTGGCAGGAAAGTGACCAATGCAGGACTAGCAGCAAATTGGTAGTCATCTAGCCCTTTTAAATGACAATTCTTCACTGACTTAGGAAAAAAAAATGAGGTGATGACAAATGAGCATTTAATGAGATTTTAAAATGTGCCAGACAGGAACCATTGCTGGAGAGAGGGCAATGCAGGCTTCCTTGAGGCGACTGTCTTTGGTTTTCTGCTAGTGCATTGCCCATAGTAGGACAGTAGGCCCTTACACTTTCTTTAAGTGTCTACTTTGTGCCAGGCTTGGTACCAAACACTGGGGATATAAAAGAAGGCAAAGGACAGGCCCTGCCCTCTAGGATCTTGCTTGTTGGGATTTGTTCAGAGACCCTTAGTAGGAGAGGTTGGTTGGAATTTTTCTTTTTAAGGAGCAGGAGGCAAGAACGAATAACTTTAAGCTAGCTGTAAGTCACACAATTTGAATTAATTGCATTAAAAAGTTAACCAAAAAGAAAAAAGGCTCACTGTAAACTTTAGAGCGCTTGAATTGAAGTGGTCCAGGAATTCTTTCCAGAAGTTTTCTTTTTGGTTAACTTTTTATATGTGTTCTAACACTTAATAACAACAAAAGAAGGGAACAGGAGATTTCTACAGCTGAGTGGATCCCTAATCAGTCAATTGATCCTCCATCTTACTTATAGAACTAGGGAAACTGAGACCCTTAGAGATAATTTCCTCAAGGTTACACAGCTAACTGCTGTTAGAACCCCAGGTTCCTTCCCTATGTGGTTTAGGAATCCACGACTAAAGATGCTTTTGTTGAGAAAATATTTCCCCCGTTTTTAATCTCAGTTATGGAAACATTCATATAAATTGTACTTTGCTTAGAGTCAGTCAGTGATTAATGTGAAATGAAGCTTCCAGACCTTGGCTCAACCTTCCTGCCAGTGGCTTTCCTGAAGCTGTCCGTTGAAAAGCCTTCTTTGTAAGCCCATATTTTTCTTTTGAAACACTTCCTGTAATTGCACAGAACTCAATAAACAGCCTCTCTTCCTAACAAATCTGGCCTTTTAAATGGTGCTTCAGCATGTGATAATCATCATTCTTTTTGAGGTCTATTTTCAGTTGTGGTCTTCTGTCTAAATGGAATCGAGACATGGTGATTGACTCTTTTTTTTATTTTTTTGAAGCAACTGGGGTTAAGTAACTTGGCCAGAGTCACACAGCTAGTGTCAAATGTCTTGAGATGCTATTTGAACTCAGATCCTCCTGACCGCAGAACCAGTACTCTATCAACTAAGCCACCTAACAGCCCGTTGACTCTTTTTTAGAAGTAAAATCGGGAAACCTTCATTATCACTATTGGGTGGTAACTTTAGCATACATAATTAGATTTAAAAAAAAAAAAAGGGATATAGTCCCAGAGTGCTGGACTCAGATTGCAGAATGCCTGAGTTTGATTGCTGAGTTTGAGCCTGGGCAAGGCACTTAGTATCTCAGTTTCCCCAAGTGTAAAATTCAGATAATAATAGCACCTATCTCCCAGGATTGTTGTGGGAATCAAGTGAAATAAAGTGAAAAGTACTATACAAATGTTAGCTGTTATTAATTTTCAGAGTATATTGCTCATCTTTGAAAAGAGATGCATAGTAGGCCTTCAGTAAGGTAAATTTTAATCAGACTCGAAAGATCTTCCCTACTGTTCTTAAAAATCAATAAGCCCGAACTTTGTTGGGAAGGAAAGCATTTTTCAATTGTATTGATGTGTAAGTGGGAAAATGGAAATAGCAGATGATACAGCTGTAACGTATTGGCTACCATTAGCGTGGGGCATTCTTGCTTTAACTTAGCTTTGTTCTTACACAAATTAATGAAAAAGCAATTATTAAAGGCTTTCTATGGGCCAGAAGCTGGAGTAGAGATACAAATGAGAAAGTGAAACAGCCCCTGCCCTTGAAGTACTTGGATCCATTGAGGCTGATGGTGGGTGTGGGTTTGTGTGTGTGTGTACACACTTGTACTTTAAAATGAAGGAGACATGCAGTTGTTTGCAAGGTGATGGAGTAACTAGTGTTACTGGAACCTAACACCTTTTATATTAAATGACTTAGCTACCATACGCTTGAATGGAGTAGTAATAATGGCTCCCATTTATGTAGTACTTTGGAATCTCAAAGCTGTTGTTATTTGTCCTTGGTTCTCAAAGAGGACCATGACATGCATGTGAATTGGATTTAAGTGAGGGAGCGCTGTGCACAGTTACCAGCCTCACTTTCTCCTCCAGAGCCATCTGAGTCCAGTGGCAAGATACAGATCAGGATGACTGGAGATACTTTTTACACAAAGCACCATCCAGTAGCTTGTGAAAGTACTTTTTCCATTGTACAGATGGGCAGTGACTTCTAAAGTTAAGTGACTTCCCTACTCATTGAGTATCAGAGGAAGGGTTTGCACCCAGTCTTCAGATAACCAAGTCCAGAACTCTTTCTACTAAACCAGATTGTACCTATAGAGATCTAGAGACTCTTGTTTTGAATTTATGGGCCCTTTGGCGCATAAAGCTGAGGCCTGATTAATTCCCTCAAAAATAGAAGTGAGGATTGCAAAAGGGTAGGTAGGTGGAGTCTGCCACTAAGACAATGACTAATCTCCAGCATGGGGCTGTGGTACTAGTTGCTGAGTTTCCTGCAATGTCTGTTTGGAGACAAGGCAAGAAGGGGATTCTTTAACGAAGTCAAGCGGCAAGAAACGGTTTTTGCCTTTGAAAGCTTTAATGCTGAGTGGCAGGGCTTCAGTATTTAATATTTTCTGTAAACTATCAGAGATGATTAATTTGAAATTCCTGTGAAATAAGGCAGGAAAGAATTTGGGTAAATAAAGTTATGAGTCATTCTGATATGAGACCTGTAAATGGCTTCTCACTGAATACAAAAGAGCCCAGATTTATAATGTAAATTTAAAATCCCATTCCAATGTTTCAATGTTAGGCTGTTGCTGGACCTTCAGTTGTACTTGAGGTCTTCATTCCCCAGATCTTCATAAAGGTAATGGCATCCCACTCTATAGCATATAGAGAGGTTCTTAGGCCTGAAGTACTTTATCTTAAAGGGGGTTGAGCTTATAGGGATGCCTGTTAAATTAAGATGGAGTCGCCTATATGGGCGTTATAGACCAAAATGCCTGATTAATCTTTATTGGTGCTTCCTAATTTATAAGAAATAGTTTTTAGCTTACTGTTTAATCACCCAACAAGTATTTACTAAACACTTGCTTATGTATGAGGTGCCGACTATGCAAAGACACCCAGTGAAACTGTATTGGGAGAGCACATGTATATCTAAATATATACAGAACAAATAGAAAACTTTGTACAAGGGAGAGAGGGCGGGCACTGGCAGTTGGGTGGAGGGCAGATCAGGAAGGGCTTGGTGTAGATGGAAGCCTGGGCTGAGTCTTGAAGGAAGTAAGGGATTCTTGATAGAAGGGTGAGGAGGGAAGTACATTCTAGGCAAGGGCAACAGCCAGTATGGCATGGATATGACAGAGGGAAGGTCTCCTGGGAGGAAAAGAGAAGAGGCCACTTTGACTAGACCATGAGAGTAACCAATAATGATACTGGAGAGGTGGGGACGAAATTGTGGTGGACTTCCATAGCAAAACAGAACATTTTGTAGTTGATCCTGGCATTAATAGCATTTGTTGAATAGGGGTGTAACCTGGTGAGATCTGTGCATAAGGAAAATCACTTTGACAGCTAAATGGAGAGTGGATTGAAGGGAGGACTTGAGAGAGATCATTTAGGAAATCATTGCAGCGCTGTTGTTTGTCCTTCATCCTGAAAGAGGGCCATGACGTCAGGAAGGTGACATGCTGTGACATGCAAGTGAATTGGATTTAAGTGAGGGAGGGCTGTGCAGAGTCACCAGCTTCACTCTCTGCTCCTGAGCTGTCTGGGTCCAGTGGCCGGATATTGACCAGGATAACTGGAGAGATGGCCCTCCTTTGTAGTAGTCCAGGCAGGAAGTGTCATTACCCAAGTAGAGAGAAGGGCTTAGATGGGAGAGATATTTTAAAAGGTCAAAATGGCAAGATTTATTAAGTGATTTGAGTTACAGGATGAGGGAGAATGAGGAGTTGAGAACACAAAAGTTAGAAACTTGAGAGACTAGAAGGATGGTGGTCCCCTCTACAGAAATAATAAAGTAGGGTTGGAGCTCACTCAAATCAAAGTCAACTGCAAATCATGTCATCATTTCCCTGATGCCATGGTCCTCTTCAAGAACGAAGGACAAACACAACAACTTTTGTGAGATAAACTTTGGATATGTTCATGGTATGGAAAAATTACATATATCTCAATTACTTTGGGGGTGACTAACAGGACCTTTTTTTCTAGCAATTTCCTCACTATTTATGTAACAACATATCTTATTCTTTGCCAAGTTTCTTTACCAGGTCTTCTTTGTCGTTGAGTCTTAACACTAGAGATTTTTCAGTATGGATTAGATATATTCAGTAATTAAGGCAGTGTCATCTAATAGGAAGAGTAATAAGACTTATTTTAAATGCCTTGCAAAAATTTACGCACTTAACTACATGTTTAAACGTGGGCAAATTACTTAATCTGTGACCCTCAGTTTCTGCATTTGTAAAATGGAGATGTTTATGTTTTTTTTTTATCTTGCAGGGTTGTTATGAGAAAAACTTAGATGTAAATTAATATTGAATAGCTGACACATATATATATATGTATACATATATACATACACACACATATATACAAGTATATGTATGTGTATATGAATATGTGTGTGTGTATATATCTATGTGTATGTGTATATATGCACATATTTGCCTACCTCAGTCTGATAACTTTAATAACATTTAATATTGGTCTCTTTTCTCATCCCCTATATGCTTTATCTTCACCTAGGGCCAAGTTTGTGGTAGACAATCACTTTTTGGAGAAATTTCCTCGCTTTTTGCAATAGACAGGATGCAAAAGTGAGATAATGTGTCCAAGTGCCCATGTATGATTGGGCTCATCTTTGAAAGGTACTGACTTGTGACACTAGCCCTAAATAACCGTCAAAACTCAAGGGCATTAATGGGAGAGTATTAATGTGGCTGCCATAGAGGGAGTTTATCAATTTCAATCCCTCTTGTAGTAGGTGGCAGTTTAGAGGGAGTTTGAAGAAATTGGCAGGTATCAGAAGTCAAAAAATTCACCTTCCTAGCCAATTAGCCACATAAATGAATTTTCTACCCAGCTTCAGTGTTAGACTTGAAGAGTGAATATAAAATATCACTTCCTAACTTTTGAATTGTTGTCTCAATGGTTAGATTGGGACATAGTCTTATGTGCTTGTTTCTGGATAGTTGTTATACCTATGAATCTTCTAGGAAAGAAGCCTTTGTCGCATAAAGGAAATACAAGGTTAGGGTGTCCAGCAAATCACCTTTCATCTCTTTATGGTGTAGTGCAACTAACTGAACTCTGGCCATCATTCCAGTATATTGAGCCAACACCTATTGGCCAAATACTGGAATGTTTTCATAGAAACTGGTTTTTGTATTTGTAAAGAAAAAGGGACTTGGAGTCAGATTACCTGGTTTAAAGTTCTGACTCTGCCATTTGTTAGATGTATGTGCTTGGGCAAGTCATTTATCCTCTGTGAGTTCCAGTCTTCTCATCTATAAAACAGAAATGATAATACCTGCACCCATAGTTTAACTCACAGGAAGTGAAGAAAGGATTATGTAGATGAGTCATTATATTTTTCTCTAACCCTTCCATGCTTCCTGATCTCAGCCACTCCCACATTATCAGAATATCTTAGAGCTGGAAGGGGCCTTCCAGTTCCAATTCTCACATTTTACAGATGTGAAAACTGAGGACAAAAGACTTGTCCAGAGTCATACAGCTAAATCTAGATCTGACTTCCAGCCCTACAAAGGGCAAGAATAAGAGTTTTGATGCATATAAATTGGCCAATGTGTGGCTTAGTGGCTGCATTTATAGACTTTACAAGCTGTTGATTCTGCTTTACTTTCCATCCATCTAACTGGTTTCATGTTTGTCTTTCCATTACCAAACATTTATTACCTTCCAGCTGTTTATCTAGTATGATATAATTAAGAGATTATAAACCAATCAGGGAGAATTACCTGCTTACCTAAAGGTAACTGAGGTGGTAATTTGCTAGTCAATTGTTGTTAGAGACCGTCTTAAGGTACTACCTTATGGACTAATCTGTAGACTGGGGTTGTTCCTAATAAGAACCAGATTCTACCTTCATTGCTCACATTTATATATTATATATTAAGGAGAGACCCCATGAGCAAGGCATGAGAATACTTTATATCTTCAAACAGTTTTGGATTTAAACTTTAACATTCCTTGGTGCCTTTTAAAGAAGGGGTTCTTGAACTGGGGTCTATAATTTTTTTTTTAATATTTTGATGACTGTGTTTCAATATGAACATTTTCTTTTTTAACCTATTATGTATTTTATGCCTTTAAAAACATTCCTAGAAAGATCCCATAGGCTTCAGCTGACTCCTGGAAGGGTCCGTGACTCAGAAAAGGTTAACAACCCCTCCTCCAAAGGCAAAATATTCGGGAGCACTTAGAGGAAGTTGTGGTCTTTGGAGCTATGTTTGCAGAACTCTTCTGATGTGGAGGAGAATTTGAAAGCTTTACATTGTGTGATTCCTAGGCTGCCTCCTGAAAGTGGCAAAGAATACGCCTTCACATCCAATCAATAAACTTAGGGAAGGTGGGAGAGAGTGGGTTGAAGCTGACAACTGAGTTGAAGTGTTACAATGCTACTAATATAGAAATTCTATGTTGAATTATGAAAAGCTAAGGTACAGACAGGGATGATCCTGGGGAAAGGGTTGTTTTTGTTTTTAAGTAGAAGGTGAAACAAGCAGTTGTTTTGGCCTTTGATTAAATAATTTTGCAGAAAAGAACCCACGCTATATTGCCTAGAAGGCTACGCAACTATATCTTCTTTATGTGACTTTTCTGGAAAACAAGTAAATGACCATCAAAAAATTTATTGAATATTCATTTAAAAGAGGAGAAACCTTCTTTTCTGCTCCCTGTATCAATAGTCTAAGACTATGTTGAATGATGAGGCTGTGAAACTTTTTTTCCCTCTCAGGACTACAAAATGCTGAAACTCCTGCTCTGGTATTATCCAGGTTTGAATCACAGCACTGATACTTAATAGCTGTGTGAGCTTGGTTGGGCAAGTCACTTAACCTCTAGCGTCAGTTTCTTTATCTATGAAGTAGGTAATATTTTACACCATCTACTGACAGGGTTACTGTGAGGATAAAATGACCAGAAAGGTCAAGTGTCTGTCAAAACTCTTAAAGTAATATGAGAATCTGGTCTATGTGGGTAAAGATAACTTTCTGCAGTGATTCAGATTCTGCCTGTTGGGATGGGGGCAGTGGGATCTTCCTTAGTAAATGCCTCTGTTGGTCTCTGTTTGGGTTTTGATGGCTCAGAATGAGTGTAAGTAGCAATTGTTTCTGTTCTGGCCAGAAATCCCGAGGGTCTTCCTTTCCTAGATTGATTTTTTTTTTTTGAGTAGGTGAAAGAAGCTGTTTTTTGCTTCATTTCTTACCTAGCTTTAATCACTGAGGTGTTGGTTGCCTCAGACAAACTGAGACCTGGGAAAGACTTTAGCTTAAAAAAACCGAGGTCTCCCATGAATCCAGGCCCATCTCTAGTCCTACTGATCTTGCCACTGGACCCAGATGGCTCAGGAGGAGAGAGTAAGGCTGGTGACTTTGCACAGCCCTGCCTCACTTAAATCCAGTTCACCTGCAAGTTATGACATCACCTTCCTCACATTACTGATCTTCAAGAACGAAGGACAGAAACGACAAAGTAATGTATAAATGTGAGCTGTGAAGATAGAATTTGGTAATTTGCCAGAAGGGTATTTAATATGTTTTTATGATCACATCTCACTTTAGCGAACCCCAAAAGGTGCCTCATGGGACTCTAAAGTTTATAGTTTAAAAGCTAACATTAATAGAGTACCTGTTTTTCACTTTCATTGAAAAATAGGTTTAAAAAACAATTTTTTAAAGAGGTTGGATTGTTATTCTCAGTAGGCCACTTATGACAGAATCAATGACTTATTTGCATATGATGAAAAGAGAAAAGACTAATTTTACTGCACTGAAGAATGCCAGAAGGGGAAAAATGCATGATGAGGTTGAGATCCAATTTGTGAAGGACTTCCATAGCTAAACAGGAGATTTGGTATTTTATTCTAGTAGTAGGAGTCATTTTTTTTTTTTTGTATGGGGGCGTGACCAGCCAATCTGTGCTCCAGGGAAATCACTTTGGTAGGATTTGACAGGTTTTAAAATGACATCCCTAGACCCATTCAACAAACTCTTATTCAATGTCAGCTTTACAGGAACCATATGGAGAAAACTCCATGGTAGCCAGACATTAATAAGACATATGTCTCCTGCCCTCAAGGAGCTTACAGTCTAACAGGAGAGAAGATGGGTACAAATAGCCAGTTCTGCCAGGTATTGACAGATGCTCTGAAAAATCTAAGGAGAGAACATAACTGTCTTGAGGAAATCAGGAAAAGGTCTCCATCATGTGTTATTCTAGTCCTGAATTTCTTAGTGTGTGTAAAGTCCAGTACCTAAAACTGGGAGCCCATTGTAAAATCCTTCCCTTTTCTTGACATGCCCTATTGTTGTCAACCAGGTTTTTGTCTTCCCTTTCTTCCAACCTTTTGTTCAGTCTTTTTTTTTTTTAGTCCTGTCCCACTCTCTTTGACTCTGTTTGGGTTTTCTTGGCAGAGATACTGTAGGGTTTTGCCATTTTCTTCTCCAGCTCGCTTTACAGATGAGTAAACTGCGGCAAAAAGGGTGAAGTGACTTGCCCAGACACGTAGCTAGGAAGTTTCTGAGGCTTGATTTGAACTCAAGATTTCCTGACTGCAGACATAGCATTCTATCCACTACACTTAGAGGTGGCTAAATAAATTTTAGTGAGAGTACTGAATGATGAGTCAGAAAATCTGCATTCTCCATCATAGTTCTAGAATTTTCTTAATATGTGATGTTTGGCAAGCAATTCTATGTCCCTGGACCTCCTTTTCCAAGTCTGTAAACATGAAGGGGTTGTACTAGGTAATCTCTAAGGCCCTTTCCAGCTCTGAAAGCAAATGATCTATTAGTCCTTGGATTTCTGACTCTTAATTCTTTTTTTTTTCTTTCTTTTAGAAGATTTAAATTCATTTTTTTTTCATTTAATGAAATCCACTTTCTTTTTCTCCCACTCCCTGTTCTGCCCAGTATGGAGAAAGAAAAGAAAAGAAAAGAAAGGAGAGAAGGAAAGGAAGAAGTTCTTACAATAAATATGCATAGGCAAGTAAAACATTTTTTGCATTGGCCGTGATCATAATACATATGAGACATAATACATATGTCTCAGTCTACATCCTGAGTCTTCCACCCCTCTTTTGGGTGATTGGCTACCTGTTTTATCATGAGTCCTCTAGAATCGTTGTGCTCCAATTCTCCCACTACGTTCTCATATCTACACTCGTGTCTCTATTTTCTACAAGCCTGCAAAAGTTATAATATCCTTAAGTCTACAAAATTATAATACCCTGTGCCTTCCTCTTTCCAATTGCTGTTCCTTCCCAAGTCTTTCCTGCCCTTCCCCCAAATAATTTGTTGTTGTTGAGTCATGTTTCACTCCTTGTGACAGTTATTTTCTTCGCAAAGCTACTGGAGTGGTTTACCATTTCAGTGACTTGCTCAGAGTCACAGTTATTAAGTGTCTGAGGCTGGATTTGAACTCAGGAAGATGAGTCTTCCCAATTCCAACCCCGCAGTGCCACCGAGTTGCCCCGTCCCCTCTATACATATTCAGTAATCTTTTCTTCTGAAATGCGAGGAGGATACGATTTTAAACTTCAAAAACTGGTGCTTCCTTAACCAAAGTAAAGTCTTTAGTTATCTGCTGTAAGACCTTCTCCCAACTGCCCCATCTTCCCTCTTTCCAGCCATACTGCTAGCCCTTTAACTGAACAAACCCCTGTTCTCCCACAAGTTCCTGTTTCCAAGTCTTTGCACATATCACTCACCAACAGTACTAATTGCTCCTTCCTTGTATTCGTGGTTATCTCAACGCTTTACTTTGTGAGCGTGGCTTGTGGATATCACCTGATGTGTTTGGTTCCCCAGTATGAGAAGGCCACTGTGCCACTGTTACTCATGGGGTGTGGGAAGCCTCTTGTCAGCTTTTATTTGCAGTCTTCAACAAGTAAATCCCTTTGAAGACTAATTTTGGACACACTAACCACGCTAACATTCTCCCATTTCTAATCATGTTCTTCATATCCAGTTTTCCTTCCACGTTTAGCCTGAAAGACATGAGTGGTTGAATGTAGTAGAATTGAGGCCGTGGAAATACAGGGGAAAGGCCATAAAATCTGACTCTCAAGTCAACAAGGAACAATCCAGAATGGGTTGACTGAATAAGACTGTAATTGTATAATGTTGAGGTCTACCTTGATGAGGGAATAATGATAATAGCTCACCTTTAGATAGCACTGATAAGAAGTCTTAGCTTTACAAATATCTCAGTTGAGCCTCACAACAACCCTGTGAGATAGGCGCTATCATTATTCCCATTTTACAGTTGGGGAGACTGAGGCAAACAAAGGTTAAGTGACTTGCCTGAGTCACACAGCTAATAAGTGTCTGAGACTAGATTTGAACTCATCTTCCCAACTCTAGGGCCCTGCACTTTATCCGTTATGCCATCTAGCTTCTTAACTCTTTAGGCTTTGGTTTAAAATTCAGGTGGCATAGCTGTTTGGCCCTGGGAAAGTCACTTAACCTCTGTCTGCCTCAGTTTCCTTCAACTGTCACACGGGGATAATAATAGCAACTGCTTTCCAGGATTATCAGGAAGATAGAATGAGGTAATATTTGTAGAATGAGGTAATATTTGTTGAGCACTTAGCACAGTGCCTGGCTTGTAATAAGCGCTTAATAAATGGTGTTCCCTTCCCATTTCATTGCATTTGTAATTGAACTATTAAAATTTGTTCATCTCTAACCTGAACTGCTTCATTGCACATAGATGGTATTTAATAAATTTGTAGGAGGCAAGTTAAAATGGAACATGGTGCTGATGCAGGCATTATCTTTTAAATGTTCACGGTAGAAAATTAATCCCTTTCAAGAAAAAAAAATAATTCTTTGGCAGGACTTATTTTTCTGTCCTGCGAGATAATGGCTTGCTGTCTGCTTGATGAGAGGAACATGGAAGGCAGTTTATTGGATGGACTCCTGTAAGAATTTGTACTTTATGAGAAAGGCGTGGCCAGGATCAGATGTGTCCCAATGGAGGGGGCATCCTCATTGATGAGATCTCAGACCCATTGAAATGCCACAGGACCTTAAAGCTTTAGACGCTTGTTTCATTCTGACAACCTGTATGATTTTGGTGTCCTAAATATTGAAGTGTGCTGCCGAATTCAAGATAACACTAGCTTCAGAAAATAGCAACGTAATGTCTTTTTTGAATTCAAGGTAACAATAGCTTCATAAAATAGCAACATAATGCCCTTTTTTAAAATAAGTTTTTATTTATGTCTTCTGTTTTCTTACATCACCATAGTATCCCCAGTATCCACTATATTGTGGAATATAGTGTAAAGTATCAGTCTATTGTTTGCCAGCCTGCTTTGCAGTTTTCTCAGCAATTTTTATGAAAAAAGTAGTTTTTTTTTCCCAAATAGTTTATGTTTTCCATTTTATCAAATACTGGGTTATTTATTGAGTTCCATTGTTTCTGATTTTTCCTTGTCTGGTCTGTTCCATTGATCTATAGATCTCTCTGTTTTTTAATTAATATCAAATGGTTTCAATAACTGCTCCCATAAAGGCAGCTGGTGACGCATTGGATAGACCTCTCGATCTACAGTCTTGAATACTTGGAGTTCAAATCCGGGCTCAGGTGCTTAGTAACTGTGTGACCCTGGGCAAGTCATTTAACCTATGTTTGCTTCAGTTTCCTCAACTATGAAATGGAGATAATAAATAATGCCTATTTCACAGGGTTGTTGTGAGGATGACGTGAGAAAATATTTGTAAAAAGCACTTAGCACAGTACTTGTCACTTAGCAGGTGCTGCTATGTAAATACTTATTCCTTCATTCCTTCATTCCCTTTTTCTTTTCTTCCTTTATAATATAGTTTGAGGCCTAGAAGTGCTATTCCTCCTTCAGCTCTATTTCTTTTTTATTCATCATTTCCCTTGCTGTTCTAGATGTGATGTCTTATTATCTTGGTACTTTAAAAGTAGCAACACCCTTGCAAGGGGAACTTTTCAGTGTAATCTTTAATATGAGCCCTATGGTCTCTTTTGACATAACATTTTATTCCTCAATGTGAACCAAAAATATCTATCTTAGTAAATGAGTACTGTCCTCTTAGAATATCTAACTGCGTAGCTTTTTAATTTAGAAAACACTCATGATGTGTAGTTGCTGATTATTTTTATACTGACCACAGACTATATTAAACTAGTAGAAGATACTTCTACCCATGGAGTTTAAAGCAGTATTTAAATACTTTAAAATATTTGTATCCTAGTTATGAAATGCTTTGTAGTGGTCTGATCAGCTGAGATTAGGATAATTTTATCAAATTACCTATATTTATATTTGTTATATATAATTTGATCAAAGTATATGTGATATGCTTTGATCAAATTATGTCTATAAAATATTATGAAATGATTTATAGTGGTCTGATCAACCTGGATTAGAAAATTTGATCAAATTATATCTATAACAATGTTACACATTTATATTTATTATATATAATTATGTCAAATTATACATCATATACTTTGACCAAGTTATATACATATATATGTACATATATATAATATTGTGAAATGACTTATGTATGTGTTCATATAACCATTTTTAATTAGAGATTCTAGTGCCTTAGTAGGGAGATGAGACTTGGCGGGATATAGTTCTCAGAGTCTCCTCTGAAACACTCAAAGTGAGAGTAAGGTTATATCAGTCTGAGTCCAGCATTGATCAGGGGACAGGATGCTTTTATTCTATATGATATGTTTTTTAAAAATTTTTCTTTATTTTATTTCTAATTTATGTAATAAAATAAGCATTTCTATAACAGTATAATAAAAAAGATAATTGAACATAAAACTGCAAATTATATACAACTGCTGCTATTCCTTTCAAATGTATAATGAAGATATCATATAGATTTTCCTCCTTTTTTCTTGTCACCCCCCCACCAAGATGGCTACCATTAGATACAAGTGTGTGTGTGTGTGTGTGTGTGTGTATACATATGTAAAATCACTCTATACATCTATTTATCAGTTCTTTGGATGCAGATATCATCTTCCTTCATATGTCCTTTGTAGTTAATTTGGATATTTATAATAGTCAAAATGACTTAGTCACTTCTTGAAATTGAAGGTGTTACTGTTAAAAACAAAGTAGGAAAAAGGAGACTTGACTTATAGTGGCTTGATCAGCCCAGATTAGAGTAATTCGATCAAATTAATGCATAACAAATTTATACAAGTAATTTGATCAAATTCTTTCTGATCCAGGCTGTTCAGACCACTATAAGGCATTTCTTAATTAGGATATAAACATTTCGAAGTATTTAAATATTGGTTTAAACTCCATGGGTAGAAGTGTCTTCTACTAGTTTAATGGTCTGTGGCTAGCACATTTATTTATTCATTCCTTCATTTATTTAGCACTTGCTCTCCTCTCTCTCTCTCACTCCCCGCCCCTGCCACAGTCAGTACCATGTTATTTAGTATAGTATTTTGGCCATTATTTAATAGTTCTAGTTCGGGCATAGTAAGATGCTCTGCTAATTTGGAGGAGAGGGAGGTGCTATTTTAAGTAGCCGCTGGGGAGTATTGAACTGTCAACCCAAATTTCTAGTGTGTGCTTTTGATGCTAGCTAACTTACTGTCTACTATATGCCCTTGTTTCTTCTAGAATGTTTGTTAAGCAAATTTCCATCTTTCCCTCTGACCTTCAAGTGTCTTTGACCATTTTAGAATACACAGCTAACATAGATGACATGTGGACTTGGTATTTTATATTGTATTTCTTAAGCAATGACAGTGTTCCAAACATAAAAATTAGGACAGAAGGCCCCAGGCTTCTGATCAAAGGTTTCTCTCCATTTTGTTCCACTGAATGGCTCTTCCTCCTGCAGACATGATTAGCAGCTCTGATTTATCTGAGCTAGTTCAGCCAGCCAAATATTCCATATGGAGGTCAAGTTTCAATTCTACATGCATTTATGCTATTGTGATTTCTATCCAAACTAAGCATAATATTAAATGTATTTGTAAACCAAATTAAATTAATTTCTCCTTTGATCTTTTTTCCCTTTACATAATCAGAAGGGATAGGAACATAGCTAACTTGGGATTCCATTTTCTTTAAGGAACTGGGGTAATCAATTGACAAGTAATTTAAAAAAAAATTACTTTTATTAATTAATTTTTAGTTTTCACAAGAATTTCTTAAGGACCTGCCCTGTGCTAGTCACTGGTTATACAAAGAACCAAAATGAACTGATCCCTTTCACTAGACTATACAAGCTAACTTACTAACAACTGGGTGATTAGGACAGTTCTCATTTAGGGATTATTTTTGAAGAGAGCTTTGGAGACAAGCAAGGAGGTATAAGGAAGAAGGAAGTATGCTCAGACTTGGTAGGATAGCACCCATAATAGGACTACACTGTAAATGGATACACCTTATTTTAAAAAAAAGAAACAGAATAAGTAGAAAGTAAGGTAACATAGCATAAATTTAAGATTTTGGACTCATGAGTAAATCCAGAAACCTGAGGGAGACAGCAGGTAGGTGAAGGTCTATGCAAGGAGAGACATAAGTGATTTTTACAGTGGCATATATTTTAAACAACTTGGATAGAAAGAAGAAAATGGAATTTGAGAAACAGATTACAAGCCAGGCATAATAGTATAAAATAATACAATAGGGACGGGGGACCTTCAGTTATTTGGGCCTCTTCTGGAGCTCTCTGCCAAAAGCAGTGAAGCTAATAACTTTCTGATTTGTCTTAGTGCTGATTTCAGCCTTCACAAGGTAGAAGAAAGATGAAATTCTGTTCTAGGTCTGATTCTTACTGATGGAGAAAAATTGATTGCTGGGGCAGGAATAATGGAAATCTTGGTGGGAGAAGACCACTTCATCCTAAAGTTTGTGTTGGAGGAGAAGAAATGTGGGCTTAGTCTGTTATGTTCCCTAGATATCAGGAAAATGCACTTCAGAGAGTTCTGAGGAAAAATCGGTAGCATCCTATGGAGTAAAATATATCAGAGGAAATTTAGCCCAAGAGGCAGCTGGGTGTTCTGGTAGATAGAGCTCTGGACTTGGAGTTAGTAAGAATTGAGTTCATATCTGGCAGCAGACACGTACTGTGTGATCCTGGACGAGTCACTTAACTTATATTTGCCTCACTTTCTTCAGCTGTAAAGTGGGGTTAACATTAACATCTACCTCCCAGGGTTGTTGTGAGAATCAAATAAGATAATATTTGTAAAATGCTTGGCACGTAGTAGGCAATTAATAAATGCTCATTTCCTTCCTTTTTCAAGAATGGGAGATGTTCAACAATAGAATTATAAAGACGCAAAAGGAAACAATTCCAGTGAGGAGGAAAAAATGAGATTTGTCTGTCATCATGTGGATGCACGAGCAACTCAGACACCAACTTTGATTCACCAAAAGAAAAAAAAAAAGAAATGTATAGATATTGTAAGCAAGACTAGGTAACTGAGGATGACTGTAAGGCAGGGGTGGAGAACCTGCGGCCTCAAGGCCATATGTGGCGTTTGGTCCTTGAGTACAGCCTTTTGCAGTCCAGGTTTTACAGAACATATCTTTTTCTTAAGGGAATTTATTCTGTGAAGTTTGGATTCAGTCAAAGGGCCACACTTGAGGACCTAGAGGGCTACGTGTGGCCTTGAGGCCGAAGGTTCCCCACCCCTGCTCTAAGGCATGTTGACAGGGTCATGTAGGCAGCTAAGTGGCTAGAGGAATTTGCCTGGCATCAAGAAGTCCTGAGTTCAGATGTGGGGGGCGGAGCCAAGATGGCGACTGGAAAGCAGTAACTGGCGTGAGCTCCCCTCCAAGTCCCTCCAAAAACCTATGAAAAAATGGCTCTGAACCAATGCTAGAACTACAGAATCCACAAAGGGGCAGAG
>CM053627.1:99098212-99147308 GCA_028646595.1 Phalanger gymnotis | reverse complement strand
AATATCTTGATTTCTCATAAAGTCACTACCTTCAACTTGCTCTAATCGAATTTTTAAGGTAGTATTTTCTTCAGTGGTCTTTTGGACCTCCTTTTCCATTTGGGTAATTCTGCCTTTCAAGGTATTCTTCTCCTCATTGGCTTTTTGGAGCTCTTTTGCCATTTGAGTTAGTCTATTTTTTAAGGTGTTGTTTTCTTCAGTATATTTTTCAGTATTTTTTGGGGGGGTCTCCTTTAGCAAGTCATTGACCTGTTTTTCATAGTTTTCTCACATCACTCTTATTTCTCTTCCCAATTTTTCCTCTCCTTCTCTAACTTGGTTTTCCAAATCCTTTTTGAGCTCTTCCATGGCCTAAGACCAGTTCATGTTTTTCCTGGAGGCTTTTGTTGTAGGCTCTTTGACTTTGTTGACTTCTGGCTGTATTTTTTGGTCTTCTTTGTCACTAAAGAAAGATTCCAGAGTCTGAGACTGAATCTGGGTGCGTTTTCGCTGCCTGGCCATATTCTCAGCCAACTAACTTGACCCTTGAGTTTTTCAGCAGGGTATGACTGCTTGTAGAGTTAAGAGAACTATGTTCCAAGCTTGGGGGGATGTGCCAGCTCTGCCACACCAGCACTCCTCCTTCTCTAAGAACCCCCAACCAGGACTGGACTTAAACCTCCAGCAGGCTCTGCACTCCTGCTGAGATCCTCCACTTAATTCGTCCCACCAGGTGGGCCTGGGGCTGGAAGCAACTGCAGCTGTAGTTCTGTAGCTGCCCCTGGGGGGGTGGCTGAATGGAGAACTCCTTTCACTCTGTCCCCAGCAGCTTTTTCCATTAACCTTCTCTGTTGTCTTTGGTGTTTGTGGGTTGAGAAGTCTGGTAACTGCTGCAGGTCACTGATTCAGGGCGCTAGGGCATGCTCTGCCAGGCTCCTGGTCTGGTTGGTCCAGGCATGGCACACGCTGGGCTCTGCTCTGCTCCCAGCTCGGTGCGGGATAGACCTTACCCAGAGACCATCCAGGCTAGAGCCCTGCTTCCCTCTGCTAATTTGTGGGTTCTGCAGTTCTAGAATTGATTCAGGGCCATTTTTTATAGGTTTTTGGAGGGACTTGGTGGGGAGCTCACGCTATTCCCTGCTTTCCTGCCACCATCTTGGCTCCGCCCCCCACTCCAGGCATTTTCACTGGCCACCTGCCTTGCCTGGAATACTCTCACCTTCCTCATCTGTATCTCTTGGCTTCCCTGACTTCCTTCAAATTCCAGATAAAATCTTACCTTCTATAAACAGGAAACCTTTCCCAACCTCCCTTGATTCTGGGGACTTCCCTTCAATGATTATTTCCTGTTTATCCTTTTTTTTAGCTTGTTTGTACATGGTTATTTGCATTTTGCCTCCCCGTGGTCTGTGAGCACCTTGAGAGCAGGGACTATCTTTTTACCTTTCTCTGTGTCCCCAGCACTTAGCATATTGCCTGGCACATAGTAGGTGCTTAATAAATTTTTTTTAAACTGGCTAGATAATCTGAATTTAGTACAAATATATCTTTCCTCCTTTCCTTTGACTTTTTTTTCTTTTAAGCTATAGCCCTTGGCCTGTTTTGATGAAATAGAGCATAGCAGATGTGGTACTGTTAGCTTTTGTTTAGAAAAGTCAATCTTTCTTGCACCATAAGCCTCCCCCCACCCCTCCCCTCCACCTTTGGGGAGAAACTGTTTGTCACTTGAATTGGAAGTAGGACTACAAGCTCTTGATTCCTGGCTCAGGTATTCCCAAGTCTGCTCAAGTGCCTTCCTTTTCTAGGTGGCACAGTAGATGTAAATTGGACCTGTATTTAGGAAGACATGAGTTCAAATCCAACTTCAGACACTTACTGCCTGGGCGATCTGGGCAAGTCAGATTATCTCTGTTAGTCTCAGTTTCCTTACCTGTAAAATGAGGCTCATAATAGCATCTACCTCCCAAGGTGGTTGTAAGGATCAATGTGATGTGTGATAATCTTTGTGAAGCACTTAGCCCAGTGCCCAGCACACAGTAGGTGGTATATAAATGTTAGCTATAATTATTATTATTTTTTATTAAAGCCTCTTGATTACTGACTTAGCAGCTCCTGGGTCTGCCTAAGTGCATTCCTTTTCTAGGTAGTACAGTGGTTAGAATGCTGGTGCCTGGGATCAGGAAGACTTAAATTCAAATGTGGCTTCAGGCATGTAGTAGCCGTGTGACCCTGGGCAAGTCACTTAAGCACTGTCTCAGTTTCCTCAGCTATAAAATGGGAATAGTAACAGCACCCACCTTACAGAGTTGTGAGAATCATTGTAAAGCACGTAGCACAGTGCCTGGCACATAGTAGGCAATATATGAATGCTTATTTCTTCTCTTTTCCCTCCTTCCCCTGCCCCCAGTTTGATCTTTACAATAACCCTGCGAGTTCAGTGCTATAATTTATCTGCCTTTTACAGATGAAGAACCTGAGACTGAAACAGTGCCTGAAGCAGAATCCAAATTCTGGTCTTCTGACTCAAGTCCACCACTCTCTATTTCTGTATACTAAGGGGATTACCACTGAAAACAAACAAACAATTAGCGTCTATAATTCATGGTGAAAAGTGCTCTACTTCAAACATAATCCATATTAAAAGATTACTTTTTGCCAGTTGACTCTACCATCCTCTTCCCAACAAGGCATTAGTTATCAAATCTGTACTATGTATCTGTACAGCTGTTTGCTGTACAGTTCTAACCTTGAACTTCTCTGACGCCTTGTGCAGTACACATGTGCATTTCATACACACACACACACACACACACACACACACACGCACACAATGCCTTTATGACAGAGTTTATAAATTCTATTTGTTTAAATGTCATCTTGGACTTAATTGAAATAGGTTCGTGGGCCTAGAAGGGACCTTGGTGGTTTAGTCCAACTCTTTCATTTCATAGATGAGGAAACTCACCCAGAAAGATTAAGGCTGCAGATAATAGCACAGCCAGGATGCGAATCCCACTCCAGGAAACAGTAGCTCCCTTCCTCCCTGTTTCCCAGACTCACAGAGGTTGGGACATTTTATGCCCACCGTCTTTTACCTGGCGCTGCTGTCAGTTCAGAGTGCCCTACTTAACTCAGTGCAATTTTTTAAGCATTGCATACAAGGACTGTGCTATACCTTGATGGATTACAAGGAAAGTCAAAATATAGTCCGTGCTTTCAAAGTTTATAGTCTAGTAGGGGAGTAGGGATCCATACACCAGTAATTGATCTCAGGGAGAGCAAAGTACAGAAGATGGGTCGAGGCAAAGTGCTGGGAAATTTGAGAGGAGAAAGCACCCCTTTGTTTTGAGATGGAGAAGAAATAATGTTATGGAATTGTGTTCCAGAGGACTCATGCTGAAATGTGCTATACACATTGTAATGAGTTTTATTTTTCTTGCTGCTGCAGTGAATAGGGGAGGGAAAGAATTCAGAACGGAAAATAAAATTGAATCACAAATTTAAAAAAAGATCACGGAGAATCGGACAAATATCGTAGGACTAGACAATGACAAATGTCCCAATATGCCTAAAATGGAATGGAGTTCCTAAAATGGAATCAAACTATAAGCCAGGGAACTGGACTTCGATCCCTGGCAGTATTCTACAACATTATTAAAGAGATAGTTAGTGAATTTTTTTAATTTAAAGATGTGTTTAATTAGATGGGATCCAAGCTGAGCTTTAAAGCAAAGAAGGGACTTCAGCAGCCCCAGGTCAGTAGTATTCTAGTTATTAATGGTCTGTTCTAGCTGTGGGGAATGACTTGGGCAGAGATTGGGAGATGTTTGGTTGAGACTCAGGATGGAAAGTAGTCCAGGCTGGGGAGAATACAGAATGTATGAAGGGGAGTAGCATTGGGCAAGGTTGGATGGATGGGTTGGAGCAGGATTCTGGAGGTCCAAAATTAGGAGTTTACTCTTTATTCGTTAGGCAATAGAGAGCTATCAGAGGTTGATGATTAGAGGAATAAATGATTAGAGGAAGCACTAGGAAAATTACTCTCAATGGTTGCCTATTTTTACCATATATACTAAGCAATATCTACCAGACTCAAAATCATCCTGTTTTGCCAGAAGCCTTTAATGAAAACACCAACAGTATCAATGAAACCATTTGCTTTCACTTGTGAACTGTTCTAAAGAAGCCAATTTCCTAATGATTGATGGATATTTTTAAAGAACTGAGAAAAGTAGAGTCTAGAAAAGAGAAATGGGGAGCAGTGGGAGACAAAGTGATGGCGACAGCCATTGATAGTTACATAAAGACTTTTTTGTCTTAGCCACAAAGGGCAGACTGAGGAGCTATAGGTGTATAGGGTATTTTATTGTCAAGAAAGCTGAACTTGGACTCAGAGGACAAGATATAAATCCTGGCTCTGTTACCGACCATGCTATAACTTATTCTCTCTCTGCCTTGGCTATCTCACCTCTAAAATATCAAAACAAAGTATAGCAATTTAATTTTAAGAAGCCATGTTTTTGAAGACATACATTTATAAAAATTATTGCCACTTATTGAACTGGTAACCAGTTGCTGGCTCTAATGTTAATCATTCATAACTGGTAATAAAGTTGCCTTCTCTATAACCATTTTGCCAGTGAATATGAGAGTGTCAAGTATAAATTTTTCTAAATTCTCTTCCGTTCCACCTCCCAGTATCTCTCAAAGCTATACCAGCTTTTCACTCCCAACTGCCACCACCCTAGAAGAGTCTGTCATTACCACCCATTTTACAGATGAGGAAACTGAGGCAGACGGAGATTAAGTGACATCCATAAGAATCACACAGTTAGTACCTACCTATCTGAAGCAAGATTTGAACTCAGTTCTTCCTAACACTAGGTCCACATGCCACCTAGATTTTTCAAATTTCTCTCACTAACCTCTTCTATATGGGCTATACTCTCCAACTAAAAATCTAACCCTTTCTCCCATACTGTCAACTGTTTATAGGTTTTTTCCCCCACTTCATGCTGTTCCAAATCCTACCCATCCTTCAAAGCCTAATTTAACTCCTACATCCTCCAGGAACCAATTTATAATCTCAGTCCGAAATCTTCTTCCCATTCTCTTACTTTTCGTGGTATGCCTACTGTCTCTTATTCTGATATAATCTCTTTGGTCTGAAATCATCTTCCCATTCTCTTACTTTTTGTGGTGTTTTGTGCCTACTATGTCATCTTTTTTTAACCATGCATGACATAACCAGTAAGCTCAATGAAGGCAGGACCTATATCATAATTATCTTTCTTTCTCTGCCATTACCTAAAATGTTATTTTACCCTTATTAAATGATGGTTGTATGGCTTCGATAATCTGTTTAATAGCCTCTGTATGAAGGCTGATTATGTGATTTACTAAAGATATGAGAGGGTAGTCATTGGATATAGCCATGATAGCTTTGGATACTTTCTGTGCTCCACGTTTATCCCTTTTCTCTAGATACTTTTATCGTATCTCTCCAATTAAATGGCTAAACCAAAGGTAAATCTTTTATATAGCTAATATTTTTACATGGTGTCTCTGTTTAAGTTTAAGTCTCATTGTTTTCTTTGCTAGAGGTTCAAAAATAAAGCCCAGTAATGAAGCAAGTAGGGAGAGCCTTTTCAAAAGAAAATGGAGGTGAATACCAACAAAACTATCTTTGCAAAGCAGTCAAGTTGCTTTTGATCTGAGGGCTGTGTTCTGTGTCAAGCTCTGCATACACTGTGGGTGCATATTAAATGTTAATGGAAAATGGTATGATGCCACCCTTTTAAAATGTCAGCATATGTACTGAAATCACACACTAAACAGTTGGCTGCCCAGATTTAAGTTAATAATAAAATATGAACATGAAAATTAGACCATACTCATGTACAGGGATTAGACATCATTGACCAATTACTGTAATAGGTTTGGCTCCGACTGTGGCAAGCAGAGCTTCAAATGATCCTGGAAGGAGGGACTTGTCAAAAGGTAATTAGAATCAGCCATCTTAGCTTGATTGGTATTTTTCCCCCTTTTCTCCTATTGCACTATGAAATACTTTTAAGAGTATTAAAGTTCTGTAGAGGTTTATAAATTTGGAACATTTACGAATTTTGAAATCGCTTGGCTGTGCTAACAGGCCAGGGTCAAGCTTTATCATCCTTTCGTTTTGTTTTGTTTCAAGGCAGTCAGGGTTAAGTGATTTGCCCAGGGTCACACAACTAATCTGTAATTTGGTCTGAGGGCACATTTGAACTCAGATCCTCCTGATGATAGGGCCAGTGCTTGATTCATTTCACCACCCAGCTACTCCTTTATTAACACCTTAACTTTGTGTTGGTCTTGCTCTTCCATCATCTTCAACACCTGTTTATTGCCCAAGCCTGCTTAATTTATAAAATGTGTGGCACTGAGATCTAGATGTTCAATTAAAGATGTACTTGATAGCCAGTTTGCCTGGATGACTGTTAAGGAATCTGAGCTGCTTTGATACTCTTAATTTTTTGAAGGCAATATTTTCCTAAGGCCCTGTGGACAGTGTGTTTTAGACCAGTGGTTCTTACCTTTTTTTGTATCATGGACCCTTTTGGCAGGCTGAAGTCTGTGGACCTCTTCTGAGAATAATTGAGTGCATAAATACATAGGATTACAATTCTTAAATAAGTAGGATTACAAAGGAAACCAATTATAATAAATACAGTTACAAAAATATTTTTTAAAAACAAAGACATAGACCCCAGGTTAAGGACCCCAGATTTAGACCATGCACGGTATTGGCATTACCACAGTGTCTCTGGTGATGTTTTGCCAGCACATTTCATACCAAAAACTCCATAAGATTAGAAAGGAAAAATATAAGTTTAAATCTATAAGATAACATTCTCTAATGGAGAAGGAAGAAAACAAACATTTATTGAGAGCCTACTTTGTGCCAGGCCCTGAGCTTACAAATTCCATCTCATTTGAAAGACAGGGGCTCTTCTGATTTGCATTTTACAGTTGAGCAAACTGAGGCAAGCAAACGTTAAGAGACTTGACCAGGGCAACTAACACAGCTGGTAATATCTGAGGCAAGATTTGAATTTACATTTTCCAGATTCCAAGTCCCAGAACTCTTGGCACTGCCACTAGAGAAATCACTTGGTTGAGAGTTACCCTGGGTTCAAACTATGATCTTACCTATCAGTTAAGTGACTTGGGTAACTTAACTTTCCTTTCTTCTAAAAGAAGACCACTCTTTATCGCAGAGTAAAGATCACGTGAGGTAATTGATATGAAAGATATTCAAAGCACTGTTTAAAAAAATCGAGGTATTTGTTTATTATGCTGTAGGTGCTACAGAACTCTTGCCCCTCTGGGTAATGCTTTTTTTTACTGTATGACAGACTTACCGCTTAAAGAGACTCTGCAGTGAATCACTTTGAAATGCAAATATAGCTCTCTAATATATGCTTTTCACCTCAACTTCTACATACAGTAAAAGAGCAGCTATGCCATAGGAAAACCAAATACACAAAACCTCAGAGGACTGGGCCAAGATGAGAAGGGAAGATGACTAAAGAATATGGGCTAGAAGGGGAGAAATCTTATCTTTTTTTTTCCTTTCACAATTTCCTTCTCTAATCTTCTGGCAAGCTTTATCATTCTCTTACTTTTATCATCTTTCTCAAACATCCATTCGGTGCTGTTACTGGAGCTCCTGGTCCTCTTGCCTCTTAATCTCAGAAAAGGCAGTTCTCATTTGCAGTTGTCCCCAACACTGTGTAGGGCGTGTATGATTTTAATCTTCTTGTTCCATGTGCTCAGATTAGATTAGATAGTTAAAAGCGATTAGAGATGGTGCAGTCGCTAACATTTATTTTATATTTGTGTATGTGTACATAGGCATATATGCTTTTATCCTCACAACAAACCTAGGAGATAAGGGTTGTTATTGTAATTCCCATTTTACATTTGAGGAAACTGTGGCATGCAGCCGTTAAGTGACTTATCACATGGTTAGTAAGTGTCTGAGGCAGGATTCAAACTCGGGTCTTCCTGACTTAAGGCCCAGTGTTCTATCCGCTATACCACCAGTGCTTATGGAATCACAAATATATATTTAAGTACAATATGTGGTGTGTTAGGTCTGAGTTGTTATTCAGTTGTTTTTCAGTCTTGTCCCACTTGTCCCACTTGTCCATTTGGGGTTTTCTTGGCAGATATTGGAGTGGTTTGCCATTTCCTTCTCCAGCTCATTTTACAGATGAGGAAACTGAGGCAAACAGGGTTGAATGACTTGCCCAGGGTCACAGAGCTAGTAAATGTCTGAGCCCAGATTTGAACTCAGGAAGATGAGTCTCCCTGACTCTAGGCCTAGCATTCTGTGCCGTCTAGCTTCCCTGGGCTTCTTTAAAATCCCATCTTCTACATGAAACCTTCTCCAACCCCTCCTAATTCCAGTGCCTTCCCTCTATTAATTATTTCCTATTTCTTCTATTTATAGCTTGCTTTAAATACACTGTTTGCATGTTTTTCTCCCCCATTAGATTGTAAACCCCTTGAAGGTAGGGATTGTCTTTAGCCTTTTTTCGTTTTTGCCCTCACTTAGCACAGGGTCTGGCTCATATAGGTGCTTGATAAATCTGATTCATTCATTGATACTATGTGGTAGGCACTGTGCAGGAGATACAGAGACAGAACTGAATTCATCCCTGACCCTGAGAAGCTTATGTTCCAATGGGGAAAATCTTTTTAATGGCTATCTAGTATAAAATATCAACTCAGCCTATCATCCAAAAGTGTCATCAATCTGGCTTTTACCTACCTTTGCAAACTTATTTTGTATTATTCGCCTTTACTTACTGAAGCAGCTAGCTGGTTCAGTGGATAGAATGCTGGGTCTGAATTCAATTTTGATGTCAGATACTTAGTAGTTGTATGACCCTGGACAAGTCATTTAACCTTTATTGACCTCAGTTTCCTCATCTATAAAATAAGAATAATGATAGCACCTACTTTGCAGGGTTGTTGTGAGGATCAGATGAGATATCTGTAAAGTGTTTAGTACAGTGTCATGCACACAGTAGGCATTATCCGTTTCCCCTACTGTACATTCTAGCCTGACTAGTCTGCTGTTGCCTACTCCTGGCATCCTTATCTCCTGCCTCCATCTAACTCTTTGCTTCACAGATAGTTTCCCATGACTAGAATGCTAGAATCCATAGGGATTCAGGGCCCAGGTGCTGCCTCCTGTGGAAGTCTTTGCTCAATTTTCTTCCCAGCCTTCCCCAGCTCCACATTCTATCACTGCCCACCCTTCCATTCCCCGCCAGTTAATACTGCTGTCTTCCTTTTCAGAGTACCTAGCCTTTCTTATCTATATACATGTTTTTATCCTCCCAGGAGAATATAGGCTTCTTAAAAGGCAAGGATTGTTTCAATTTTTATTTTGTTGTGCCTAGAACAAAGCCTTGGGTATATGAGATACTCCATAAATGTTTGTTTGATTTGAATATCTTAAAAAAAAAACAGGCATTTGATTCATGGATTTATTTTTCATTCGTCCTGAAGATTCTTTCTTGTAAATGTATTTTCAGGTCAAGAACGGTTTGGAAACATGACAAGAGTATACTACAAAGAAGCTGTGGGAGCTTTCGTGGTCTTTGATATCTCAAGAGGGTCTACGTTTGAGGCAGTCCTCAAATGGAAAAATGATTTGGACAGTAAGGTACAGCTTCCAAATGGTGTCCCGATCCCTACAATTATTCTAGCCAATAAATGTGATCAGAACAAGGACAGTGGCCATAGCCCTTCTCAGATGGACCAGTTCTGCAAAGAAAATGGCTTTACAGGATGGTTTGAAACATCTGCAAAGGTGAGAACTGATGAGCTCTGAGTGCAGACCGAAGCCTACTTTTTTCACTTTCTTTATGTTTCTTGCTTTTTATTTTCATCTTTTTGCAGTATGGCTACTATCGAAAAATATTTTGCATGACTTCACATGTTTAACCGATACTGTATTACTTGTCTTCTCAATGGGTGGGGGTGGGAGGAAGAGAGAATTCGGGAACTCAAATTTTTTTTAAACATGAACATTAAAAATAAATTTTTAGAAACTATTAGAGCTATTCAGAAGCAGAAGCCAGATGGCTTGTAGAGAGAATACTTTTTCAGGTATAGATTTGACTAGATTGCCTTTGAGGTCCCTTTGCTTTCTGAGATTCTGTAAACTCACAAGTATGTATGATGCTTTCATAAAACCCACTGTTCTAACAGATGGAGGAAAGGAGATCTATTCTGCTTGGCACATGCTGCAGAATGGTTTTATTGACCAATTTTAGGTGGTAAGGCTATAATAAAATAATTCATCTCCATAGATTTTAGTTCCTTTTCTGAATAGAGACTTGATTAATAGAATCACTGGGCCCAAACATAAGAATGAGGAATTTAGTCTTCATTTCTCCTGAAACTTCAGCGGTGGGAGACATAGAAAAGAAGAGTATCCATTGTCCATCTTGGAAGCTAGTTAAAAGGATATTATTTCATCGGTTGTAGAAATTCATTATCGATAGACGATTTCTTTAGGATGGGAAGTTCGTGAGTAATTGCCTTTAGAAATTAGTTCTTACTCTGTGAAGGTAATAGGTGTTTGAAATGCCAGATTTAATATAAGGTATATGTTATTGCAGAGGCAACATATCATCTCATTGAATTAAACATTTTGAAAGCATGTTTTCTAAGCATATTACTTAAGTCAAAACTATCCACTTCCTTGAAACTGAAGGAATGAGTAAAAATTGGTGCTGATGCTGTGAGAGGTACCTAAGGATGAAAAGCATCATGACTGTTCTATACTACCCATTGTGTATCTAATGACAACTTATAAAAAAGCGGAGGAGAATGTTGTGATAGCTGCTGACTCCTTGGGATGTTTTTTAACAAAGCTCCACAGGTATCATCCTGTTCAAAATTAACTAATTTGTGCATGATACCCAAAAACAACAATCGGTACTAAGGGGAAAAAATAAAAGCGACTGTGTGTAGAACTCATTACGTGCTTCGGTGAAGAGACCATTGGAAATATTATCACCACTGGCTCACATCATATACTCAAAGTTTGGGGCAAAAGGGGCCTGCCTCACAATGAAGCATTTGTCTGAACTCTCTTAGAGGAGTGGGCAGCTAAGTGGTACAGTGGCTAGAGAGAGTGCCAGGCCTGGAGTCAGGAAGACTCATCTTGCTGAGTTCAAATTTGACCTCAGACGCTTACTAGCTGTGTGACCTTAACCTTGTTTGCCTCAGTCTCCTCATCCGTCAAATGAGCTGGAGAAGGAAATGGCAAACTCCTCCAGTATCTTTGCCAAGAAAACCTCCAAAATAGGGTCACAGACAGTTGGTCACAACTGAAACAAGACTAGTAAGGGTGTGATGTTGACTTCTTTCAGATCATAGAGTTTAAGAGCTACAGTACTGTGTGAATTTAATTGGGACAGACTGTAGTTTGATATGGTTTCATTTTGGGATACTAACACTCATTCATATTCATGAGCTCCTACCAATGACTTGGAACATCTGATCTTGACCAGATGAAATCACACTGGGCTTGTTTGCTCAATCTTTAGTCTTCTGTTAATTCATTGCTAAATTTTGTTTAGGGCTTTTTTTTTTGTTATGTTTTTACCATAAGAGTAGCTGTTATTCCAAAGACGTCAAAGTTTTAGCTCTTTAAAAAGTACATTTCAATAAATATTAGAGTATTTGTGGAGAATTCAAGAATTTCAGCCATCATTCAAGCCCACCATGAAGCAAGAGTCAGGGGCGCAGAAGTACTAAGGAAAATAATAGGGTTGGGGGGTCCAGGAAGGTCAAGAATTTACAAACTATTGTTGCAAAACAGAGTAAACCTCAGAAAACAAGATCTCCAGAGGTACCTGGCATGGTAGGGTTGTTAATGATTGATCTACAATGCAGCAGAGGCTTCTTGAAATGGCAAGTATTTCTTTTCTGGTTGCAAACTGAGAGTTAAAAGTAATTTATTAAGTTATGCAAGAAGAGAAAGATGTAAGATATGAAGGAAAGAGGAAGCAGAAGATGTAAGATATGAATGCAAGCTTTGTCTCTATGTCACATGCCGTTCTTCCATACCACATTTCCTCTCTCAAGGACTTCAAGACACATAGGTAATATTTGAACTGGGAAAGCTAGAAAAAGGAAGATTGTCCTAAAGGTCCCGGAATAACATGAATGGGAAAATGTAATAAGCGTTTGGGACCAGTGATAAAATGCATTTTACTATTAAAGGAGTATATATGTGTTTATGTATATATTGTGCGTGTGTGTGTATGTGTGTGTATTTTATCCTTCTTTTAAATTGTAAATTCCATGATGGCAGGATTATGTCTTAATAAAACTTGGTTTCTTCCTTAAGGGAACAGAGCATGGTATTCTCTGTAGTAACCAGGTGCTTAAGAAATGTTTAAAACAAGGGAACCTTGGAACATTGAACAAAGTCCTAATTTCCTAGGATGCATCTAATCCTGTTCTTAAAATCATTTTTCTGATTCTCCTGAAGAGCTTTAGTACTCTTTGGAAGATACAACATTGATTTTATTTTTCTTCATTTCAGGATAATATCAACATAGATGAAGCAGTTCTATTCTTGGTGGAAAATATTCTTGCAAACCATAAAAATTTTCCTAATGAAGATGACGTGGGCAAAATAAAGCTGGACCAGGACACTTTGAGGGCAGAGAGTAAATCCCAGTGCTGTTAATGTTTCCTGTACTACTTTTTTTGGTATAAAATGATGGCTGACTTTACACCTTTCAAGACAAACTGAGACTGAGTTCCAGATGAACTGCTATATTGGGACTTTTCCTATGGGTGGTTCTTTGAAATGGTCCTTGGGTGCCTGAACTTCTAGAAATGGAACTTTCTAGAACACGTGTCCAAAGCTTGTCTTCTTTAAACAATGTCAAAATGTTTATGCTTGGTTTTTTCTTTTTTTTTTTAAATAAGCAGACAGTTCTTTCATGTTTGGAAAGACTTCCAGGTTGCATTATTTTATTAAGATTACTACTACAGAAGAAAACTTTACAGCCCTGACTTTGCTAACAGTTTTTATGTATAGTCTTTTTTTTTTCTTGAAGGATATTCTGATAGTTTATCCCATTGATTTAGGCATTATAACTACCATTATTCACAGAAGGGGCCACTTTCCTTGTTTGACAGTGTTTCGGTTTTTTAAATGTATATATTCAAAAGTTTTGCATTCCATATTAAACCTTTTAAAGGTCTATAATTTTAACTTTGTGCTAGTGATTCTGTATTCAAGTTTCTTCTAATCTATTTAAGTATTCATTAATCCTGTAATCTGGGCTTGATCAGGCGAGACTTCCTAGGGATCTAGTCCTTTCTGGGGATAACTTCGATAGTTGTTAGGCAGCCTTTTCTTCTTTACTATCCTACATCCTGTGTGTGCGTGTGTGTAAAGCATCTAGAGTTGAAAAGCCTCAAACTATTTTGTTTTTTGTTGTGTGTATGCGAATAATTAGGAACAGAAGAAAAAAAATGGCTTCTGCATTGCCTCAGTTTTCATGGGAAAAAGATTCAATTGTCAGAGGCCATGAAATGCCTTATAAATGTCTTACAGCTTTAGTCTGTCATTAGTACAACCTTAAGGTTCTTATTTAAAAAAATGAGCACAAACCAAAGACACTGAACTTTTTTAGGCCTGTGTCCGTGATACACAGTGATTCTCAAGTTAACAGAATAGAAAAGAATCTTAGGATTTTAACCAAGTTTTAACAGTATGCTTTCCAGTAGAGCTTTTTAGTTTTTCAAAACCTGTTTTTAGAGTAAGGGTCTTGAGTGAGTCTTAAATACATTTGTACTTTCTGTCCACACTAGACAAGAAATGTGTTAGGAAGAGCTCTGAAGTGGGTATTAGCCAGTTTGAAATGTTGATAATTACCTGAATAACTAAATGGCTTTAATCATCTTATTAGATAGTCACCCTGTATATTTATTACTTCATGTGTGTATGTGTCCATCTGTCTAAGAATGATTCAAGTTGACTACAGTAATGATACCAGCTTGGGAATCAAGTGACCTGTGATCTTTCTAGATCCCTACTTTATTCTTGTCAATTTGAGCATTCCACTTTCCCTGTGCCACAGTTTACCCTATACGAAAATGGCAGCAATCCTCCCAGAGTTTGAGGTTGGATTCACTTAATATTTGCTTTATAGTGTTTTAGTATGGTAGGCAAATACAGCAGAGTATGTGGTAGGGTCCTTTCGGTCCTACAGAGTTTAGAAATGTCTGTGGTTTTTGAGTGTTTTCATTCTTTGAGGACTTCTTTTATGCAAGACCTTCTGGAGAGTATAGTGAATAAGACAAGGCCTTGCTCTTGCAGTGCCTAGCGTAAGTAGGGGAAGTAAGGCATGTAGGCACCTGGGTGGTGGAGTGGATAAAATGCTGGACTTGGAATCAGGGTATACTTGAGTTCAAATCCTGTATCAGATACTTACTGTGTGACCCCAGACAACTCATTTAACCTACGTCTGCCTCAGTTTTTTTCCTTTGTAAAAAGATGATGATAGTAATAGCCCCTACTTACCATAGGTAAAGCACTTTGAAAACTTTAAAAAATTCTGTGTCACTGCTACCTGGGCAGCTAGATATCTTGACTCATTGGATAGAGCGCAGGACATGGAGTCAGGAAGATCTGGAGTTCAAATCCAACTTCACATACTCGCTGTGTGACCTTTGGTCAAGTCACTTTAACCTCTGATCGCCTTCATCCGCTGGAGGAGGAAATGGCAAAACCACTCCAGTATCTTTATCAAGAAAATCCCCATGGACAGTATGGTCTATGGGATCACAAAAAGTCAGACATGACCTAACAACTGAACAACAAATGCTAGCTATTAACTGTTATTATGGGCTATGCTATAATTTGAGGTAGTGCTAAGCAGAGGTAAAAAGTTGCATGACAGTTCACCAGGGGAAGAAGTTAATCACAGCCTGAGGGAAGGGAAAAGCCTCTGAAAACAGAAGAGATTACATATATTTGAATCAGGTCTTCAATGCCTGCCTATTGTTCTACCCCTGGAGCTTAGAGGGTGGGAGTTGATCATAGGGAGGCATTTTAGGATGAAGAATATGAGCAAAGGTCCTGTGACTTTGGTTTTTTCCTTCTATGTAATTTTTATAACTGGAGATCTAAATTTAGAGCAGGTGTTGTCAAGCATTCATAAAGAGAAGGAAATGCATTTTATTACTTCCTTGTTCTGTTTCAAAAGGAGTAGCTTTCAGCTTTACAAAGAGTTTTTTTTTTTTTTTAACATGCATTTTCATTTGATTTTCACTACTACTTTGTAAGGTATTACAAGTTATTATCCCTCTCTTATAGAGCAAGAAACTAAGACTAAGAGGTCAAGAGCCTTGCTTATTGTCTCTCAGCTAATAATTTTCAACCCAGGTCTTTCTGGATTCCCAGTCTGTTTCTCCTACATCATGCTGCCTTCATATCCCATAAGGCACTGAAACCCACTAAGAAACACAGATCAACTAGTCAAGTGAAAATGCGTATATCTCCCTAACAATGAGCCGTCATTTTCATGCACTTAATAGATGTTCATTCATTAAAAGCTAGAATTCATATAGCACTTAAAGTTTACAAGGCTCTTTATAAATATTTTCTCATTTTTTCCTCACAACAATCATGTCTATATTGCATAAGCAGTTTAAAGATTCAAGTCAGCAAAGGGACACAATGAAATATAGCAGAGAGCTGGCTCTTGGGTCAGAATCAGGAGTTCAAATCCTACCCTGATACTTACCACCTTTGTGACCTTGGGCAGGTCACTGTTAAGTGACTCCCTGGGTTTCCTTTTCTTCACCTCTAAAATGAGGAGGTCAGACTAGATGGCCTCTGAAACCCTTTCCAGTTCTAGGCCTGTGACTTTGTACTGATAAGGCCATGTTATATATGTGTTAGAGATCAGATCTGAGTTTAGGTCTTCCATGCACCATGTCCACTGCTCCCTGTAATGCTGTATCCCTCTAAATACTTGTGATGTTAAATTGTCATTTAATGAAGCCAAAGTTGCGCAGGTCTTTAAACTTATGAAGTGGAAGCTCTGGGATGATATGCCATGACTAAAGAATTATTTTGTCTTTTGAAGGTTAATTTATGAATTCAGGAAAAAAAAAACATTCTTGGACATAACCTACCTGTATAGTTCTTTACTCACCTGTATATTTTATCCTAGGAAAAGGGGAGAAATATCGAGACTACTTTGAGACAAGTTTTTCACCACCTCTTCCCTCCTTCCATCTTCCTCCCACATATGCTTCTAAAGAGAATTACCAAGGTACCTTTGCTATTTCTGAAGCAGGACTAAAGAAGCTAATAAACAAATGCATACTAATTATGGAATGAGCCCATGCAAGAGGTTTGAAAATGTATGTAATTTTTGTTTTGATGTATGATAAAATCACATTCTTAAAAATAAATATATTGTTCATTAATAAAATACAAAATGACTATTCTTTTTACTGTTAATTTTGTTGAGGTTATGCTTGAACCATTTTAATAATAGTTCTGAGTTACTCATAAAAAAGGCTGGGCGAATGGGGGACAGAGGTGAGGAATCACGATTTTGGCCACTCAAATCCCATCTTCTTACAGGGAGTTCTTGAACTCTCCTTCCCCCCTTTCCTTTCCTCTGAGATTACCTTCCTTTTACATGGTATGGATCTTGTATATACATACTCATGTATTTGCATGTTGTTCCCCCTATTAGGAAGGGAGCCCCTTAAGAGTGAAGGACTATGTTTTTACTTGCTTAGCATAGTGTCTCCTCAGGGCTGATGTCATATTCTAAGGGGATCAGAAATGTTTGCTTCATGAAGAAAGTAGTTGAATTTAGGATCTTTCCTGTATTACATGTATTCTGGGCTCGTAGGATCATAGATTTAAGGCTGAAAAGGACCTTAGAAGTCTAGTCCATCCCCTTTACAGATGAGGAAACCGAGGCTTGGAAGTAAAATGAGTAGCCCAAAGTCACACAGGCAGTAAGTGGTAGAACCAAGATCTGAACCCTAGTCCTCTGACCATCACTCTTTCCATCATACCACAATAAGTGCGTGTCATCTGATTTCCTATAATATAACATATATATAATTCTTCATTACACTCAATTTTCACTGTTCTCCATAAGGGGAAATGCTGTTCTTCCCACTCACAGTGAAAATTCCTGGTTTTGATGCAGCCGTGTCAATGACCCTTCCAGTTATAGCCTTCAGGGAGGTGTTCTCACTCAAGCAAGCCTAAGCCATCTTATTCATTCTCCTGACTTTGGAAGGACCATGCCTGAACATTCCAGAAAGATTAAAATTCATCCATCCTGAATGCCTTCCAGAATGGAAAATTCCAAAGGAAACATATCCCTTTATTAAAGCAGTACACCACAGCAAGTTACTAAAATTAAAAGCACGTCTTTCTCTTTTTTCCCCTCTTGTATTTGCATATGTCCATCTTGGTGAATTGATTTGTCTAGGTAGCTAGGTGACCCAGTGGTTAGAGCACTGGACCAAGAGTTGAATTCTGCCCTATTTCAGATTCTGCCCTAGACCTTATCTTTGTGATTCTAAGCTAATCGCTTACTTCTGACTGTTCCAGTTTTCTCCTCGGTAAACTGGGGATTACAATTGGCTTGTTGAGAGCCTAAAATGAGATAATACTTGCACTTTGAAGATACTAGAAACACTACATAAATGCTAACCATTGATTTCTCACTGGGCAGGGTCTGTGTCAGTTTGGCAGAGCACCTTATGTACTTAGAGTAGTAGATAGCTGTTGCCAGACAGATGTGTACTGCATTGTTATGACTTTCAGATAGTTAAAAGGGAAAGAAAGCCGATAGAACTGGTGGTTAAATACTTCTTTTGGGAAAGCTGACAATTCTTTCAATTCAAGAAGCATTTAAGTGCTTGTAAATGTTATCAAACAGTTCTAAGTACTTTAGATAGAAAAATAAGTGAAATCATCCCTGATTTCAAGGACCTTACAATAAAATGGGGGAGGAAATATATCTGTGGCTAAGTAAAAAATAAAGGAAGATAAGGCACCGCTAATAAATGGAGGGAAAAGAGGGATCAGGAAAGGCCTCCTTTAAGAATTGTCACTTGAGCTGAGCTCCTAAGGCTTGTAAAGCCTATCAGTAAGTGAAAAGATCTTTCCCACCCATTGAATAGGCTTCAGGTGGGGCTTCTGGTGGGGCCAACCAAGGGAGATCTGATTAGAGAGAAAGGCCCAACCTTTCACTAATTAGGTGTGAGGTCCCAGGCTGGTTAGCAAACCATTTCGTTAGTTTGAGAGAGGTGGGAAGCCCTCAGGGCCCTAAGGGGAGTTGCTAAGACCAGAGCCAATGGTATGTGCCTGAGTTCTAGTCAATCAGATAACATCTTAGTCAATCAGATGACTGCTAAGGACTGTATAAAAGGAGAGAACAGAGCTTGGAAACTGCAGAAGCTGCAGAAACTGAGAAATGGAGGACTGAAGTGAGAAGCTGCAGAAACAGCAGCAGGATTCAGGAGCACAGGACAGAGTATGGTCTGGCTTGATGCTATAATATTTTGTTGCAACCTCCTTGTTACTATAGTGAGGTGAGCTTATTGGTTTTAGAATGTTGTTGCCACAGTATCGAATTGGGGGCATTGGTCCTTGGGTCTGATCCTTTGGAGTCTAAATAAATGTTACACTTCCTCTGCCTTCTGCCTTCTACCTAGAGAATTATAGTGTTATATTTATATTCAGGCATGCTCATGGTCCTCTTTGAAGTCATGAATTTTGCCATAATGATATAAGGGCTTCCAAGAAGAAGTTAGGGTGACTATTCCAGGCTTTCTGGGTGGGGATAATTTAGGCAAAGGCATGGAGGCAGAGGATGGACTATTTTATATGGGAAACAAGAAGTGATCCCATTTGTCTGGAGTGAGTGGTAGTCATGTGAGATGAGTCTAGAAATAGAGGCAGAAGTGTTCTGAGAAATAGTTAACAGCTGCCTCTCCCCCTACCCTACGCAATACATACTCAATACACTTTTAAGTTTAATCTACATTATTAATATTTTCCCCATCACTTTTTTAAGTCTACAATCAACAAAATAATCAGGCCCTGATTTGTAGCATTTGCTAATTTCCAAGGTGTAACTGCTCACACTGAACACTTAAAAATATCTCTGAGGTCCACAATGACACTAGCATCCCTTTCATAAGTCAGCCACATTTTGAAAGGTTTTAAATGCCAAGCAGAGGAGTTTGAATTTTATTCCAAGGGCAATAGGGAATCACTGAAGCTTCTTAAACAGGAAAGGAACGGGTAAACTAGTAGTAGCTTAGGACTATTAGTTTAGCAGCTTGTGCAATGGGTAAGTTGGGATGACAGAAGGCAGAGAGATCAATTAAAAGGCTGTTGTCATTGTCTGGGTGAGAACTGATCTTGTCACCATGTTAGAAACATACTTACATTGTCTAGGAATGAACAAGACTTGCTGGGAAGCCAGGAACATTTTAATTATAATTTACATTTATTCCCCCTGAATAAATGGGTACCTCCCCTGAACAGAGTACAGGAGAAAGTACAAAGGACTCAGATGGATACCTGTCCTTTAATAGACCCTCACCTCAAAACTCCCACCAGGCTCTTGATTGGCCAGATACAACCCCCGACTGCCTATGTCATGCCCTCCTCAAATGGCTTGTTTAATCATGCGAACAAGCCTCTGACCTTTCACCTGACCGACCTGAGGCCTGGTTTCTGCTTAAGCTGGGGTGAGAGAGGGGGAAAGGGATACCTTCAGCCCTGTGGAAATGAAACTTCTCCCCACCTCCACCCCCCCAGGATCTGGTCCATGTGATTAGAGAAACCTTGTGGAGGGAGAAACAACAAAACTTGGTAACTGAGCAGATGTGCACAGTGAGGGAAAATGAGTGGAGGATGATAAAGTTGTGAACCTGGGTGATTGGAAAAATGGTGGGATCCTCAACAAAAATAAAGTAGTTTGGAGGAAGGGTGGGTTTAGAAGAAAAGACACTTCAGGCCAAGATAATTACCTGAATAGTCAGAGCTCCAAGCAAAAACCTGAAATTCATACCATATCAACTAATGAAGAAATCCAATGAGACACCATGGTAAGTGACTTTTTCTACCCCAAAAGTGCATAAAAAGAAAAGGGTCTACCAGCACCAAAATATACAAACAGGCCTGCAGCCTTGCCTGCTAATGCAGGCAGAAATGGGTCAGAGATATGTTGTTTGCATAGCCCTGTGTCCCTAGGCAGCAAAAACACAGTGTTCCCCCAAGGAAGCTCCAGGGGCATCAGAAAACTGTAGCAAGTAATTTGCTTTGAGGATTAAGGGGGTGCTTAGAACTTTGGGCTCAGAAGTCTCTAGCACTCTATCCTGAGATGCCATAGAAAACTAGAACCGACCAAACAAAAAAATGATTCCATGTGACAGAAACAGTTTTAAAAATTAAAAGATTGAAAAAATAGAAGAAAATGTAAAATATCTCATAATAAAACAAATAGCTTGGAAAATAGATCAAGGAGAGATAATTTAGGAATCACTGGACTCTATGAAAACTATGATTTTAAAAGCCTGGAAACCATATTTCAAGAAATCAGGAATTTAAACCACCTAGATCCATTTCAACCAGAGGACAAAGTGAAAATAGACATCACTGATCACATCCTGAAAGAAAACAAATGGAAAAAAAGTCATAGCAATGTCATAGCCAAAATCTAAATCTACCTTTCCTTTCCTAATTTCTCTGCCAACCTCCAGTGTTGCATGTCCAACTGCCTTTCAGACATCTCAAACTGGATGTCCAGTAGATACCTTAAATTCAGCATATTCCAAAACTGAACTTATCTTTCCCTTTAACCCTTCCCCCCCACCTATCCTACTGTCCCTATTACTATAGAAGGTGGTAACATCTTCCAGTCCCTCGGGCTGGCAACTTAGGAGTCCTGAATTCCTCACCATCTCTTTCTCATTGCCTGTATCCAAGCTGTTACTAAGGCCTGCTGATTTCACCTTTGCAATATCTCTTGAATACACCCCCTTCTCTCCTCTAATCCTTCCACCACATTGCGGTAGGCCCTCATCACCTCACCTGCTGGTGAGTCTGCCTGCCTCAAGTTTCTCCCTATTCCAATCCTTCCTCCATTCAGACACTGTGGAAAAACCATTATTTTTCTCTTGTATTTAATAACTATTGCATTAGGACCAAGGCTTTTCCCCTTTTCTACTTCCTCACCCAGAGATTAACCAGTATGGGAAATCTTTCTAAAACATACAGCCAGGATAGCTAAGATATAATCAAAGATAATAAAAGAAATTCTAAATTTGGGCTAACAGGTATATTCTTGCTCATTGTGTTCACTTAGACGGGTCTGGGAAGTGTCAATTCTCCCTTTTGCCAGGTGATATGGAAATTGATATGTCTCTTTGACCAAGATTTGGGTGACCCAAGTCACTACCCCAAGACCCTCGATGAAATATAGCCCATCCTCTCATTGTAATATTCATTCTCTCATTAATTGTTAACCAGTCAGAGTTGATTGCCACCTTCAGGAACACCTGCTCTTCCAAGGGCATATGAACTGTGAGTCCACCACCACGAGAGGTCTTTGGTCTAAGAGAGATGGCCAGATGATCATCATTTTATTAATAAACATGCTGGCCTTATTAATAAAATGATTAAATTACCCAGGAATTATGTCTCTTGGAATTTTTTTTAAATGCCACAATACTAAAGTGATTTTTCTCAAAACTCAGGTTCAATCATGTTATCTCCCTATCAATAAACTTCAATGGCTTCCTACAGACTCTGGAATCAAACACAAAATGCTCTATTTGGCGTTCAAAGCCCTTCATAAACTAATCCCCCTCCTACCTTTCTAGTCTTTTTACACTTACTCCCCACAAGTATTCTTCAATGCAGTGTCACTGGCCTCCTGAATGTTCCATGAATAAGATACTCCATCTCCTCACTCCCTGCATTTTCATTGGCTGTCCTCCATGCCTAGAACCCTACCTCCTCTTCAGGCCCACTTACTGACTTCCTGGCTTCAAGTCCCAACAAAAAATCTCCTTTTCCCAACATTCTAATGACTTCCCTCTGTTAATTATTTCCTTTTTATCTTGTACATAGCTTACTTTGTTTTTATTTGTTTGCATGTTGTCTCTCCCATTAGATTGTAAACTCCTTGTAGGTGGTGACTGTCTTTTGCCTCTTTTTTGTCTCAGCACTTAGGACAATGCCTGGCACGTGTTAGGCCTTCATAAGTGTTTATTAATTGATCCATGTCAAAGAAAACTAGTATTGTTGTGCCCTTCCCCCCCCTCCAGTTTCTCCATCTTGCCCCAGCTCACCCCACCGTTTTTACTCCCATCTCCACAGACCCCACTGTTTGTGCTCCCATCTCCACAGACCCCACTGTTTGTGTTCCCTTCCCCACAGAAATAATCCTGCCTCAGCTTGTCCCACTGTTTGTGTCCCCATCTCCATGGAAATCTAATTGTGTTCTTTCCCTTTAAGTACCCTTTCTCTTCCCTTACTCGAGGCTGTTCGATTTGAGTAATTATTCCGAACAGTTGTGTGCTTCAATAAATCCACATCTAAATTTATATCCGGGTCTCGCTCACTTTTTTTCGGCATAACACTATGAGCATCCGGAAAGGAATTCAAGTACCAGCGAACCACCAAGGATCACACAAGGCCTGGCAGCTTCTACTACTGATAATAACAGCTAGCACACTATAACAACAATGTGGCTAGCAGCTATGTGGCTGTGTAAAACCAACAACAACCAGCACACAGAATGCCGTTAACACAGGTTCTTTTGATCTGCTTTACTAAGGAAAGTAACTTTAAGGGGTTAACAATCTTACTTTAATCCAGCATACAAACATCATTCACTTAGTTCAGGAGGAAAAGCCAGCAAGGTGAACTTCAGAGCAAATACAAACAAATTACAAACATCTACAGACAGACCTTGTCTGATTCAAATCTCAATGCATAGTTACCAGAGTTTAACAAAGTCTGAACATCCGGGTTTACAAGCTGGAGGGCTCTTAACTACAGCTGCCCAGAGTCTCCACATCAGCACACTGCCAAGAGTGAGAGTCCTGAGCAAATAGCTCTGTTCTCTCTATTTCTACACTCTTTAGCCGACGTCAAATCATCTGAGATACCAGAACTTAGGCTCTTACTATTGGCTCTGGTGTCATCAACTCCCCTTAGGACCCTGAGGGCTTCACACACACATAGGCTTAGCACCTAGTAGATAGGGGTTTGGGCCTGGGGCTTTGCACCTAGTAAGGTTCAATCAAAGACAATTAATCAATTAATGCAAATACAGGAATCAAGAGGTATATCTAGATAGACAAATTTATTTGAGCAAATAGGAGTTACATGATGATGTAGTGCTAAAGTTCTAATATAGGGAGAAGAAACAAGTATTCCTCCATAATGTTAGTTCTCCCAAGGGCTACTAAGGAATTTAGATTTTTTGAAAATTGAGGACATGGGGTAGGATTGGTTTTCTTTTGGGGGTTTTGAGAGGGAAAAGAAAAAGGTGGACAAAAGGAATACCCTGATGTTAAAAAGAGGAAGAAGGGGGTAGAACTCACTATTCCTCATAACTGGAATACATAAGGAGAAAATAAAGCATGGAAGAAAGGGGTAGAGAAAGCAGCATCAGATGAACCTCACTATTACCTGAAATGGAAAGAAAAAGTTTGAATTTATACACAGTGCTGTGTACAAAAACATCAAACTCAACAGGAAAACAAACAGGGAGAGGAAGAGGGGGTTCAAGAGGTAAGATAATATCTGAAGGGGAATAGTCTTGAATGGAAAAAATGAAAAGTGAAAGGAGTAATGAAAATTGGGGAAGAGGAGGAAAGAAGTGGAAGGAGGGTGTGATAGGAACAGACAGACCTACTAGGGTTCTCCCCTCCCTGACTTGAATTGAATTAGATTTTTCCTGAAAATGAGTCAAAGCCAGGACTTCATTGGCCTAGTAGTAGAGCAAGAATCCACGCTTCCCTAGATGCAGTTTCCTGGTACCTTCGGGTTGTATTGATGTAGTAGGAAGGCCGAATTTATAATCTCAAATATAATCATGTATATGTTTGAATAGTTCGAAATCGCAAGGTATGAGTCATTCTCTAAGGAGAAAACAACAAGAAATTTATTTAGGCTCCACCGCAGCAGAACCGTGAACCAGCCTCCCCATTCCAACATCTTGACAAAAAGACTCCAGACCCAGAAAGCCCACCTCACAAGAGTAACCTGGAGGCCACAGAAAAACAAGATAGTATTTAGCCAAATCATTTTACTGGCCTCACGTTCCTGCTCACACTCCTGGTCTACACATGGGTAAGCCCTGCTTTCGCAGCTTCTTGCCTCCGCAGCTTCTGGTTTCCGCAGCTTCCTGCTTCCGCAGCAGCTTCCGCTTCTGCTGAAACTGTCTCTTGGCTCACCTTTCCTCGCAGCCGAGCTTCTGGCATTCTCAAGCCCCGTCTCAACGACCAGAGACCATTGGTTCCCGAGCTGGCCCCTCCTAAGTCACCAATCCACACCCACACAGGTTTCACACCTGACAGGGCCCTGGGCCTGGGGCTTAGCACTTAACAGCTGAAAGTACTTCCACTCAAAAGAAACAAAAGCCATGTAATGAGACAATTTTGCTTAACAACACAATTGACTTGGGTTTCATAAAAAGGCCTACCCACATGGAGTCAGCACCCTTCACACTTGATGGATGTCCTGGGGGTCCTGAGATCACAGGTGTCAGCACACCTTGTTCTCCTGAAGAGATGCGTTTCCTTACAGAGCTAAGAGCTACAGTAGCCTGGTTGGATGTCCTTTGTATGCTAGGACTAATCAAACCTCTTGTTATTAAGTAATGGATTAATTGATGGATTCCCAACAACCTCATGAAAGTGCAAATTGTGTTTTTATTAGGACCTGTGAAATTATGTATACCTCCTATATGGAAATTAGCTTCTCTGATGCAGATCAGCAATTTATCTGCAAGTAACAGTCTTAGTTGCCTGGGGCATTGCCAGTTTAAGTGACTTGCCTAAAGTCATATGGGTCAGTTTAGTTTAGAAGCAAGACTTAGATCCAGGTCCTTCTGATTCCTAACAAGGTCTCTATCCATTACACCATGCTTTCTCTCTGCAAGTATAATTGCCAACTTTTTTTTCAGATTATGAAACTAATATTTAGAAATTAAGTATGTCAGTTTTAGGTTATCATAGGATCATAGCTATAGGTCTGGAAAGAACTTGAGGCCATCTATTTATAGGATCATAGATTTATAGACTTTTATAGATGACAAAACTAAGCCCCAAAAAGGTTAAATTATTTGTCCTAGCCCCGATAGAGTGATAGAGACATGATTTCGAATCAAAGCTATGTCATATTCCAACCTCCTCATTAGAATGTAAACTCCTTGGGGACAGAACTGTCTTTTGCCTCTTTTTGAATCCCTGGGGTTTTTTTTGTTGTTGTTGTTGTTTTTTGTTTAGCACATAGTAGATATTTAATGAATGTTTTTGATCAATTTTATAACTTTCAGAATGGAAAGGCCAAGAGAAGTTAGGTGGCTTTTTCAAGGTAATAAGTAGCAGAGCTAGGATTTTGAATTCAGGTCCCCTGAATCTAAAGTCTTTTCACCGTTATCCCACAGCTTTTAAGAATGTTGGAGCTAGGATTCAAACCTCAGTCTTTCTTCTTCAAGATCCCATCTCCTTCTGGCCAGTAACTCTCTTCAACAAGAGTCCCAACCACCTTACTTGCAGTATCAGAGTCCTTAATTGGTCTCAAGGATTACAGAGAAGATTTTGTGTAGGAGGCAGAATTTCAAGAGAATGCTTGCTTCCTAATGGTATCTTTGGGGAATGGGAAAGCCATGAGTTACTTTTTTGCTGTTGAATTGTTTACACTTGTGATCCCATTTGGGGTTTTCTTGGAAAAAGATACTGGAGTGGTTTGTCATTTCCTTCTCCAGCTCATTTTACAGATGAGGAAACTGAGGCAAAGAGGGTTAAGTGAGATGCTCACACAGCTAATAAAATGTCTGAAGCTGGATTTGAAGTCCAAAAGATAGATGAGTCTTCCTGATTCCAGGCCCAGCACTCTATCCACTGGACCACTTTGCTGTTAATTTAGGAAGGGATTATTTGAATGTATAGAATTCAGAGTGAGATTCTGACAAAGGAGACCACTTCCAAGAGCAGTTAAAGTCCTCTTTTGTAAAACAATTAGGAGATAGGGAGATGTTAAAAGGGAGAGATATTTCCCTTTAAGCTATTCCTGAAGCATTTGCTGAGCTGTCTTTTAGTCAAAACAAGCACAGTAACAGCAAATACAGAACAAAATGGAACTGGTTATATTATTTCTTAACCAATCTCTTTTAACTCTTTAAAAAAAACCTATTTCAATAGACAGTCAATAAAACTCATCTTGAGTTCAAATTGGGTCTCGGACACTAGCTGTGTGACCTTGGGCAAGTCCCTTAACCTCTGCCAAAGTTTCCTCATCAGTAAAAATGAGGATAGTAGCACTGACCTGCTGGGATTTTTGTGAGGATCAAATGATATCATAACTGTAAACAGCACATAGCAGACATTTAATAAATGTTTGTTTCCTTCTTTCCTTCCCCTCTCCTCTAGCTATTGCACATGTTGCCTTTTCTGTGACCTTTCTCTTGACAATCTTTTCAGATTATGTGAACCCCAATAATAGCTAAAGCATCCAAACCGCTTTGGCTCTACTCAAAAATGCCCTTTCTTTGTCAGCAACTTCAAAGACCAGATGAGATTGACAAAGGGCATCTTTCCTGTTGGTGACAGGATGTCTGCAGCCAGAACAGTGGGATTTCTCTTATCTTGATATTCTGGGTTCATTTGCATCTTGTGATCACAATCTCTAAGTGACATTGTCTCATTCAACTAAGAACTTCCTTTCTTAAGCTATGGAGATCATAAACTGGAGTTGGGATTGTTACTTAAACCTTGTCTTTCTTCTTCCAGTCAATCAGAAGTTTCATGCATCTGCCAGTTTTAAGGGAATAAACGGTAAGAATTATATATCACCTAACCCATCTGTGTCCTTTAACCAAACTTTCAGGTTGACACTCTACATCCCTGCCACACAATTCTTCATATACTGTCCTACGACAGTTTGTTTTGCTTCCTAAGCACAGTAGCCTTCAGAACATTACAACTATTTTCTAAGAACTTTGTAGAAGATACACTGCGCCATTCCTATTGCTAAGGGCAAGAATGGGCAATGAGGCCATAGTAAGGACTTGGCACTGATACGGTTCCAACACTTCCTGGGTCTGCTCTAATTTTCCTGGTACAGGGAAGAGATGGGTGCTGACAACAGAGGTGGAAATATGGAAGATACACAGGAAACACTGTCCTCCAGGCACACAGAGTTTAGAGGGGAAAAAGACTATAAGTACCATACCCTGCCCCATCTTTTGTGTGAGTTGCTCCTACTGCCACCCCTACAGGTCAAACTCATTAAATAGCCCTCCTCATTCCTGAAGAAGGTAGAGGAAGGAAAAAGACCAATATCTCTAAGAGATCCCTGGGACAGGCCAGACCAGCTGAGATCTATCATTGAACTCCCTTTGTATTCTGCTTGCTGTCTATACTCCCTTCTCTTAAAGTATATCTTAAATTCCTTTGGAACAAAAACTGTTGCTTATTATTTGTTTTTAGTTCTTCAACACTTGAAAGGCAGCTTGATATCTTGAATAGAGTCATCCTGGAAATTAAGAACTGGATTAAATTTCCAGCCTCTGATCTAGGCTGTATGACCCTGAATGTGTCACCTAACTGACAAAGTACCCCCTGACAAATCCCTAAGATTTGATTGCAGAGCAGGTGTAGATCTGAACTGATATAGGGAGTTTCCTCACCAAAACTTCTCAACAGGAAATCACAGGTTCTGTGGAACTACAAAATCTACATCTACAAACTACACTACTGTGGAACTACAAAAAACTACAAAATGTACAAAATACAACTACAAAATCTTCATTGCTTAGAATAGCACCTTTCACATAAGTAGGTGCTCAGTATTGTTTCTACTCCCTATAATAATCTCCTCTTCTATTTCCTCATCCTAAGGGAGAAAAGGAAATAAATAACTAGCAAAAAAATAACGTATTATGACAAGAAATTCTTAGAATTAAAACAAGTTTCATGTGGGCAAGACTATTATATCTTTTTTTCCGTTTAATTTGTGTGTAGTACATATATACTATCCATATACATACATATGTTTTCCCCTGCATACTCAGTATTGGTTATAACTCTTATTTTTTAAAAAGAAAGAAGATAAAGGACCGAAACCCACTGGATCAGGGTTTGTGATGGGAAGATATTGCAGGAGGAGCTATTGTGGCCACAGGATGTGTTCTTTGACTCTCCAAAGAGATCAAAAACACTTCTACTCTGTCTCACAACTAGGGAGACCAAAGTGTCAGTTTATTTCTCTAGATCTACCCTCCCTGGAATAATCCAGTTTGTGAAGGAGAAGTGGAAGTAGAAGTCTTAGTTTCAATAGGCCTTGAGGTTTGGAGCCCCACAAAGACCAAAGATGAGTTAGGTGTCTCCTCAGCCCTGTACATTTGCATATAGCTAGTAGCTATACTTGCAACTGCTTCCAGAGACAGTTAGATAGGTTTATTGTTCTAACTTTGGGCAGAAGTCTCCCTTGACTCCCTGGGTCACTAGAGTCAGGTGCCCTCCATCCTACAGGGGAGCCATCTGCAGCTTATGTGTGCGTGAGTGTGTGGAGCAACTCAGCTAGAGTAAATAATTTGAGTCTTTTCCTTCCCTTCCCCCCTCTCAACCCCTCTCCAGCTCATCATAGCTTTTAGAACTTGGTTAGGAGTCTTCTGGCCCCTGATCCTCAAGACCAAATTCCTTACAACTCCCAAGATTAAGATGTGTATGTGTGTGTGTATGAGTGGTATGTTTGTCTACACATGTATGTGCACATATATACAGTGGCTGGCTAGATAGATGGATATTTATAGATAGATATACAGTATGTAGATATATACTATATATATATGTATACATACATATATATATATATATGGAATTGAGAATATCAGGTGTAAATTATGCCTGAGGGCAAAGAAGACTTGTATTTTGCACATTTTGTAAAAACTCTAACAGAAGAGTGATTTCTGCTTGTATATTTCTAAAAAGAGAAACAACCCTCCTCTACCCCCAACCCAAGAGAGGCTGATAGAGATCTAATTTTGTTAGGAAAAAAAAAAAAGCTGAAAAAAGCCTCCAATCTTGGTTTTGTCCCAGATTTTTGGTCCTCAGTCTCTCCTTCCTTACCATCAAGAGTGGTGAGGGGAGTTCAGGTCTGGGAGATCAGATCTCTGACTCTGCCTCCTCCCCAACAATGCTGCCTGCCTGCGGCATGGTGCCCAGTATTTTTATGTATTGAGGCCTGGCTTTTTAGGAGAGAGGGAAAGGGTGTCTCCCAAAACACCAGCCTGGCACAGCCCATGGTGCCACTGTTCACACTCACCCCCACCCCATCCCCTTCCTATAATGCCATCCCGGGAAGGGAAAGGTAAGATCTGGGGAAAGAAGGGGCACTGGAGGGCACCTCAGAGAACCCCTGCCCATGCCCCCCTTCTATGTCTAATGCACTTTGCATATCTCAGTCTTCCACATAGAAGCTTTAACCTGCCTTGTGTCAAAAAGCAAAATCCCTGACAGACAGCCAAAACGGGCCTCACAGAAGCTAACCCACTACAGGTCTTGGGGGGTGGGGGGTTGGGACGTGCGACTGCTAAAAAGCTACCTGCAAACATAGCAATAAAGACAAGTCATTTTTCAAAAAGAAAAAAGAAAGATTGCTTCAAATCATTAATAATAAAAGGAATGCAAAATTTTAAAAAATCTCATATCCAGTTTATTGGAAAAGATGACAACAAAAATGGTCATTATTGGAGGCCTGCATGAAACCATGTATATCAATACACTTTTTTTTTGGTGGATCTATGAATTGGTCCAGTTGTTCTGGAAAATGATTTCAAATGAGGGGGAGAGAGAGAGAGAGATAGAGAGAGAGAGAAATCCCATTGCTAAGCATATACCTTAAGGAAGTCAAAGACAGAAAGAAAGACCCACATGTATTAAAATATGTATAGCAGTACTTCTTGTGGAAGCAAAAAAAAAAATGTAAGCAAAATGGGTGCCAATTAATTTGAGAATGGCTGAAAAATGGTGGCATATCATTGTGCAGTAAGAAAAGGGAATTCCTGAAAGTATAAGACTTGCATGAATTGAAAGAGTAAAGTAAGCAAAACTGGGAAAACAGTATAAACAATGAGTAAAATAATGTAAAGAAAAATAGCACAACAATGAAGTTGAATATTGTCTCATTTTAATGAGCACTTGTGGCACTGGGGAAGCAATGAGAAAATGTACTGCCCTCTTTCCTTTGGAGAGATTGGAGGCTATGTACACCCTGACAAACATAGTTACTCTATCAATTGGTTTTACTTGACTGTTTTTCTTTGTTAGGAGAAAGGTTCACTTGGTGAATGGTGACTTGGGGAGGAAGGATATATATCTGGTAATAACTGTGATATAAAAAAATCATCAATAAAACATTAATTTAGAAAAAAATCATCATCATTATTGACAAATGGGCATCTATGTAAGTCCATGGCTCATATTAATCTGAATGAACTGAAAATGAACTCTTAACCTACTTCACAAAAGTTATTTCTTAAATCATTAAAGGAAAAATTGTTTGGGGAGCTATACCAATTGCCTTTGCTTTAAAGAGGAAAATGTTTTGATGGAAGAAGAATCTAGGCTTCCAATCAATTTCTGTTTTAAACAATGATTTGTTCCCTCAATACCTCTTTCATAGAACTTTATATGACGGTTGCGTTTCACTTCTGAAAGACAAAGCCCTGACTATGTCTCATAGCATAAAATACTTGAACATAGTAGATATATTTAGTAAATATTTAGATGAATGGCAGGAATTTTTTCATGAAGCTCTCTTCTTAATATGCTACTCATGATGACCTATCCATTCTCAAGTACACATAAAACATTCCAAAGCATTTGTTTATGATGTCGCTTCCTTAATCATTGTAACTGCTACTTTTTTTGTGGGAAGGAGGAGGATGCCACATCTGCAAGTTAGTTCGTGTTGGTATTATCTCTACTTCAGATTATAAATTCATTTTTTCCACTATTCAGTGCCCTACATATAGGTTTTAGATGCCATGGCACCTGTTTCCTAAGAGCCCCAGCCTACCCAGGCCTGTCCAATTTGTCTTTCGTGCCCAGGCTATCTGCCTCCTGCCTCCACTCATTCCAAAATCCACTAAAGTATATGATGGGCTTCAGGTACAATTCTGGGGGGTGACAGCTTTGGTTCAACATAATTAGGCTCTAAGAAATGTCAAGGTATAAGGAGTTTTCTCCTCTGCAAAATGAGGAAGTTGAACTAGATCATGGGTTTTTAACTTTGTTTGTGTCATGGACCCCTTTGACAGCTTGGGGAAACCTATGGACGCTTTCTCAGAATAATGTCTTTAAATGTACAAAATAAAATATATAGGATTACAAAGGAAACTTTGTTGTTCAGTTGTTTTAGTAACGTCAGACTCTTTGTGACTCCATTTGGGGTTTTCTTGGCAAAGATACTGGAATGGTTTGCTATTTCCTTCTCCACACAAAGAAAACTAGTTATATTGAAATACAGTTATCAAAACATATATTTTAAAAAAGTTTGCAGACATCTGGGTTAAAAAACTCCTGACTCTATGACCTTTAAGGTTCCTTCTAGTTTTAAATATGTTTTTCTCTCCAACACGATCCCTATAATTTAAGCAAAAATGAGAAATCTTGCCTCTGAAGCATGATTTTTGCTCAACAGTGGTACCTTAATGCGCATTCAATTGTTTTTCAGTCATGTTTTACTAATCCCATTTGGAGTTTTCTTGGTAAAAATACTGGAGTGCTTTGCTGTTTTTTCTCCAGCTCATTTCACAGATGAGAAAACTGAGGTAAACAGGGTTAAATGACTTCCCCAAGGTCACACAATTAGTAAATGTCTGAGGTCAGATTTGAACCCATGAAGATGAGTCTGCCTGACTTCAGGCCAGGCACTCTATCCACTGGACCCTATCAGTTAGGCTTTGCTTTTAAAACATGACAACCCATCTCTTCTTCCACTTTTTTATTTTTTGAAAATATCATTAACACACATAATTTCTTTTAAGTAGTTCTGTGTTATAAATTGGTGGTATCCTATTCATGCCCACCATAGGCCTCTCTGTGGTCTTGTGGGTAACTTGCAATTTGAATTCCTTGGAGACCATGGTATCCCATGGTTTGTAGCCATGAAACGTCACTGGAAGAATATTCAGGGTTTGGTTTTGTTTTTTAAGGTATTTAGGAGAATGGAAAAGTTTAGGGGTCTTTGAGAGCACTTGCCACTTTTCTGAAGTATGAGAATTATCACAAATTCACCTCTTGGAAGAGGAAGATAAGAAGTGCTATATTTACCAGTTTGGCCACATTGGTGTTACACTGCGGGAAAAGTCTAAGTCATCTTTATGCTGTCTGAGGCTCTGAAGAGATTGTTGTACCATAACTTTTACTGAAAACTACTAAGCAGAAAGTTTGTCTTCACACTCCTCTATTACCCTCCTAGTTCCTTTCACACAGAAGTTGTCAAGAAATATTTATTCAATGAATGAGCTCAGAATTTTGACAGCCCAGCCACTTCACTTCAACATCTACTATAACCTTATGAATCATGTTAAAAAATTCCTGGAGAATGAATCTTTGCTTTCTTTCTGGCAACCATTGCTGAAATGCAAATGAGATGAGATCTAATAGTCCCTTGGCTTAGATACAAGTGTGTGGAACGAGTGAAGACCTCTCATAAAAGGGAACAAATTAGATAAACAGAAATAAGTAGGATAGTGAGTCCCATTTCTCTACTTAGATATTTTCCTTTCTGTAAAGCCATTTCTCTACTTAGATGTTTTCCTCTCTATAAATCAAGCTAGCGACTGTAAGGCCCCCAAGGTTAAGAATAGGATACAGGATGCTCACATCCTGTGTATTTACCTAATGGCGAGAGGCCTGAAAGAAAGAAGGGTTGAGGTGAATAAGTCAGCAACCATAAAATCCTCTGAAAGTAAGGATAGGACATAGGATGCTCACCTCCTGTGCATTGACCCCAGGCTTGGGAGAAGAATGGATGAAAAGCCAGAAAGCCAGGTGCAACGTAGACGTGCAAGACCAGTTAGGTATATGAATGATGGGAGACAAGGTGTAAGGGTGCTGGGGATATCCATCACAGATGTAAAGGTGATGGGAAAGGCTAGTTTGCCACAGATGTGAAGATGAGGTAACCAACAACTGGCTTCTGCCTGTCACAGATAACCAAACCATTTGTTCATTGTCATTGTCATTAAGATAGATTTATCACTTCAGATTGATTGGAGAATGGGATAAGAATGGTGGGAAGGTTATGTCCGTCACCTGCTTGTCAAAAATAACCATACTATTTGTTCCTTGTCATTGTCCCTGGGATAGATTTATCGCGTCCAGATTGTACCTTCAAAGCTTACATCTGCAAGCTGAGAGGAAGGAGGTTGGGAGGGGGAATTGCGGTTAGGGGCCTATATAAACACCCCAATTCTCTATGTCTAGTGCGCTCTGACACTGAGAAGACCTCCGGTCCTTTTGGTGTCTGGAGTTGCCCTTTCCGGCAGGATCGTAATAAATTTTCCTTTCTACTTTCACCTTGAGATGCCTCTGTTTTTAATTCTTGGATTCGTAAATCCGTACCACACACAAGGACTTACTGTTATGGGGGAAAAGAAGTTTCCTATATCCTTGTGAGATACAGATGCTTTTCTTAATTAGTAGTTAATTCCATGGTAAAGAAAAAAAAGAGAAATTATCTCTTGACTTCTTTAAGGTTCTTATCTGATGTGTAGCTTCTTTCTAAATACTCTAGATTTCTTAGTTATCAGGGATAAATCCCAAATACGGAGCATTGTGTGATATTTTAGACTAATATTTCTGGTTCCAGAAAGGAGATAACATCTCTTTATATTAAACTCCTACTTGTCTTTCTGCTACCCTTCCCTATGAGTTTCAAGAGTCAGAAAGAAAGCTAAAATGGCAAGAGTGTTTTGAGGAGGAAGGAACTTAAGGATGTTGCCTTTGGAGATTGCTGTAGCAGAAAACCATGAACAAAGGAGCAACCTGGACCTATGCCTTCATGTGAGCCATGTGGACTATGTAAATCTCTGGAGAGATGGGAGGGGTAAATGGGGGAATGAAGGGCACATATTCCAGTGACCTTGATCTATAAAGTATATCACTGTAAATTAGAGAGACTGCATAGATCTCTGTAAAAAAAGGAAGAGAGTTTCCCTGTGTTTAGCATAAGACTATTTTGAATTTGTTTGCGAGACTAAATAAAGCCTTTTCCTATAGTCCATGTCTTGTTGGCCTTGTGAGCGTTTGTAGGGGAGCTCAGCATCCCTATGGGAAAAAGAAAATGACACATATTGATATTCCCAGATTAATAATAATTATTAGTATAACAATGATTGTTGTTGTCATTGTTGTCAGGTGAGAGGATATTGCCAGGGCTCTCCTAGAGGGCAGGAAAGCGGGGGCAATGTTACAAGATCTCCCAAATTGTATCCATGTTTATCATCTCAGGATCTAGGCCCCAACTGACACCCTCACAGCTTTTGGCTTCAATATTTTTATTTCAAATTTGTTTGTTTGTTTAAGGGAAAAGAATAAGCATTTATATAGCACCTACTGTGTACTGGGCACTGTGCTAAGTACTTTACAAATATTATGTCATTTTGATCCTCACAACAACCTTAAAAGGTAGGTGCTGTTATTATTCCCATCTTACAGGTGAAGAAATGGAAACAGAGTGTATAAGTGGTTTTCCCAGACTCACACAGCTAGGAAGTATGTGAGGCTGGATTTGAACTTAAGTCTTCCGGACTTGCGGCCTAGCACCTTGCCTATGCTGCCACTTAGCTGCCTACGTTTTCTTTTAAGAACGGAAGAGATCTTGACATATCCTTTGATGTTCATCACTTTGCTTTTAAGTAAATAATCTACCTCATTAGAACTTCACATCTGGGGCAGCTAGGTGGTGCAGTGAATAGAGCGCCGGCCCTGAAGCCAAGAGGACCTGAGTTCAAATTCAGCCTCAGACACTTGACACACTAACTGTGTGACTTTGGGCAAGTCACTTAACCCCAATTGCCCTGCCTTCCCCCCTGCAAAACAAAACAAAACAGAACTTCACATTGGTTCAAATGTTCGTCCAACAATCAAGATAGTTGCTTAGTTTCTGTTTGTGAAGAGCTTTTCACACACCAGGTAATCTATAATGTACATACTGCTGCTTCTTGTCAGTGTACATGGTTGTGCTTTGTCTTTCCATGAAGGCTACTTGAAGGCAGGGACTGCTTTCATTTTTGGCAGTGCAGCCTCAGTTCCCAGCAGAGTCCCTTGCAATAGTCAAGTAGGTGTTTAATTCATGTTTGTTGAAGTGAAGCAGCTTTTCTCCACCATCAAAGCTATTCAAGAAACATTAGAGAAATGTGTCTTAACTTTGAATCACAGAATCTGAGTTGGAAGGAACCTGCAACATAGTTCAACTCATCACTTTGCATGTGAGGAAACTGAAGTCAAGTCAAAGTAAAAAATCAAAGCCAAAGTCATCCAATAATGTATTTCATTAAGTTTTTTTAAAAAATAATTAAAGGAGAATTGATCTACCAAATAGGTGGTTTCTTTTCAAGAGCTATGATCTTCCACTCTTACTGACTCTTTTCTCAACTACCAGGGATGGCTCTCTTGACCAACACCTTAGAGAGAATGTGTTCTTTCAGAACTGGGTGGTTTTTTAAAGGCCACCAGGGGTGTGAGTGATCCTCAACCAATAGGGTGAGCCAGCCAACCAATAGGGCTATGGAGCTAACTGCCCCTTAATTCCAGCAAATTGATGGAGAAATTTCTTCATAACTCCTAAAGGATCAATAAAACAAACACTTTTTATATTCCTTTACAAGTGTGAACCAGACACTCCCAGTTTTTAAAACAATAAAATCTATAAATCGGCCATTCAGGGTGTAAGTCTCTCAAGGTCCCACAGCATTTATGAGGTTTAAGTGGGACTACTTTAAGTCTGAAGCAGGTGGGACCTTAGTCTCTCTTGTCTGTTTTCTGCCCCTTACATCTTATTATTTCATTAAGTGGGCTGGGGAACTCAACTGATCAAAGATTCCATGATCAGTCTTCCTACTACGCATTTAAATTAATTCATACTTTGTTTAAAATAGTTATAGAACAAATTTTGGGGAGCTGATCTTGTGCTAGCTGACCTTGTCTTACAGAGGGATATGTTTTAATGGAGAATCCATTCCTTCAACTAATTTATATTTTAAACAATTATGTGTTCTTATAACAATAATTGTATGTTCATATATATGTTGTATAGGACAGTCATTTGAGAGATACTTTAAAGTATAGAACATTGATATGTGGCTCGTTTCTACCTTCCAATCTCTGAAAAGAAAAGCAGACCTAAATATATTCAGGAACTCATGAAGATAGAAAGGAGAAACCTTGTGGGGGGGGGAAGAAAAAAAGAGAAATGGACGAACATGTTCACAGTAAGTAGTTATTTACAATTGTAAACATGTATATACTCTCTCTGGGCTATTTCCCTCCTCTCGTTTGTTTTGTGGAGCTAGGGAATCTAATTATTTTTCCCCTTGGGATTTTAGGGATAACTCTAAGGAGTTGAGGGCTTTTCTATTACTGCTCCTCATGAGCCCAAATCAGTGTACTTTCCATTAATTACCAAAGAGTCATACTAAATTAGCTTTTAGAAAATAGAGGTGGAGTAAGAACAGTTGGTCAAAACCATTCCCCCAAAAGACTCGGATGGAGTCTTCTGCCAGTACATTCTGAATCCAGGGTACAGTGGTCCTGCTTTATGGAAGTCTTTTTCTCCCACTGTGGAGTCCTCATGAAGTTCTTCATTTTGTGTGTGTGTGTGTGTGTGTGTGTTGTGTTGTGTTTCTCTATTGGGTTCCAAGTTGATGCCTTTATAGCTTGAGTGAAGCTTCCTTTCCTCAGTGTATCTAATTTGTCCTTGATCCCAACGTTAATGGAAGTCTAAATCATGGACCTTTCAAAGTTGACAAGTTCATCTTACTGTAGGGTATGAGGGTGGCAAAGAATGATATCTCTTCTTCCCCTCCATTATCGCACAAGTAATTCCCTTTCAAAGCCTTAGCTGAAGCTGCTGCACCATAAGGGTTCATTTCTATTGGAATTCTGGACTGTCTTGTTTAATTCAAGGCTTGCAGGGTATGACTGATTCTCTTCAATTAATAACAAGGCTTTTCTAGTATGATATCATCTGTTTGAATTCAATTTGTGCCTGGTTCAGGGCTGTCCAACCTTAGATTTTTATTGAAACAATAGGCAATATATTTCGATTTGCCATTTTAGTGAGAGCTCCACAGTAGCTCGGGCCACACTTTGGACAACCCTGAGTCCTAGTTTACGCCCTTGATTGACCAAGTCATGGAAATATTTAGATCTGTTCATACCTAGTTTATACCTTTGGTTGCTTGATAAATGCTTTTAGTCATCAATAATGCTGTTGTATTCATTCAATTTAAAGGGTATGGGATTCCATTCTTACACATGTAAAAGGGCACTTCGACAAAGCCCAGAGGGCTTTCCTTTCGATAGGGTTATACACAAAAGAGTTTTTATTAACTAAAAGAAATAGCTAAAGGGCACATTAAAATATAAGTAACTTGAGAGTGTATCACAAATGACAGATGGGATGGACTTTAGAAACCATTTAGTCTAATACCTTCATTTTATAGATTAGGAACTAAAGCCAGAGAAGTTAAAACGTTTGTCCAAAGTCACACAGGCAATGAATAGCAGAGTCAGCATTCAAACCCAGATCCTTGACTCCATACCCACCGTTCTTTCCACTAGTGGATTGATGGGAAAGACTTGAAGCTGAGACCTCTCTATCACCATATGGGCATGACACCAATGTGATTGCAGCCTTGCTTCCTAATTATGCTTCTAGAAGTGGGGAAAGGAGAAAAGGGAAAGCATGTGAAGTTATCTTCTACACACCATGCTGTCCTTGTCTGTATCAGAGACAAAGAAGGGAAGTGACGTCCATAAAGATGAGAAAGCAAGGATCTAGAAAATTAAGGGTAGTCTTTGTGTGTTAATGCTATGCTGTTCCTCCCTCTTGAGCATCCTTTCAATTTTTCTCAGCAATACCTCCGACAGGCATATTCGTGTCAGAATTACTCCTACCTCTGCCCGCTCCCCATGTCTCATTCCATAGCAGCACTTGAAAATGTCTAGAAAGGTGACATGATCCCAACAATGAAATGAACAAAATGAGGAGTAATCAGTCTACTTAACATGCAGGATTAAACGTTATCATCTTTTATGTCTGTTGAACTTAGAAGAAGAAGAAAAAAAGAAACTTCAGTGAAAATACCGCTGAGCCAAAAATAGACTAAAGTTGCTCCTTACCGCTATTTGATTAACATAGTGAGCAGTAAATTTAATTTTGGGCAACTCCAATGAGCTATCAATTTTATTCTTGTTAGTAAAATGGGCTGAATTTTAAGTTAAAATCCAATGGATGTGGCTCTTTTTTCTCATGTTCTTGGAGTACTAATGTTAGAAGCACTCTCTCACTTTTTCCTACACTGTCTCTTCAAGCCAAGTTCATTTTTCACTGGAGGAAGAAAATTAGTTGCCCATGACCTGTATTATAGCTGGTTGCATCTGATGTTAACATTTAAAAAATGGTACCAGAGATTCAGACAAATGTTAAAAATGGTGGGGTATATGTTGCAGAGTTGTCAGGAGCTACTGTACTAAGACCAGGAGAAACCTTAGTCATATTCATAGGAAATTTTGTCCTAGGCCATATCCCCAAGTGTCAGGAAAACTTCCACTCTCCTACCCCTCCACCATCTCTCATCCAAAAATCTTAATATCACTGTCCTCAAACACAGACATTATTATTCTATGAGGTTCACTGCAAACTAAAAATACAACTAGAGAACATTATCAAGAGAACTAAATTCTTTCCAGAAAAAGATCTCTTTCCTTTCCATAGCTTCAGATATTAAGTCTTATGCAAACCCCACTTCTAAAAGGAATAAATTGCTAATGCTGCCTAGTTTATTATGGTCTTTCCTATTTCATAGAGTATTTTCTACCTTTTGGACCTAGAAACCTTCAATAAACATTTATTAAAGACCTACTATGTGCCAAGCTTTGTGCTAAGCGCTAAGAATACAAAAAAAAAAAAAGAAAGAAAGAAAGAAAAGACAATCCCTGCCCTGAAGGTACTTAAAATCTAATAGAGGAGTGAACAAGCAAACAAATATGTGCAAACAAACTATACACAAGATAAATAAAAATAATCAACAAAGAGAAGGGATAGAATTAAGAGGATTTAGGGAAAGCTTCCAGTAAAATATGGGATTTTAGTTAGAACTCAGAGGAAGCCAGGGAGGTCAGTAAGCAGAGCTAAGGAGGGAGCAATTACAGGCATGTGGGACAGTTAGAGAAAATACCTAACTCTGGAATGTGGTCATTGGGTTACTAATTTCTTCTGGCATGGAGCTCAGGAGCCAGCCTCTTTCCTTGTAATAATATGCTCATTGAAATAATCCGCCTTTTCTCCTATCTCCCCTCATTACCTATCTTGTCCAGGATGTATGCTAATACATACATAATAATGTATTCTAATTCCAGGAACATCTCATGTTTGCTGATCAATATGCAGGTGGACACACTTGAAAAACATTAATCGTGATTTGATTGAGATCTACTCCCCAAAATATGGTTCAGATTTCATTTTATTTTCTTAAAAATAAATTTTGTTGATATCTTTTGTTTTTATATCAGCTACATTTCCATATGTATCCTTCTCCTTCTCCCTGATTCAGAAAGTCATCCCTTATACCAGAAAATAACAGGGGGGAGGGGAACTATTTAATAAAACCAGTCAACATGTCAAAACAGTTTAATATCTTCAGAATTCTAGAATCCTATGGTATATGTTGTCATATGTTGCTCTACACCTAATTTTTATGAGACTGCTTTCCAGTTTTCCCAGCCATTCTTGTTAAATAGGGAGTTCTTTTATGCCCAAAGGGCTATAAAACTTTGTATATACCCTTTGATCCAACAATGCTACTGTTATTTATTTGTTATAAGAAAGGATTCTAGAGAGTTGAGGGTAGATCATTGGGAAGTGAAAGTGATATGAAAAACAAAAAGTACTAATGGAAGATTTACAAGGAACCAAAAAGGAATTTTGTGAGAGACATGTACTTTCCTCCATGGTTTGTGAGGGAACTAGCCCTCAAAATCTGGCCCTGTAGAAAGTGATAATTGGAGATACTGAACAGTATTCTTACTACACAAAGAAGACATCTGTGTGATCCCTACAATTGGAGATCTGTAAAGGACTACTAAAGCCATCAGATGGGACCACAGAAGATGTACACTTTGCTCTCCACTATTCTAGTGAGTTACTCAAATATTACAAGACTGATGGGAAAGGAGTATTTAATAGCCCCAAGTATGTGTGTACCTTATAGGGGGAATCTAAGTCATAGGGTCTCAGCAAGAATCAGGAGAGACTGTATAAGAATCTGTAGAAGAAAAGGATTTCACCAGACTTGGTAGGGTGTTTTCACAAGGGCATTCTCAATTTAAATTTCCTTCCAAAGGGAGCTTGTACATTATTATAAATTTTTTTTGGTGTCTAGTGCTTCGTGCTTTTATCTCAGTGCCATATACAAAACAGGTAAATGCTAATTTAATATTCATTAAATTGATTTTTGATGGTTATAATGGTTCAAATACTTCTTAGCATTTGGGTTCAAAAAACTAACTGTATAAGTATGGAATGGAGAGATATAGTTAGAAATCTGTTCATATGAAAAAATACTTAAGGCTTTCAATGTACTGTGTATTTAATGTGAGCCAATAATGTGATATAACAGCCAAAAAAAGCTAATATGATCTAGGCTACATTAACAGAGGGAAAATGTCCAGAACAAGGTTGGTTGCAGACATGTGATACAATGTTTTCCCTGGTAAAACCACAGCTACAATATTGTGTTCAGTTCTGGTTGCAATATTTGAGAAAGGACATTGATGGCTAACACAAATCTGTCTATAAAAGGAACTGGGAATGTTAAGTCTGGAGAAGAGAAAACTAGGGGCAAAGGGGAAGAAGCAGCAAGAAGGAAGAACACAGGTATGATGGTTGTTTTCAAACATCTGAAGCATCATCACACATAGAGGACAGATTAGATTTTTTCCTGCTTGGCCAAGAAGGTACAACTGGGAGCAATGAGTTGAAGTTAAAAGAGTTAGATTTTAGCTGTAATTGTTATGAAGTCTTTTCTTATATTTAACGCTGCAAAAATAGAATCGGTTTCCTTGATGGATGGTGAATTCCCTGTCACTGGATATTTTTGAGTAGAAGCTAAAAGACGACTTGTTGACAGAAGATATTAGTAAGGAGATCCTAGCCTCAAGTGAATATTGGATTTACTGGTCCTTTACATTTCCAAGAATCCACAATTCCATGATTTATCTTTCAAGAATCACTTTAATTTCTATAACCATTGTTTTCCTATTGTACAAGATGGGCATATTGTTTGTAAAGTAGGAATACATCTCATAATAGTTCCAGAATTGCTCCTAATTATGCAAGTCACTCTTTTAGTAGTAGTAGTCAAAATATTCAAAGGATTAGTTTTTTTAATGGAATGATTTCCAATAGAATTTTGAATGGCATTTATAGAATCAGCCTTTGATAATAAACTCAATGGGGATAATCAGAAACATAGAAAATCTAAAATTTCTAAAATTTTTTCCTTTAAAATGACCATGTATTTACACTTATATATTTCAGTATACTAGAATTTACTTTGAACAAAATAGTGGCTTATCTATAGCATGCTGAAGAGGTAAACATGATGTAGTAGGAAAACCATTGGATTAGAAATTAGAGGATACAGATTTGAATTCTGCCTCTAGTATTTATTACTTGTGTGATCTAGGGCAAGTGGTTGAGCCCCTCAGTTTCCATGTTTGTAAAACAAATGAATTGGACCAAATTAAATTCAAGTATTCTTTCAGCTCCAAATTTGTGACCCTATGAGTGTCCCTTCTAGCTCTTAATTCTGATCCTATGAAGACAATTCTGTAGTAACCAGAATTCACAACCACCACTTACCATCTCTTTCTCCCAACCCTAACTCCTTCCTTTATCTCACTTCAGACTAGGACCATTCTGATGCAAAGTTAGCCTTCATTTTTAGTCATTATTAAGAACTTGGGTTTTCAAAGTTTTTTCCTATCTACAAAATCTGATGAAGCAATTTGAAAAATCAGTAAAATTGTAATTAAACGGATCAAGTACCACTTGCCAATAGTGAATTCCTGAGATGTCAATCAAGTAGAAGCTAGATAATAAATGTAAAGGTCCTGAGTAAGTTCAATATGGACAATCTGTCTGGGATAATGGAACAGCAGTCACTGGATTCAGATAGGAAATTGTCAGCTGACCTGTTAGAGGAAGAGGGATAATTGTTGGGTAAGAATTATGTCTTTGTGACTTTCATGTTGAGTATTAAGTCAGTTTCATGATGAGTACAGGTGTCCTTCATTTTACAACATAACTGTATTCATTAAAAGCAGATTTGTAAATCAACTCTTAGTGTGGATGCATTAGGGGAGCCTAACATTTAAAGGAATACTCTAAATGAATCCTTTTATGACATCAAATCTTGGGATGAAAAGAATGTCAACAGTTTTAAGTCAGGGTATTGATATATTGGGGAATACCTGTATTAATACCTTATCATATTTTTTTTCTCACTAAAACAGTTATCTTGGAGCAATTGTTAGAGCACAGCTTGGGGAACTTGAAAGGTTTAAATTCTGTCTTCTTTCTGTTGCTATGGGCAAGTTGTTTGAATGACTTGAACAGAATCTTGCACTGAACAGAGATTGCATCCCACTCAGTTATAATTTTACTGTGTGGAAGCTAGAAATTGAGAGTAAAAAAATGGAAGAGGTCACTGGGGTTCACATTTAATGTTCTGTGTGGGATGAAGCTGATAATTGGAGAGGTAAAACGTGACCTAGTCAAAGACAGATCTTGCTTCATGCTCTGAAATGGATTCTGGTAACTTTGACTTTAAATTTTCATAAGCATATAGAATAATGACTCTCATGATAAAGAAAAATAATAGTTCACCTTTACATAGCTTTTAATAAAGTGAATTCTTCAGAACAGCCCAATGAAGTAGACATTATAAATATTATTATATGCGAATGAGAAAGAGGTGATTCTTCTTCATGGTAAGGTTAATCATCTGTTTGTGTCCTTGACCCCATACCTTCTCTTGCCAGAGTTTATTCTTTCAACCATGTTATAACTCTCTACCTACTGATCCCTTTCTATGTACTTATGAACAAACTCAAGTTTCCCACAAGCTTTTTAAAAACAAAAACAAAAACCCATGCCTATTTCCTCAAGCTAGAGTTCTATATAGCTTTCTTCTCTTCACTATTACACTCCAAGAACCCTTTGCAATAAGGCTTTCAACCCCATCTCTTTATCAAAACTACTTTCTCAGAGATAACTGATGTTCTCTTAACTGCTATATTATTCAGGCTTCATCCTTCTTTATCTTTCTTTGAAGCTTGTGACAGCATTGGCCATACCCTCATGCCTCGGTTTCTGTGACATTGCTCTCTCTTGGTTCTACTTCTTCTTGTCTGACTGTTCCTTTTTGTCTTCCAAGCTGGATCATCAGTCATCTCTACCAAACACTGGTGCATCTAAAGGCTCTGTCCTAGACTTTCTTATCTATGCTCTTTTCCTATGGTCTTCACCTTGGAGATCTCATATAATCTTTATGTGTTCAATTATTATCTCTTTATACATGACTCTCAAATCTATATTCCCAGTTATAACTCTTTGTCAGGAGTCCAGTCTCACATCATGAACTGCTTTCTGTACATCTTTTATCTATATGTCCCATTTAGTACAACCTCAAACTCCATGTCTCTAAAACAGAGCTCATATTTGTCTTCCCTAGCCCAAACCTAACTCTTCTCGGAAATTCCCTGTTTCTGTTAAGAATACTACCATTCTTCCAGTTACCTGGGTTCGTAAACTCTGAGTCATCTTATACTCTTTTTTCTTCCTTATACCCCATATTTAATCAGTTGCAAATTCCTACCGATTTTGATATGACAACATCTTTTGAATTTGTCCTCTTTTTCTATTTACATAGTCATATCCTAGATTAAGTCTTCATTATCTCTTTCCTGAACTTTTAAACAGTTTTCTAATTGGTTTTCTGGTTTGCAGTCTCTCCTGTCTTCAATCAGTCCCATATATTACAAAACCCAAATAGATCTATGATTTTATGGATATGGCTAATCTCTATTATTCATCCTTGCCTGTTAACCTCGTGCTACTTATATCCAAGCCCTTTCATAAACCTATCATGAGTGATTCACTCAACATAGGAGCGATTTCCTAGCATTCTCCTAGAATTGTATGGATTCCACCATGGCATGCTGGCTGTTCATGAGGTATTGCTAACATTTGTTATGCGATCAGTCATTTTTTTTCTAGTAAAACGTTCTATAACATCCTTTCCATTCCTACGTAATTCTTAATTTGTAATGAGCACTTGGACATGTCTGCCACTAGCCATTGTACTTTGGATGATTCTCAACTTCTTTCTCACAGGGATGGGGAGATTATATTTTATTCTAGAGGCAATAGGGAGGCACCGAAGAGTTTTGGTCCAATAGTTATATTATCAGACCTATCCCTTAGGAAGATTATTTTAGTAGCTATATGGAAGTCTCAAGCCTTTAGTGGATCAAATACAAACTCCTCTGATTGGCATTTTAGGCGCTCCGCAATCTGACTCCTATCTACCTTTCCAGTTTTATTTAATCTAAATTGCTGCTACAACATTCTATGTTCCAGTTAAATCGAACTTCTAACTCTTCCTTTTATTCAGTGTTCTACTCCATCCTCCATTCATTTCCAGAAGTCATATGCAAATTTTTGCTAATTGTAAAAGTCTCCTATGCCCAGAATGTACTTAGTCTCTGTCTTAGAATCTATATTTCATTCAAGGTTCAACTCCAGTGCCGCTTCCTCTGATAAACTATCCTTAATCCGCCCCGCCCCCCTTTAGTGATTTCTTCATCTTCGAATTACTTGTATTTAATTATTTGTTTTGTTTTTGTCTTTGTATTCCCAGCGTCTAGCATGACACCTTGCACCTATGTAACCCATGGGTCAATTGGACCGTGACCCTTTCCACATTCAGTTTGGGGAGGTCTCTCTCAAAATTTCTCTAGCTTTTAGCTCCCTGAAGGAAACCCTGGGAACATCCATGCCTACCTTATTTTGCTCTCATAAAAAGGGCCCTCAGCTCCTGGAAAAGTACTTAGGCTAATAGAACATCAAATGGAGGAATTGTTTTATTCACACAGCAAAAACACAGAAAAGATTTACAACCCAAGCCTATGGACAAACAAGAAAACTCTCCTACCTTCCCCATGGGGAAAGAACACAGGGATACTTGACTCTCCATTCACTCATCTTCCCCACCCATTCAGCACACATGAATTACAGCAGCAACAAAGAGAGAGGTCTGGGCTGTTCCTCGTTATTTTTTGTTCAGTCATTTTTCAGTTGTGGCCAATTCTTCATGACCCCAACTGAAGTTTTCTTGGCACAGATACAGGAGTGGTTTGCCATTTCCTTCTCTAGCTCATTTTACAGAGGAGGAAACTGATGTCAACAGGGTTAAGTGACTTGCCCAGGATCACAAAACTAGAAAGTGTCTGAGGCCAGATTTGAATCTTCCTGACTCCAGGCCCGACATTCTATCCACTGTGTCATCTAGCTGCCCTTGGCCTGTTCCTCAGCACCCAACAAAATGTGGCCCCTCATGAGACAACATCACAATAAGTGGTGACCTATTTTTTCAGTTTCTCATTCTCCATCATTTGCTAAGTAGTTCTTCATTGAGGCTCCTTCCTCTTTTTCTCTTTCTTGTGGTTCTGTCATTTGTGGGGACATGTTCCAGCACTGTGCAGGTGTGCTTTCTCTCTCTGTATCTCTGTTACAGAGATACCATCTTTACCCGGCACTGGTTCCTTGGTGCATGTAACTGAGCTTAGTATTTCCTCTTAGATTGAGAAGCAGGACTGGGAATCTTCTATGAATAAGGTAGAAGACCTAAATTCCTACTATATCTAATAGGGGCTTAATGACCATTTGTTGAATTAAAGTGATGGAAATGGAAGTCTAAAATATGACACCAACTGTTAAAGGTTATAATTCTAATATATGGCGTAGATCTGGCTCTCAAAACTAAGACTTTGACTCTACATTTAATGTTCTTTTCACCACACTACATTGTATCAAACCATTAAAATATAGCTTGCAGATTTAATAAAAGGCATGCATCTTTAAAAGAGATATAATAGCCGACCCTTGAGCAGGCAGCAGACCTCTGGGATTACTGGATGGGAAAAGCAGAGAGAAAGAGAGGAAAAGGAAAGCAGAGAAGGCAAAAACTCTATGTTCCTGAGTCGTCTCAATCGGTCAATCAATCAATAAACTTATAAGGTGTCCACTATGTGCCAGGCATTGTACTAGATGTTGGGGGTAATCCCTACTTGTGGAACGTTTGCAGTCTAACAAAAAATGGACAATAACCCTAATAAAAGTGGTTATGGGACATACATAGAAGACAGAGTCTTGGATTTGGAGCGAGAAAAACCTGAATTCAAACTCTGTCTCATATACTTACAGCTGTGTGACCTTTGGCAAGTTACTTAACCTGTCCCAGACTCAGTTTATTCATCTGTAAAAGGGTAGTAATGGTAGCACCTGGCTTGTTATAGGGATCAAATGTATATTTAATGCTTTGCCAACTTTAAAGGAGTATATAAATATTAGCTATCATTATTATTCTAGCAGAACATTTTGCCTTGGGTGGGAAAGATCTGAGGGTCAGACAACTTGCTAGATCCTCACAGGGATAAGAACTCAGCTCCAGCTTGCCTACTGAAGGGAGATTTGGGCCTAATTTGAGGAGGATAACTCAGACAATTAATTACTATTATTCTGATTGATTTTATATGCAATATATTTTATTTTTAAAAATAGTATTTCTTCCTAAGTACATGTCAAGACAATTTTTTAGCATTCATTTTTACAAGCTTTTGAGTTCCAAATTTTTCTCCCTTCCTCCCTCCTCTCCCCTCTTCCTAAAGTGATAGGTAATTTGATATGAGTTATACATGTGCTATCCTATAAAACATATTTCCAGATTAGTTACAGTTGTGAAAGAAGAAATGACAAAAAGAAAAGTAGCCACAAAAAAATAAAGTGAACAAAATATGCTTCAATCTGCATTCAGAGCCCATCAGTTCTTTATCTGGACATGGATAGCATTTTCCTTTGTGAGTCCCTTGTACTTGTCTTGGATCATTGTGTTAGTAAGAAGAGCTGAGTCATTTGTAGTTGATCATCACACTATGTTGCTAATACTGTGTATAATGTTTTCCTGGTTCTGTTCATTTCACTTTGCATCAGTTCATGCAAGTCTTTCCAAGATTTTTTGAAATCATCTGTTCATCATTACTTATTGCACAGTAGTATTCCACTACATTCACATTCTACAGCTTATTTAGCCATTCCCAGTTGATGGGCATCCACTCAATTTCCAATATTTTTGCCACCACAAAAAGGGCTACTATAAAAATTTTTCTACATGTAGGGCCTTTTCCCTTTTTTATCATCTCTTTGGGATATAGACCTAATAGTAGTATTGCTGGATCAAAGGGTATGCACAGTTTGATTGCCCTTGTTCCGAATTACTTACCAGAATGGTTGGATCAGTTCACAACTCCATTAGTGTCCCAATTTTCCTGCACCATCTCCAACATTTATCATTTCCCTTTTTTGTCGCATAGGTGTGACAGGTGTGAGATGGTACTTCAGAGTTGTTTTAATTTTTATTTCTCTAATAAAAAGTGATTCAGAGCACTTATTCATATGCCTATAGATATCTTTGATTTCTTCATCTGAAAACTGCCTGTTCATATCCTTTGACCATTCATCAATTAGGGAATGGCTTGTTTTTATATAAATTTGACAGTTCTCTATATGTTTGAGAAATGAGGCCTTATCAGAGCTACTTGCTGTAAAGATTGTTTGCCAACTTTCTGCTTTCCTTCTAATCTTGGTTACAATGGTTTTGTTTGTGCAAAAGCTTTTTAATTTATCTATTTTACATTTCATAATGTTCTCTATCTCTTCTTTGGTCATGAATTTGTAATGCACTTAACTTCTCCTTTAAGAATATGGATGCTTTACCACTTGGTGCATATATGTTTAGTATTGATATTACTTCATTGTCTATGGTACCTTTTAGCAAGATGTAGTTTCCTTCCTTATCTCTTTTAATTAGGTCTATTTTTGCTTTTGCTTTGGCTGAGATTAAGATTGCTACCCCTGGTATTAGTGTATGCCTGATATACACACTGGGGCTTAGGAATTGCCACTGGTTTGCTGATGTGGGGCTTACTGCTGGCTTGATGGGATGTTTCTTGTCCTGGACTGCACTCCCGTTTTACCTGAGTGAGACAGATCTTTCTTTTTTTATATTTTATTTAATATATTTAGTTTTCATCATTGATTTTCACAAGAGTTTGAATTACAAATTTTCTCCCCATTTCTACCTTCCCCCCCACTCCAAGATGGCGTATATTCTGGTTGTTCTGTTCCCCAGTCAGCCCTCCCTTCTGTCACCCC
>CM053627.1:99061905-99097712 GCA_028646595.1 Phalanger gymnotis | reverse complement strand
GGTCTATTTTTTAAGGTGTTGTTTTCCTCAGTATATTTTTCAGTATTTTTGGGGGTCTCCTTTAACAAGTCATTGACTTGTTTTTCATGGTTTTCTCGTATCTTTCTCATTTCTCTTCCCAATTTTTCCTCTACTTCTCTAACTTGCTTTTCCAAATCCTTTTTGAGCACTTCCATGGCCTGAGACCAGTTGATGTTTTTCTTGGAGGCTTTTGTTGTAGGCTCTTTGACTTTGTTGATTTCTTCTGGCTGTATGTTTTGGTCTTCTTTGTCCCTAAAGAAAGATTCCAGAGTCTGAGACTGAATCTGGGTGCGTTTTTGCTGCCTGGCCATGTTCCCAGCCAATTTACTTGACCCTTGAGTTTTTCAGCAGGGTATGATTGCTTGCAGAGTAAACAGTTCTATGTTCCAAGCTTGGGGGGGATGCGCCAGCTCTGCCACACCAGCACTCCTCCTTCCCCAAGAACCCCAACGTGGACTGGACTTAGATTTTCAGCAGGCTCTGCACTCCGGCTCTGACCTGCCACTTAATTCCTCCCACCAGGTGGGCCTGGGGCTAGAAGCAACTGCAGCTGTAGCTCTGTAGCTGCACCACCTCTGCTGCTCCCTGTCCCCAGCAGCTTTTCCCACTAACCTTCTCTATTGTCTTTGGTGTTTGTAGGTTGAGAAGTCTGTTAACTGCCACAGCTCACCAGAGCGCCAGGGCCCGCTCTGCCTGGCTCCTGGTCTGGTTGGTCCACATGCCCACACTGGGCTCTGCTCTGCTCCACTCAACTCCCAGCTCCGTGTGGGATAGACCTTACCCAGAGACCATCTAGGCTGTCCTGGGCTAGTGCCCTGCTTCCCTCCACTATTTTGTGGGTTCTGCAATTCTTCTCTGTTGTCTTTGGTGTTTGTGGGTTGAGAAGTCTGGCAACTGCCACAGCTCACTGATTCAGGGCGCTAGGGCACGCTCCTCCTGGCTCCTCGTGTGGTTGGTCTGCACTGCCCACACTGGGCTCTGCTCTGCTCCACTCCACTCTGCTCCCAGTTCCGTGTGGGATAGACCTTACCCAGAGACCATCCAGGCTGTCCTGGGCTAGAGCCCTGTTTCCCTCCACCACTTTGTGGGTTCTGCAGTTCTAGAATTGGTTCAGAGCCATTTTTTATAGGTTTTTGGAGGGGCTTGACAGAGAGCTCATGCTAGTCTCTGCTTTCCAGCCACCATCTTGGCTCTGCCCCCGAGATAGATCTTTCTTGCTGATCTTCCAAGTTTCTTGGGCTCAAAGATTGTTTCGTCCCATCTTTTTGCTGGTTCTGCTGTTCCAGGATTTGTTTTGGGGCACTATTTTATGATTGTTTGGAGGTGAACATGGGAGTGTTATGGTGATTTACTGCTCACTCTGCCATCTTGGCTCCCAGAAGTCTCCAATACACTTTAAAATGGAATTAATGAGTCATGGCTAGTAAAATAAGGAAGGAGAGGGGCTAGGGAGTGGGCTCTATATTTTTCAGCCAGTTGGGTAATTTATACCAACTGTAGATGTAGGGAAAAAAATTTGGGTTACTGAGTCATAGCCATTATCATAATGCCTGAAAGAGGCCTCCAAAACTGGGTGATGCCCAGGGGCTCCCTCTGGTGTTCTTTGTTGCACTGGCAGGTGAAGTGAATGCACGTCAACAGGTTCTTGCTATGGAATAAGACCAAGTACCATCCGTTGTAATGCCAGCATCATCTCCAGCAAAGATTTTGATTCAATACCTTTAGGTTATTCATCTACGCTATTCATGCTTAATGTTGCTTTGCATTTTGAGAAGAGCTGAGGCAGGGTGAAAAGAGTGCCAAACCTGGAATGCTGAGCATGGAGTCATTGGACTAGGGTTTGAATCCAAACTCTGCCTCTTACTCTCTGTGTGACTTTGGGTAAACCATGAGACTTCGTTGGCCTTCCATTTCTTCAAATGTAAAATGAGGAGAATGAGCTAATGTAAGGTCCTTTCCAACTTTAAGTCTATAATCTTGTAATCACTTAACAGGCCAGCACAACCCATATGTTTCAGATAAAATCTTAGTAAACCACCCCCACAATTTTGTTTATTTAAGGTTAGATTCCAAGCTTTGCACTATATTTGGAGTCAAAACCTACATATATATACTTCATTAAGATAGAACCAAACACTTAGGGACCTATTCCCAAGATAAAAGAAAATGTTTCACTATCTTGGGAGATTTCCATGTCATTTTTCAAAGACTAGAGGAGCAACTAAAACAGGAAATGGAAGACCTGATTATTTGAAAGATAATAACAGTTGAAATAATTTAATCTAAATGTATTTAACCCTGGTGATCAGGTTTGTTTCCTTGTAACTGTGGCAGGTAGGGGCAGATATATTTGGGGATTTCACAGACACTGAGATTGCAAAGTTTTGGAATTAAATTTCTACTTGCTATGCTATCAAAATTATCTCCAGAACTTTATTTCTGCAGCTCAGGGATCTGATTGATTTGGATTTTTGATATACTATTTGCATTTTTACTAGCATCCCTGACTTTTAAATATATATTGGAAGGATCATGGATTTAAAGCTGGAAGGGAACTCAAAGGTCACTTTGAATCCTGAAAGTGGATTCAAAATCAGGTTATTCTGATTCCTGACCTAAAACTCTATCCACTATACCATACAGCCTTTCAGTGAAAAGGTAAACTCTCCTTATCCCATTACCTCTGTCTGCAGTCCCTGGGTTCTGAAATCACAAAAGTATTACTAAAAGAACCAAGTTCTCACAAGGGTAAAACTAGTGTTGACTTTTCATCTTCTTCATTGTTCTCCATACCCAATGCCTCAAGCAGTTCTCAACCAAGACAAGCCTAGCACACAAGACTTCATCAGAGACACACAAAACAGAAAGGACATAGACATAGAGGAAAGGATGCCAGAGAATACCAGACCTTCCAAAGTTTACTGTTTTACCACAAGGAGTTCTCGCTCCTTAATTTGCTGTCCTATGAAGACATTCAGGTCTCCAGCTGAATTATAATGGATTGGCCTATGACAAACACTGAACCACAGCTTCTGGTTCTTCTTTCTTTTATCTTGAGTCTATAGGCAGCTTTAAAGTAGAAGACAGTCTGATTCTATCATTAGGTCTATTGGCAGCTGCTGCTGCCGCCTCCCTGTCCCCACAGCTCACCCGCCTTGCCTCCTTGGTTTTAACAGATATTGGCAGTAGAAATTTTTTTTCCTGAAAAATCAATTAATTAATCAGTCAAGAAACATTTATTAAACCCCTACTATCTTCAAAGCACTGTGATAGGAATACAAAGGCAAATGTGAACTATTACCTAATGCTTCACACATGATGCTTATTGACAGGCAATTTTGAGTCAAATAAGAATTGTAATCTCTGCAAGGTAGTAGAATTCAGTAGAGTGGTGATAGGTAGATATCTATATACTATATACCTATGTTTATAGATATCTACATAGAGGTATCTATTTATACACACAGGCACACACATATATATATGTATGCATACATATACACACATATACATATATGTGTACATGGTATGTATGTATATCTATCTATCCAAATATATATCTATCTGTCTGCTAAAGTATGGCAAGAAATTAACGCCTATCAGTTATAAGCACATTAGTTGATAACATAATGGTCTATTTAACTGTCACTACAAGGGGATCTGGCATTTCAAAGAAAGGATAATCTTACTCAGACCTCCTCTTGCCACCCTCCAAGAAGGAAAATTAGACATGAATGGCAATTAAACAATAAAAACAAGTCCAATATTTCTTTGTTCTAAATGGCCCATAAAAAAGACAAACACTCTTATTTGTGTCTTTAAGACAGAAATCATTAGGATGAAAGTAGAAATGATTGAACAGAGAGAAGATGTCTAGCCTGGATAACAAAATTTAGGGGAGACATGATAGTTGTCTTGAAATATTTTAGAGGTTATCCTATAGAGGAGGGATTATACTTGTATTGTTTTACCCCAGAGAGATAAACTATAAAAATCATTGGAAGTTACAAAATAGGAGGTTTAGGCTTGATGTAAAAAAAAAAAACTTCTGGACAATTATATTTGCTCAAAAATGAAACAGGTCGCATCAGGACATAGTAAATTCTCTCTCAATGGAGTTCTTCAAGGCACTACTAGAGAATACAGTTGTGAAAATTAACATTGATTTTGTATCTTGTGATTTTATTCTGTAACCATATTCTGTATTCTGTGTAAGAAACCTAAGCCTCTTCTGTGTCTCTGAGTAGAGAAGCACATGAGTTCAAAAGTTCAGCCTCCATCTCTGAAGTTAGATGCAAAAATTAAAGCTTTCCCCCAACCACTGTTAAAGAAAAAACTTATCTCAGCACTACCTGCAAAGTGTGTTGTTATCCCTCATAATTTAAGCTTCCAAGGCACATGTGTAGTATCTTTGAGAAGCCAACTATTTGACCTTGTCCCATCTTTAGCCTCATCCTTGTCAATTAAAAACATAGTCTTATCTAATCCCTAGGCATCAATGGGTCTATATCCGTGGGTCTGTATCAATGATGTCTGGACACAGCTGGTACCCATATATTCACAAAAGCATTCCTTAGGGTGGTCTTAATTCCACATATGTGCTATGCCCACTTTCTTTAATGTAACCAATCATGATCCCTCAACCCCATGATGTTCACAGTTCCATAACCAACGATATAACTTTTGTTTTGTTCTTGGTTCTAGTTTATAAAAATGTGTTGCGTCTTCAGTTCTGAATCTTTGACTGGAAACTAAGACAAGTCATTAACCTGTTTTATTGGCTGGCTGGTAGCGCCCCTGCTAATAAAGCATAATCTTGCTTGGAGATAGATGTCTTGGTTAATCCTTTTGTTAAATTTCAATCACAACAGAGTGCTGGAATTGGAGTCAGGAAGACCTGAATTTGGATCCTGACGTAGGTGATAATTAGCTGTGTGACTATAGACAAATCACTCAACATCTTAGTTTATCGAGAGGTTCCTGATCTTCGGTTTCTTCATCTATAAACTGAAGATAATAAAACCTATAGTACCTAACTCATAGGGTGGCTCAAATCAGATAATGTATGTGTAGCATAAATAATTATTAATCAAGAAAATTGCAGGTGGCTACCTGTCAATTATGTTGCAGAGGGGATATTTGTTCAAATATGGGTTGGGCTGAGATACTTCCCAACCTTTAAGAATCTGCAATTCTCTAATTAGTAGAAAAACAAGCTGTGTTAGTTGTTTGATGGACTCTATCAGCAACACATGTTTATATGCTTAAAGTTTGCACTAGAACTTTACTTTAGAATTATGAACTTAAAAGCATGAAAGATAGATGGATCCATCTGTATTGGAGTGTCTGTTGCCTTGCCTTCTGTGGCTGCTGCTGGTGGATATCACTACCTTGAAACAAACTTCATTCCCTATTATTGTGATAAATAAATTGAGTAAGACTTTTGTTTTTTCTTCAGATATAGCTTCTCTGTCCTCAAGCAGAGAATCAATTCTGACCTTAGCATCTTGCCTGGTATAGATATTTTCAGATGACAACTGAAGAATATGTCAAGAAGTCGAAGAATTTCCAACTTTGGATGATTTTCACCTGGTGTTATTCTTGAAATATGCAAAAAAAAAATCAAGTTACCTTAAAAGAAGCTATTCAGATGAGTGAATTGTAAATAGAAACTGACACATTTTTGATGTAACAGACTTAAATCTATTCTCTAAGCCTGACTTTTCAGCCCTATGTTTTTGGCTTCTACAAAGATTTGACCAGAATGAAACAATGGTATAAAATTACTTTCACGTGTATTCCTTGTTCTTTTCAGGTTTGTGAATTTTCTGTCAGTTCTTAGAGCTAAGTCAAATGTAAACACGTGCTTAAGTGGAATGACAAAACAAAAATCATTCTGATATTCTCCAGGATGTATCTGAGAAACCTGCTTCAAAGCAATCCAGATATGGCCTAAATTGAGACTGCTATGATCAAAGAAATATTTAGAAAATTCCTGAAATTCATTTCTTAGGAAAATCATGTACAGAAACACTACATAGGTTCCTATCACCATCTGTTTTAGTCTTATAAAATATTAGGGAGATATTTTACAAAGATACTAGTGAAGTCATTATTGAGATTGTGTGGGAAGAACACATAGACAGTCATGGACAGGGAATCTGGGTTCACGTCCTGGTTCCACCAGTTATTTGGGCAACGTACTTATTAACCTTTCAACTACAGTTTCTCTATTTGCAAAATGGAAACCATAACATTCTTACCACCTATTGTGAAAATGAAGTAACAATGCATAAAATGCATTTTGTGAGCACAAAGCATTACATAAAATGTAAGTTATCACCATTAGCTAAGCATAGAAAGGCTTGTCATAGGAAGATTGGCTAATAGCTCATTAGGTTTTTTTTTTGGCCCTAGTGACCTCAAATACTCAAATGGATCTGTGAGCTCTTTTATTTGGGTGACCCCACCAATAGTGCTGATCATATATAACCCACTTGGGCTCATGCATCTTAGGTAACTCTCGTCCAAGTCATCTCAGAACTTTGTCACAAGAGGTCCATCCAAAGTAATGGAATCCTTCCTTATTTTTTCTTGACATCGTAAAGACACACTGGCTGTCTACCTGTCATCCCTCAACTTGTGATCAGCCTATCTTTTCTCTATAGTGGTCTGAAATAGATAAAAGTATAAAACAACATTCTGTCTTTTGTGGCTGCCTTTCATTTCTACAGTAATGGTGGCAAAGTGGTAGAAAAAGGGATGGTGCATGCTAACAATACCATTTTAGGCCACCTAATATATTAACTTAGAACTTCACATGTGTAAGAAATGGGGGGAGGAGTTTTGTTTCCGCAGAGCTGAAGGTGTCCCTTTCCTCTTCCCCCACCCTAGCTTTAGCAGAAACCAGGCCTCAGGTCGGTCAGGTGAAAGGTCAGAGGCTTGTATGCATGATTAAATGAATCATTTGAGGAGGACATTACTAGGCAGTCAGGGGGTTGTATCTGGTCAATGAAGAACCTGGCGGGAGATTCAAGATGACAGTCTATAAGTGGCATCCATCTGAGTCCTTTGTATTTTATCCTATACTCTGTTAAGTGGATGTACCCATTTATTCAGGGGGAATAAATGTAAATTATAATTAAAATGTTCCTGGCTTCCCAACAAGTCTTGTTTATTCCTAGATAATGTAAGTATATTTCTAACGTATGTGATCATCTTCCATAGACCAGTGAGATGATATACCACAGGAATTGAATCACATCCATACTGACCTTGTTGTAAATGACATCTGAAGACATGAAAAGCTTACATTTAGGTGGATAGCCCAAATGTCACATTGGTACCCTCGGTATATTAAAAGAACTATTGTAAGGCTTCTAGTGCAAATTCCTTCTAGGGGCAAGTTCCTCTGGGAAAAGCATGAACAAAAATCAAATAGGATGAGAGAACATGAAGGAATACCAATCTCCATGAACAAAGGGAGTAAATCGCTTGAGATCTTTGGAAGTGTTATTATTGATTATTATCTGATTGATTATTATCTAATGATTATTATTCAATGATATTTATTTAGTGATATGGTTATTAGGTAATATAATGAATTTACTACATCGCAGTCATGCCACATCAACTCTAAGGGAAAGGAGATCTATGTTTTCAGATTGCAGCATTCTCTATGTATCAAAAACTTTTAGACTCTCCAAGCTGGAGTTAAAGATAGAAGATATTTTTTAGGGGTATAGAGAAAAGGAAAAATAGACAACTATATGCCTAACATATCTTTAAAAAAACTATTCAACTAGGCAAGCAAACTTTGCATGTTTTATGCAGCGGTAATATAATCCGAACTTTTAATTATGCTAAAGCATATTTTACTATTCTTCAATACAGTGACATTGTTCTCCTATCTATTCTTCAAAGACAATCCATCTTTCACCTCTAGACATTTTTACTGGCTGTCCCCCATGCCTTGAATGCTTTCTCTCATCCCTACCTCCTAGCTTTCCTGGCTTCCTCCAACTTCCAGCTAAAAATCTCACCTTCTACAAAAAGCTAATACCTCTTAATTCTCACATCTTACCTCTGTTGATTATTTCCTATTTATGTTGTATGTAGCTTGTTTGTACATAGCTGTCTCTCCCAATAGATTGTAAGCAATGTGAAGGCAGGGACTATCTTTTGCCTTTCTTTGTATCCCCAGCACTGAGCAAATAATAGGTACTTAATAAATGCTTACTTCCTGTTGGATTGACAACTACAAGGTAATACAACTTGTGATTGGTGAGATAACAGAATGCTTGTGACAAATATCTCTATGGTTACTTTCCTTAACCTGCCAATATGTTGCTACCCCAAAATAGATCTAACCATCTTCAAAAAGAAATGGTTCCTGTTATCAGAAAAAACCGAGTTTGATGCTCAGACGTCCCAAAGAAGCTTCTGTTGATCACTCAGCTTTAATTTCCCACTAGGGATGGCCATTTTGATTTGGTTGTTTGATCTTCCTCTTGGGTCTGAGTAAGAGAGTTTGCCTCCAGCCCAGTGTATCACTTTTAGAAGATTCTTTGTAGAAGAAAGAATAGCAGACTTGTGTACCCTGGAGAGCTCTGGACCTAGAATTAAATCCTTAGATGACCCTGATACCTTGAGATAGAAAATCTTTCAGCTATTTTCTGGGTTCCTGGAAGTTGGGGGAGGAAAGAAGACAGATGTTCGGAAGACTTGAGAATTCATGATTCTATCATTTTATTCTTGGCATCCTAGAGTCCATCTCCCTCATTTTCTATAGGAGGAACTGTGGTCAAGAGATTAAATGACTTGCCTGGGGTGTCACAAATAACAAGTATCTGAAGTGAGATTTGAACCCAGGTCTTCCAACTCTAGGTCTAGTACTCTATTGACTACTCCACATTAAGTAGACAGAAACACAGAATGTTATAGTGATACTTAAAAACTACTGTTATTTGTAGGACCTCAGCCAAAATGATTTTCATCTATATTTTTGGTTAACCGATTCATATAAGTGTAGCTGATAAGAATGAGTATTTTGCATATAATGTATTTTTGATGGAATACTCACTTGTTTGTCTCTAGAAACCCCGAAGAACATACCCTTTCTATTTGTACCCTAGCAACCTTCACAGTTCCTTTATTTACTAAGTTGGAGAAATGTTTCCTCCTTCAGACAGCTCCCAAATCCCAACTCCACATTAACCTTACCTTGTTGTTTCTTTCAGCTTAACACATCCTTGATATGTGGATGATGACAATGATGGTTTGAGCTTGTATTTACGTAGAGTGTCTCAAGAGTCTTAGGGCAGTTTTAAGCTCAAATAGGCTTAAATTAAAATTTTAAGCTACTTAAGTTAAAGTTTTAAGCTTCAAAAATAATTTTAAGCTTTTAAAAAAACCTTAATTTTAAGCTTGAAGCTGATCTAAGACTTTTGAGATGTGCTATATAAGGCCTTATGGTTACAAAACCCTTTTACACAGTAAGATGTGAAGTGGGTAGTACTAGCGATATTCTCATTTCACACAAGAGGAGACAGAAGATATACAGGTTGTGACTTACACCACTAGTATATAGTGGTGTCAGGAGTCAAGCCTAATTTTTTTAAATTTCAAATTCAATGATGTTTTAATTATTATTCGTTCCTAACAATTGTAACTCACACTTCCATAGTGCTTCAAGGCCAATAAAGTATCTCTCTTCCAGCAACCCTGTAAAAGAGGAAACGTAGGTATTACACGTGAGGGAACTGAGTCATGGAGAGTTAAATGACTTTCCCAAGACCAAACAGAGGTTGACCAAATAAGAGACAGACCCTATAATTGAACCCAAGTCTTCTGACTTCAAGTCCATTGTTCACTATAGCATACTGGCTTTGAGGAGGGACAATATTCCAGAAACTACTTATTACTATGAAGATTCTATCCTTCTGCTAAAACTCTCTGGCTACATCCTGGATTCTTATCCAAGTTTGATTAATTTTATTGGTAGGAGTCACCCTTCCTAGAGGGAAATCAGCCTGGGGTGAGTCCCATAATAGGGACTATCAAATTGTCACAATTTAATTAGAAACATATGAAACAAAAGAGTAATAACACAGCATTTTAAAAAGAGCAGTCAACAGAGATTCAGAGAGATCAGGGTTCTCATCTTTCCTCACCTCACACCTGGAGTACTGCGATAGCTTGCTGGTTGGTCTCAAGTCTTTCCCCATTCCAGTCCATTACCCACTCAGCTATCAAACTGATTTTTCTGAAGTGGAGGTCATCTTACATTCCTTCCTACCCCACCACCTTCAACAAATTCCACTGGCTCTCCATTACCTCCACATCAATTATAAAACCTGCTGTTTGGTGTTTTAAAACCCTTCATAAACTACTCCCACCTACCTCTATTGTCTTCCTATACTTTGCTCCCCTCTACACATTCTGTGATACAGTGACACCGGCTTCCTTGCTGTTCCTCACCCAAGACAGTCCATCTTTTGACTCTCACTTCCTCAAATCATTTCCCAAAGTAGGATTTCATCATGCTCCCCATCCCAAATCACCCCTCTTTTCAGCTCCTATGTGCATATTGTCTTCCTCCATTAGAGTGTGAGCTCCTTGATGGTAGAGACTATCTTGTGACTTACTTTGTACCTCTGGCAGTTAGCAAAGCGCCTGGCACATCATAGGTGTTTAATAAATATTGATTGATTCTGGCTTTGGCTCTGGCCCTGATTCTGAGTGTTTTTACTAACTGTTGCTACTGTCTGGAACTCTCTCCTTCCTCATCTCTGCCTCCTAGTTTCCTTGGCTTTTAAGTCTCAGCTGAAATAGCATTTCTGCAAGAAGCCTTTCCCAGTCCTCTTTAATTTTAGTGCTGTCTTTGAGACTACTTTCAATTTATCCTGCAGATACTTTGTATATATTTTGTTTGTACATAATTTGCATGTTGTCTTCCACAACAGACTGAGTTCTTTGAGAGCAGGGGCTGTCTTTTGCCTTCCTTTGTATAGACAGCGCTTAGCACAGTGCCTGGCACATAGTGGTTGTTTAATAAATTCCAGTTGACTAACTGACCAGTTACTATGTCTGCCATAGATCACAGGTGTGACCTTAGAAAAAGACAACTTTTGTAAAATGAAGAGGTGATTAAAATGAACTCTGAAGTCCCCGCTGGCTCTAAAATATTGTGATTGTATTGTGAAATTTCCTTCTGTACACAAACTTCAATTAAAGTCAAGAGGAGCTGTGTAGCAGAAAAATCTAGACCTATGTTTTTAATAAGATAGAGTAATCTTATGGAGCAATAACTGCTATTATTTTGAAACCAAATTGCATCTTTTCTCTTTGGGCAGATATGAAATAGCTAGCTAGGATGCCGGCACTTACAGACCAAAACTAGTGCATGAGTATAGCCTGTTGGCAAGCCAGGGAAATTACAAGACATTCATTTTACAGAATCAGTGAATTTTCAAGCTACGAGGGATTTCGGAGGTCATCTAATGCAAGCCTCTCATTTTATAAATGAGGAAACTGTAGCCAGAGTGATTAAGTGACTTGCTAAAGGTCATAAAGTAGGTCAGCAGCAGAACCAAACCCGGAACCTAAGATTCTTTACTGTCTCCTTTCTTGTTTACCACACTAGCCCTCTCTCACACAAATCAAAGTCAATTGCAAGTCATGTCATCGTTTCCTTGATGCCATAGTCCTCTTTGAAAACAAAGGAAAGACACAACCACCACCTTATAAATTCAGTCACATTCAAAGCTGGTTGGCACTAACATAGGAGTTAGCTTACATCATTGAATATTCACACTTTGCACATTGACTCGTTTAGTTCTTATTTTTTATTATTAATTTTAAGCATTTCTTTACTTTTGAACAATTTAATCATCTACTGAGAGGAAGGAGTGTGATGTAGCCGGCCTCAAAGTCAAGAATTAGGTTCAGGTTAGCTTCTGAGGTATATTGGCTAATGTGACCTTAGGCTTACTTCCTCAGTATCTTGGGCAACTTTCTAAGTCCTATAGAGTTAGAGCATTACCTGGCAGGGCGATGGAATCCCATCTACCACAGGGATCTATATCATCCACTAGGCCAGATGTATCAAACTCATGGCTTGATGGCAAAATTTTCTAGGACAGTGGAAACATTAAAATATAGTGGGGAAATGTTTAACAAATAAAACAAAAATATAATAAAACAGTGTTAATTTGTTTTCTAAGACACTATACAGTCAACAGGGATCCATTACTATTTGAGTTTAACACCACCATCCTAGATTATAGCACCTCCCCTAAGGTGGAGCTCCCCTGTGCCCCCCTCATAAACACTTTCCTACATATACTTGTGTGGACCTCTGTCTTTTCCAGAACTAATACAGTTTTCCCAACTCATAGTACCATTCTAAATGGCCCTGACCAACCCTCCGCATTAAGAACTGGGGAGTCCAGCAATCCTCCCCTCTGGTGGGTCTTATATTCCTCTACACCTACACAGTTCACATCACTCAGTACAAAGTGAAGGGATAGGTTGCATCCTGCTATCTCAAACCCCTTGCATGTCTGTGTGGTGTTGACTCTTATCTGTATCTATCCTTTATGCCATTAGTCTGCCATCTTGGCTCTGCCTCTGGTGACCATTTCTTGATATTCCCCGGGAAGGAGACAGAGACGAAGATACTTGCCTGTGCATGGCCACTACCAATTAAAAAGACATCATGGAAAGATGAAGGAAAAAGATTTGAGATAGTAGAGAAAAGAGGAGATGATTTCTGGAACAAGGCAGGAGAAGGTAAGATCAATGATACCAGTAGAGGGATAACAGAACAAATGGTCTCGTGTATATGTGTGTATATGCATACAAAAGGGTGAAATGATAGGGGCTTTAGGGGAAAAATGTCCATTTTATCTTATAACAGAGGACAAAAGAAAGTCATGTCAAATCTGACATGTACTCTAGACTTTGAGAGAGCAGATTTCAAAGAGGAATGATAGATAAGTTCTCATAGCCCAGAATTCTATAAGGGAAGACAACTAAGGGAAGATGAGAAGCTTTTCAAGGGTAATTCTAAGGACACTAAAAGCAATTCTAACAAGAAGGAAGAAAGCAGATTATCTAAAGAGACTGATGTCTCTGAACTTATTAATCCAATTCAATAAACATATATTAAACCTACATTGTGTAAAGCACTGTGCTATATACCAAAGAGAACAAGCCAAAAATAAAACAATCCCTGTCTCAGTGATATCTTTCCCTCAGTCACTGCTTCCAGGAGAAGATGGGACTATCAGGAACGCTGCTACATACATTTTATCGATGACGTTGAAAAGTTGGAAGGCTTCAGGATGAAGACAATCAGGTGATCAGTAAGTTGGCAAAGAACCAACCAGGATAACAAAGGTGACCATACCATATGAGAACTGGTTAAAAGAATTGGGAACGGTTAGCTGGGAGAAGAGAACAATGTGGGACATGATACCTATGGTATGGAAGAGTTATTAGACTTGGTCCGTGTGGCCCCAGAAGGTAGAACTAAGTACAACAGTGGGAAGTTGTCAAGAGACAAATTGATATATTTACCTATGGAAAAACTTCCCAACCACTGGGGCTGTCCAAAAGTGGAATGGATTTCCTTGGAAAGTCTATGTTCTGCCTTCCAGGAGGCCTTGGAGCAATGCCTCAATCACCACTTGGTTGATATATTGTAGAGGTAAATCTTGTTCAGGTATGGGTTGAATTAGATGGCTTTGGTGTCCCTTCCTATTCTGAGATTCAGTGATTCTGTATTTTCCTTAATGAAAAGTAGGGATGCTTTGAGACAGGAGGGAAGGAAGAAAGAAAAGTTTTGAGAATGGATGATAGGCGAGGAAGTTCTTATCACATGATCTCAATCTCAATAAGAGATAGTATGATATAGTGAGAAGAATTCTGGACTTGGAGTGATGAGATATATGAATTTAAACCTTTACCAAGCAAATCACTCAGGGTCTCCAATATTCATTTCCTTGGGAAAACTGTGGTCCTAATGCCTGTAGTAGGTAATTTTATCGAGTTGTAATGAGAATGGAATAAAATAATACATTTGTAACCACCAGGTATGGCAGAGGAACAGAGGGGTTTAGGCTTCCTTCTGAAGGAGGAACCGAAGTCATACCAATAATAAAACTGAAGTCATGCCAATAGTAAAAGGGTAGAAAAAATGCTCCATATTTCAAAGGCTCTCTGTCTTTTGGAAGAGTTATGGAGCTGTTAATAAGAAATAAAATTAGTCAACGTTAGCTGGTTCTTGCTCCAAGGCAAAGAGAAAAAACCCCAATCTACGTACAAAGTGAGAAGAAAAAAACTCCTGTATTGCACATGCTACATGGTCTTAGGTCAACCACATATGATTTATGTAAAGATACAATCAGGATGAAATAATATGTGAAACATAACCAGGGAACAGATGATAACATTTTCTTGATACACCAAACAGGGAAATACAGAAAGGGAGGTTGGATAGAGACAATTCAGTTCATCCACATTCTCTACATGGTGTCTCTAATTTGCTAGGTCACCTGCCACAGTTTCTATACCTCTCTGATGATCATGGACCTGAAAAGGAAAAACTGCTATGCTGCCTTTGACTGCCTTAGCTATCAGTGGCTTTACTCTTCTTTTGGCATTGCTTTCCTAGTTTAGGTTTTCATTATCCAGCAAATTTCAGGGGCTTAAAGATATAAGATTTGGGTTCAAACCCTACCTCAGATACTTACTAGTTATATGACCAGGGCAAAGCACTTAACTACTCTGTGCCTCAGTTTCCTCACTTGTAAAATGAGGGGATTGGATTTGATGATATATAAGGTACCTCTTAGCTTTACAACTGTTATCCTATGATCCTAGAGTTTATTCTCACAGCCCATGTGTTAGGCATGGTGAACTTCATCTTACATGGGAATATGTGATTAGTCCCTAGTCATTTGCCTAGTGGGGATGTGTATGTTTGGTGCCTTGTAAATCTTAAAGTCATATATAAATGACAGCTATTATTATTAGTGAAGAAGAAAATTTTACTATTTAATCTTTTTCAAATAACCAAAACTATTTTCCCCCTATATTTTCCACTATTTTGATATCCAAAGGGGAAACTAAAAATGCCAATATAGCCTTTTCAAATTAAAGTAGTTCTTTAAAAAGATCATTCCAGTAATATAATTTCCATTTCTTTTAAAGATAATCCTCTTTCAAAAATAAAATATTGGAGGCTGGAGATCTTTGGGTAGGTATTTTGCAAAAAAAAAAAAGATTTTTAGAATTGTCACATTACTGTCCTAAAAATTAATTCAATGACAGAAATCAGTATAATTTCTTTAATAGAATAACACTTAATTTTTTTGAGATTTTTCAAAAGACAATGTATATTATAAATCTTTGGAGAAACAGGATGTCAGATGCATTCACTAAAGAAAGGAAATTTCCTTTGTAGTGTATGATAAATGATGTAATTTGTAAGATTGATGACTTTTTAAAAAACCTATCTGTCCATTTTTCTGTGAAATTTCTGTCTCCTCCTGCCACTATTTTAATAGCCCACTGGAAAAAAGCAACACCCATTATGTTTAGCACAGAATTCTTACAGCCCAATAGATGAAAAACATCCATTATTTGAGCTATCTCTAATATGAAATGGAAATTACTTTGATTGAAAGGGACATTTCTGAAGATACACTGCTAGCGGATTAAATAGCAAAAGGTCCTATTTTTTCTTTGCTTCAAAAGGACAATTACAATATCCTGAGTAGTATTGATGGTAACCTGGTAAGACATTTTGTAATAATCAGGAAAAATAGTGTTATTTCTTAAACAGCTTAGGAAATTTTATTTATTTTCTTTTAAGGTATCATTAAAATAGGATCTTAAATTTCCAAGTTCCTATGGTATTACTTTGTATTCAGAATTAACTTTAAGAGACAATAAAATTCTGTAGCTCTGATCCTGTTGGTGAGCTCATAGCTGGAAGGTTTACGTGGTTCTGAAGAGGAGATGAATATCAAGGAGAAAGATCAAGTATTCCACAAGAAATAATAGCTAGAATTTATATAGTGTTTTCAGTTTTGTAAAATCCTTTACAGCTATTATCTCATTTCTTATTATACCATTTTACAGATGAGGAAACAGGCAGAGGTTAAGTGACTTGCCCAGGGTCACATGGCTAGTGTCTGAGGCTAGATTTGACCTCAGGTCTTCTTGATGCCAGGTCTAGGGGCTGGAAGTCAGCAGACCTAGGTTCTAGCCCGGTATCTGTCACTAATTACCTGTGTGACTTTCTAGTTCTAAAGTGTTGTGATTTTATGATTTAAATATTGATCTTTTAGATGAAAGTGACAAACCATAGAGAAAGCTTGGAAGAAGAGGCCACTTATAGTGTCTTTACTATTACATAGGTTAACTAGTGCCATGGAAATGCTAATTAGACTTATGCTTAGTGTATGCGATCAAACTTTATGAATAAAAATGTGCTTAGCAATTCAAATGATACTCTTCTCTAAGAATAAACCACCAACTTAAGTTTTAGAGGTTAAGGTAATCCTCTTTAATACAGGACTCACAAGATTTCCCTTTCTGCCCATGCAGAGGACACGTAAACACAGACTTGCTTCCATCTCTAGTAAGGGGTAGGAATGCAGCAGCCAGTCACAGTTATAACCTAGGAACCAAGATGATGGCTGGGGGCTGTGAGGATCTTTTTTATCATTTAGTGGTGGTTGTTCTTAAATTGTTTATCAGGTAATTTGATGGGTAGTTTACTATATAAATTATTAATAAAGTTGTTTATGATTTTTATTATTGGGCAATCTGTCTTCTCAGAAGGCTACATATATTTATCAGCAGTTTAAAACACATACATGTTGTTTACTATGTGATATCGCAGAAGTGCTTTTCTTATTATTGAAAAATCACTGATAGAAAAACAACTAACTCAAAACGACTCAATCAAAAAATGAAGGCTTAAAACAAAATGGAGGCAGTTACGCCAAATCGACAAGCTTATTCCCACTAACTAATTAAGGTACTAAAACATTCTCACTGGTGTAAGCCATTGACGATATGTAATTTCAGCATTTATACTGGGGTTCCTAAAGATTAGGAGTCTTCCTGGGCATTTTCTCTGGCTTTCCTCCATGCCAGAAATGCTCTCCTTCATCTACAAGGACTACCCGCCTTCCTGTCTTCCTTAAAGTCCCAACCAAAATCCCACCTACAGGAAGGCTTTCTCAATGCCTCTTAATTCCAGTGCTTTCCCTCTCTTAATTAACTCCTGTTTATCCTGTATATAGTTTGCTTTGAATATATTTGTTTGCCTCTTGTCTCCCCCATTAGATTGTAAGCTCCTTGAAGGCAGGTACTGTCTTTTGCCTCTTTTTGACTCCCTTGTGCTTAGCACAGTGCCTGGCAGATAGTAGGTGCATAATAAGTGTTTTATTTACTGATCGATAGAGATCCCCTTCTCTTTCACACCTCTAAGATATCAGGAAGAGAAGAAAAGTAGCCAAACAGGTTCTTGAGAATTCCTGTACCCTTGACCCAAGAACAATGGCTTTAAGAAATAGATTCACTGCTGTAAAATGGAGTTAACTGAGAATGGCACACTAGGAAGTGTTTAGATATCATTAACTTCCTCAGCTCAGCAGAGCAAAGAATAACCCCTCAATGTGCTTCAGATTGTGCTTCTTCCTTCTTTTGTGTCATAGAAATATCTCCTCTCTCTGTCTCTCTGACAGACATCTTCTTCTCATTCTCTCAGTGATTGTAGCCTGAGGTGGAGACAAACTAGAGTATCTTTAATTGTATTAGGAAAGACCTTGGGGGAACCGTCTGTCCATAGCATGCTAATATATCTTTGAGCTGTAGAATTTCTGAGGTGATAATAGTGATCCCTAGAAGGATATCAAGGCCTTCCAGGCTGGGGCTTGGTGATGATAATGGTGGTGGTAGTGTGCGGAATTACGAAAAGTCATTAGAACTTATTATTATTATTATTTGTAAGTTGAGAGAATTCTGCTTAGTGGCAGAGATAGAGTTAGCACAGAGATGGGTTTGCCCCTCAGACTATAGGAATGAGATTAAGGGCAAGTGATTTAACCTTTCAGCTGTAAAATGAGACTTCTCTCTATCATCTGCTTCCATAGCTCTATCATCTGTAAACTGAGCCCTAGCTCTATCACCTGTGTCTGTAGCTCTAGGATGTGTAAACTCAGCCCCTTCTCTGTCATCTGATGCCATAGCTCTATCATCTGTAAACCGAGCCCTAGCTCTATCACCTCTATCTGTAAACTGAACCCTAAACCGCTCCTCTCTCAGGACAGCTTACGGGAACAAAACAAACAAAACTTAATGCTTTATAAAGTGAGCATTTATTACTATAGTGAAACTGAGTTTTAGGCAAAAGGTTTGAGTGATTCTAAGGTAGACTGATTGGGTGTAGAGGGAGTAGGAGACTGGGCCGACCAGAAAAAAAATGAAAAAAACAAAAAACAAAGCTTTAATAGCAAAAACAGTGAGCGGGAAGGGCATCCAGAGCAAGGATGGGAAAATGATCAAGGGGCGGTTTTATTTTCTGTATGTTTGTATCCTCAGAAAATATAAGTACACCGTTGGCTCCTAATAAACCCTGACTCGCTGACTGACTGACTGACTGTTGGTGGAATGGCTGTAATTTGAAGAAAGCGCAGCCTGGACGCTATGTGTGGCAGGAGAAGGAGATGTCTTACGTTGGCCAAGGCCAGGGGAGACGAGTGACATAATTAGAGAGCGTGAGGGAAGGTGTAGGAGTGGAAAGCGGGGGTCCCGACACAACTACCAGAAATACCTGGAGTGGTCGCCCCACTCCCTTCCTCGCAGCCCCTGTTCGGGCCCCCCCGCTGCTGGGCATCCTCTGACCCAATCTGACACCAGCTTTAGCTTCTTCTTCTCCTCCCCCCTCCCCTTTCCAGTCAGAAACCCAGGCTGGCCTCGAACTCGCACTTCCTGGGGGTGGGCCCAGGCCCCGCCCCGAGCAGGGACGGCTACGCCCTCCCCCCGTCCGTGATAGGCCGCTTCCCCTCTCCCTTCCCTTTCCTCCCCGCCTCAGCCCCAGTCCTGATTGGCTTTCTCCTCCCTCCCCTCTCCACCCCGCCCTTCCCCCGCCGGGTCGCCTAACCCCTCCCGCCCAGCTTGGAACAGGCCCGGGATTGGCTGTGGTCTCGAGGTTCGGCCTTGACAGCTCCTAGCAACCCCGGGGACGCGGCACCTCCCGAGAGCAGCCGAACTGGGCTCGCCCGCTCCAAGCCCTCAGGCACCATGGCTTCGAAACAAGCCAAAAAGAAAGAGGTTCACCGCATCAACTCCGCGCACGGGTTCGAGAAGACGAAAGAGTAAGGGAGCACGTCCCACCTCATCCTCCCTTGCTCACAGCCTCTCCCCGCCCCCAACCTTGCCCCCGCCCTGGTGACGGGGGGGGGGGGGGGGAAGGGCAGCAGCCCGCAGCGGCCCCCCCAAATGTCTTAGGAACACGGATCTAGAGATCATTCAATCCGACCCCTTCGCTTTTCTGAGGAGACAGGGCCAGGGAGGTTGAGCGACTTGACCAAAGTCACACAGAGTCAGAGGCGGGGTTCGCTCACTCCAGACCCACCCTTATACCTTGCCTCTCCTGGTTACCCCAAAATCACATTTCTTCCCCATTTATATTTCCCCTCACCCAACCTCTTTACCTGAGCGGCACCCCTCCCCCACCAGTGCCTTGTAAAGGCCCCGGCAGGCGCAGGTAGGTGACACGTTGGCTTGGAAGACCTGAGTTCAAATCCGCACTCGGGCACTTACTAGTGGTATGACCCCGGGCAAGTCTCAACATTCAGTACCGCTTAGCTTCATTGCATGTTAACTAGCACTCCCCAAGCATTCTAACCCTGACCACAGTCCCTTTGGAAACCATCAGCTTATAAGGTGAGTGATGCTTCACTCAGGCTTGATTCAATAAAAATTCTTGGTTAAGTGACATAGTAGATATCAAATCACTTGGAATTAAGTTAAAAGTTCTATAAGAATGTGAGATTGTTAATACATCTTAGTGGTAATTAATGCTAATTTTAATATTTTTTTCCTAAGAAGTACTGCCTAGGTTATCCTTTGGACCACCGAAATTTGGGTCAGTTTGGGGCACACAGCCTTCTTCTTTCTCTCCGGAGGTGTATGTTTAAAGTCGGGATTGTTCGATTTTTTACTTTTATTCCCAATACCTAGCAGCACAGGTACTTGGTATAAAGTAGGTGCTCAATAAATAAATGCTTGTTGGATAGAATGAAATTGAGAAGAATAGGGTTTGTGTTGGCAGTCCTTGTATTCCTGCCTTTTTTCTAGTTATGATGGTGTCACTGAAATTTAGGTTCACACATGAGTGATATGTGATGCTCCTACTGCAAAGAAGTACTTTTTTTTTCCTTTTTAAAAAGGAACATATTTAAGTGAGACCAATCTATTAAGCATTTGTGGCTGTCTGAGCTCTGGATTTCATATTGGCTGTTGCATTTGCTGAAGTGGCCTTTTTGTATTGTTTTTATTTGCATATTGATAATCATTTAATATCAATTTAGTAACTCCAGTAAGGGCCAGAGCCTGAACTAATCAACCAGAGGAAAAATTTGGACCTAACAACTTCTTTGTTCTCTTAGTAAACTCAGAGAATACCTCTTCTTATGTCAACAAGCCCAGATGGGGCTGACTTAAGAACATTCTTTCCTCTGTTCATGGCCATTAAAGATGACACCCTTAACCTGGAACACTATCTTGAATAATAGGACTTTTTAAAAATATTTTATGGATGTATACTATGTTATGGTATGTTAGTGATAAAGAAAACACAGATATCCTGGATCATAATTTCTTTTTTCTTAAATTTCTTTTTTATTTTTAGTTTAAAACACTCAGTTCCACGAGTTTATGGGTTCCAAATTTTTCTCCCTTCCACTCCTCCCAATCCCCCAAGATGGCATGTAATCCAATGCAGGTTCTACATAGACCTTTGCTTTGAACTTATTTACATAATAGTCCAGTTGCAATGAAGAATTATAACCAGTGGAATGAATCATGAGAAAGAAGAAATGAACCCCCCCCCCAAAAAAAAAAAAGAGAGCAAAAGGTTTGCCTAATCTGCATTCAGACTCCATAATTCTTTCTCTGGATGTGCATAGCTTTTCCCATCATGAGTCTTTTGGAGCTGTCTTTGAACCTTGCACTGATGAGAGGAGTCAAGTCTATCAAAGTTAGTCCTTACAGGTCACCGTCTGTCTGTAATCACGTATAATGATCTCCTGGTTCTGCTCCCCTCACTTAGCATCAGTTCATATAAGTCATTCCACGTTATAATGAAGTCCATCTGTTCCTCATTTCTTATAGCACAATAGTATTCCATTATATTCATATACCACAATTTGTTTAGCCATTCCCCGGTTGATGGGCATCCCCCTAATTTCCAGTTCTTTGCCACCACAAAAAGAGCTGCTATAATTATTTTTGTACATACAGGTTCCTTTCCCACATGTATAATCGCTTTGTGATATAGGCCTAGAAGTGGTATTGCTGGGTCAAAGGGTACGCACATTGTTATAGCCCTTTGGGCATAGTCTGGATTGTAATTTCAATTTGACATTTTGTCAACTCTCTTATCTTATTGTATTTACAACCTATACAATTAAGAAATTCCTTTCTTATACTGTGGTTAAACATACATGGAGATCATAAATTTTGAGTGACACAGACATGCTGAGTTGGGACTGTCCTGAGATGCATTTAAGCCTTCTCATTCTTATGTTCAGACAGTCAGATTACGACTGGCTCCATACACGTATGCTAGTTTTAAGGGAATAAACAATATGGATTTACATATCACCCTGTTTGCCTCCTTTAACCAAACTTTCAGGTCGACAATATGTTGTTCTCTTGGTTCTAATTGTTTCAATCTATATCAGTTTATACAAGTTTTTTCATGATTTTCTGCATTCTGTCTTTGAGTATTTGGGAGACCGATGTGGCTGCTGTGACCCAGAAAGTTGCAGAAGGGAGGATTTTGCTTAACATTTGGAGCTTCTTAACAATTAGAGTTTGTCTTTGACTTTCTTTGGGACAGTAGTGGTACTGCTGGGTCAAATTTTAACTTTTCTTTTATAGTTCCAGGTTGTTTTTAAAATAAGTTTGTATCCTTTTACTACTCTGCCAGTAGTAGTGTGCTTGACTTCCCTGGGCCATGCAACTTGGACTATTTTTGTTTTTGATCGTCTTTGTCAGTTTGATGAGTGTGAGGTGAAACCTTGGAATTGTTTCAATTTGCATTTCTTTTATCACTGATTTAGAATATTTTTACATATGGTCATTTGGTCACTGATAATTTACATTTCTTTTGAAAACTGCTTCTTCATATCATTTTAAATAGGGTTTTCTTTTTTCCAATTACACGTAAAAACAATTTTTAACATTCATTTTTTTAATAAAATTTGGATTCCAAATTTTCTGCTTTCCTCTCCTCCTTTCTCCCTAAGAATGTAAGCAGTTTGATATAGGTTATATGTGTGCAATCATCTTCATATCTTTCCCCCACTTACCTATTGGAGAATAGTTCTTGGTCTTGCACTTTTGTGTCAATTCCCTATATAACTTGGAAATTATACTTTTGTTAGATATATTTGATGTAAAGATTTTTTCCACTTTATAGCTTCTATTTTTAACTATTAATTTTTGTTCTTGCAAGAACTTTTAAAACTTTGTGAAACATGGCTCCTTCCATGCTCTTCTCATCATGATATGTCATCATGTCTCTATTAGGTGCTTGTTGTGGTATGCAGTATTACAGATTCTGTTTTAAACCTATTTTCTGTTTAGAAAAACTTTTCTATTTTTTCCAACAATTTCTGTTGAATAAGGATCCTTTCCCACAGTAGTTGTGTTCCAGGGTTTATCGAACAGTAGTTTACGTGTTTGTTTACCTTTAGGTCTTGCTTATATGTTCAGTTCCATTGATTTACTTTTCTATTTTTTAATAAAGTACCAAATTCCTTTTGATGAGTACAATTTTATAGACTAATTTAAGATTTGGTATTGAGTCATTCTTGTTTTTTCCATTGACATTCTTGACTTTTTTGTTCCATACTAATTTTGTTATTTTTTTGTCATCATTTTCTTCAGTTTTATAATACCCTTTGGTAGTGATGGGGTGCTTGGACCCTAATTCTAACATCACATTTCTCCTTAGACTCTGCTTGGGTGCCTGTGCTTGGAGCCCAATTCCAAAACCACATCCAGCTCTAAAATCACATCTTTCCCTAGCCTCAAAATACTGTCTTAGGCAGTTTCTCTCCAGTTCAAGGGTAGCATGCCCTAGCAAAATACTTATCTCTCCTTCTGACACAGTAGCCAGCTGCACCTATAGAATTTATTAGTTTGGACTCACTGTGTACATGCTAGACTGGCTGTGTACTGGTTCATAACTATATTTACTATTTGCTGACCTATTATATGTATCCTAGACCTAGATACATGTAATACTCCCTTATGTTTATCTTGCCTAAAAAGACATTGATGGAGGCAGCCTGGATATTTCTAGTCGGCCCTGACCATTAGTTGACTTAGTGACTTTTCAGGCCTAAAACCACACTTGCATGTAGCCCCCAACCTTGGGCTATTTCCCAGTGAACTCTGGGAAAAACCACCTGTGCAGTAGATACTAAATGTGCATGTTCCTTTAAGAACTAACCACTCCTTAACCACTCCCTAATCCCACCCTAAAACAACTAATTAGCATATTTGGCACATGTTTTACCACTGAATCTCTTATATAAATTATACCTGTATCCTGTTTTAGATAAAAGGTTCCCAAAGAACTCTTGCCTGCTGAAAAGCATAACAATAAACTTTTGCCAACTTGACTTAAAGATTGCTTGGGTCCCTGAATTCATTTCAGGTGACTTCGCCCCAGGAACTTTAGTTTCAGGATTCCTGAATCCCTGAGTTTCTCCCTCAACAGTAGTCTGGTTAAATCTATAAAATAATTTAGATAGTAGCATGATCTTCATTATATGAACAATGAATCTCTTTCAGATTTTAAAGCCTTCTTTTACGTATATTACATATATATATATATGTATATATATATGAATGCTTTATAATTGTATTTATATAGATCTTAAACAGGTCTTAAAGGTTAAATCCTACGGTTGTTTTTTTTGTTGTTGTTTTGAATGGAATTTCTCTATTTCCTTCTCTTAGGTTTTGTTAGCAATATATATGAAGGCTAATGATTTTTGCAGGTTTCTTTTGTATCCTACTTTGTTGTCATTATTGTTTTAATTAGTTTTTTATTGAATTATTTCTATTCTGTAAGGAAACTATCATGTTATTTGCATATAGACATAATTTTGCTTCCTCTTTGCCCATGCTCATTCTTTAGATTTCTTTTCCTTGTCTTATTGCTATAGCTGGCATTTCTAGCACTATATCAAACAATAAGGGAGATGGTGGGCATTCTTGTTTTACTTCAGTCTCACTAGGAAAGCTTTTGGTGTTTTTCCATTGCAAATAACACATGCTCTTAATTTTCAATTTTCTCTAAATGTTTGCCTGAAGCTTGAAATTCAGAGGTCTGAAGGAATTAGTTTTTCCCCATTCCTAACACTGATACTTTGAAATAACTGATTACCATGGTAGGGAACTTGTGGGTCAAAACAACAGCCCAGAAAATCTGTGATTTTGCTATGTAGGGATGTGTTATGAATTTTGAAAGATAAAATTGAACGTGCAAAGTTTAGTTTTGAAATCCAGGGAGTTGAAATTTAACTGTTTAATAACTACTTTGACAGTCAGAGACATGTACTTACTTTGATATTTTAAAAAAAGATCTGTGATTTTGTCACTATGGCTATTTACTTCACTAGAAAAGGTGACAACCCCTACAATAGTAGAAGGTACACTGGACTCAAAGTCAGGAGACCTGAGTTGGGGTCCTAACTGTCACTAACTTACTATGTGATCCTGGGTAACTCAATCTCTCCAAGCCTGTTTTCTCATCTTCAGAGTGAAAGGATTGAACGTACTGTCCCTCTTTTTCTACTTTTGTCAAACATTAAAAAAAAAGCCAAACAAACCACTGGCTCCTTTATTTCATCTAATGAGCTATGAATCATCACATACAAAAAATCATCACCTAGTAGCCAGCTTTCCATTGATGAGACTCTCCATTTTTAGCTATGACTTGGATAACAGCCACACAGACTTTCACCGTTACCATATTTGAAGCCTTTCCAACTTAGTAGAAACTTGGGAGTTTATGCTTTGTTGGTGTAGCCTTTGTGAATCCAGTGTTAACTCTAAGTCATAAGGAGGTATCAGGACAGCTTCTTAGAGTTTCCAAAGCAATACTGACCTTGAAGATATGTGCCTGCTAGTCAGGATGTAAATCCTCCAAGCTCCTCTTCATCCTTGGGATTTACACAGCTGGATTTAACTAACAAATCTCACTCCCTGGTTCTTAAAAGGTGTGTATGGAAATGCCATTGGGAGTGAATGTGCTGACAAGGGGAGATAAGGGGAAGAAGCCTGGAAGAGAGAGAGAATACTGGTGAGGAAATGATGGATATACCTCCCTCCCTTCCTTTATTCTTCCCTTCCTTTCTTCCTCTTTCTTTTCTTCCCTTCTCCCTCTCTTCCTCCCTAATTCAGAACTAGTATTTTCTCACTTCTTGTCCTTTTTCTTTCTTTTCCCTCTTGGGAGATAGTTCTGACCCTTCCCCAATTTCTGTTGCATAAGAGGTTTATTTTTTCTTTTTTACTATGCTTTAAAGTTGGTTTCTCCATAATAAATGTGGTTAACCATTGTATAACTGATCTATGTGTATCCCTGTGCAGAGGACCCAGAGGGAGAAGCAATAGTTGATAGGGTTCAATTGGAGATATAAAAAATTCTCAGGGTTATTTTGTGGTATAGGTGCTGGAGTGATAAAAGATATGAATAAAAGATAAGTATTGATTTATATTTTTATAACTTCCAAGAGGACAAAAAAATGTGAAAGGCTGTAAAGGGAGGCTTTGATGAGCTGGAGCTGGTTTAAGAGCAGCACATTTTCTCTTCCCATTGTGTTTTGCCCCAGTCAGCTTGAAAGGAAAACCAAGACACACCTGTTATCACAAGCCCACATATACACCCAAGGGGCAAAGCCAAGAAGGTGAATAGAGGAAAAAGTCATACCCAAAGGAGAGGACAAAAGGAATGGTTGGTATATAGTGTAACCTGTACAAAGGTAGGGTCTAAAAAGAAGGTATGATTAGCTTCTCTTCCTCAGGCCAACACACACATTACAAAAGCTTTTGAGTTTGTTTCTCAACTTCTTCACAGTTTTGGCCAAATAGATTTTGGGAAAATATTTTGTAAACATTTGATTACTGACTTAAAGCTTATTTGCATATGACTCTTCATTGGTGGAGATTGATTACTCAGTGTTCTATACCTGTGTAAAGGGAAGAGTTGTATAGCACTTGAGAGAAGAGAAGTCTTAGTCTTCTGGCTTTCAGCTTTGAGAGAGAAGTTCCAAAGCTCTGGATTCTGTTTTGGTCCCTGAAGTGAGAGAAAGACTGGGAAGAAGCTGACATTTAGAAGAGTTGGTACTTTGATCATGTCTCTAGCCCCGTCTTGCTACACAAAACACTTTGGTGCATGAAATCTGGGGCTCTCTTAGTTGAGATGAGACAATTTGGCACCAGATAAAGATCTTGTTTGCTCTTTGTATTGTCTGGGATATTGTCATTTATATACCTTCTTTGATTTCTGTTTGTTATCGGATTGACTAAAATGGCTTATCTGCTGTTTGCTATTTGTGGTGGTACAGTAGATAAAGTGCTGAGCCAGGAGTCAAGAAGACCTAAGTTCAAAACCATACTCAGACACTTACTACTATGTGACTCTGGGCCAGTTACTTGACTTTTGTCTGTTTCAGTTTCCTTTCAAAGTAGGGAAGCTTTTCAGCAACAGGAAAAGACAAGTTACATCATCATGCTGAAGAAAGAAGACAAAAAAGACAACAAACACAAGATCAATACTATGGCTATGTGGCAACTTTATAGTTTTTTTAAACTCTTTTTCAGACACTAGATTCTAGCCTCAGCATTACTTAGCTCCAGAGGGCAGAATTAGAAGCCAAGGGTGAAGTTGCAGAGAGGCTGATTTAGACTTTTATGTAGGGATAAACTTCCAGGAGGTGTAGTACAGAGAGCACAGGATTTGCAGTCATGTGACCTATGCTCCAGTTCTGCTACTTATTACATGTTACATGTTACATTGGGCAAATAATTTAATTTCTCTGATCCTCACTTTTCTCATTTGTGAAATAAACAGATTTTCTAGATAATCTCTGAGATCCTTCTGTTATTCAACCTCTTGACTCCTCCAGGACCTTTCCTAATCAGTTATCAATTCTTTGCAATCTTTAGTTTCCTTCCATTGTGACCTCACAATTCAATCTGCAACAAAAGGACGCTGATGCACTCCAAGCAGTTTCGATTTATTAGGGAAACCATGGTCCTTAAAAAACTGGATCCAAGACTTGCTTCTGAAGTCATGAACCCCACTGCTTAGTTTTGAGGCAATATTTATACAATGTATGAAATCACTAAAAATAGAATGAGGTGGTACAATTCTCCAATCGGTCAATTCCAAAAAGGGGAAATCCACATGATTGGCTAAGGGAAATGTCCATTAGTCACTTGAATTTAGTTATCAGACTTTCCACATGTCACCAAGCGTGAGTGTTTAGTCAGTGACCAAGCAACAGGATTCTGGGACTTTCCACGAGCACGTTATGAACATCAGGTATAAAGAACAAAGTAAAGAAGGTGAAACTTGTTTTTCTGGAACACAGCAGCTTCCAGGGCACATTCACAGGAGGAGGCTGGGGGGTAAGATAGCAAGTTTCTATCTCTATCCCTAACACAGGCCTAAATAACAAACTATAAATCTTTATAGTAGAAATCTGCCTTATAAATCATTTGAAAGCAAGATAATCATTGATACAAAATGAGTTAATTCTAACCTACATAATTCCCATTCTGACAGCATTAACCAACTCAAATTTAATTCTATACTACCAAACTCACTAGTGCAATCATTGACTGAAGGGGAAAGTGAAAAATGTTGGAAGGGATGTGGAAAAATTAGGATACTAACTCATTGTTGGTGAAATTGTGAACCAATCCAACCATTTTGGAGAACAATCTGGAATTATGTCCAAAGAGTTATTAAATTGCCTATATCCTTTAACTCAGCAATTTCACTACTAGGTCTGTTTCCAGAGATGATGAGAGAAAAAGGGAAGGGCCCTATGTGTTCTAAAATATTCATAGCAGCTCTCTTTGTGGTGGCAAAGAACTGGAAATTACGGGGAGGCTCATCATTGGAGCATGGCTGAACAAGTTGTGGTAAATGATTGTGATAGAATACTACTATGCTATAAGAAATGATGAGCTTGGTGATCTTAGAAAAATATGGATAGACTCGCATGGAATAATGAAGAGCTAAATGAGCAAAACGAAGAGAATGTTGTGTCTAGTGGAAGCAATATTGTTTTAAAAACAACTTTGAGTGAATATGTCATTTTGATCATCATAAATACCCAAATTAACTACAAAGGACCTATGAAGGAAGATACTATCTGCATCCAGAGAAAGAAATGATAAATAGACATATGTATGGAATAATTTTATGTATATATGTGTATGTCTCTCTCCATTTACTTACATACACACATACATTTGTGTCTAATGGTACCAATTGCTAAGGCAGGATAGTGGGAAGAAAAAAATAAAAAAAGGCAATTTACATGATAACTTTATATTTAAAAGGAATATATTTAAAAGGAATGACCAGTTGTACATAATAGACTTGCAGTTTCATGTGCAATCACCGTTTTTATTATACTATGTTATGGAAATGCTTGTTTTATTCCATAAATTAAAAAGAAATAAAAGTTAAAACAAAAAAGGAACTCCAATAGCAGACGGGACTGTAGGGATTGTATGTACTACATTCTGTTCCTATGTAATTTTGATCTTGTCTATTAGATCTCAGTACTCTGAAAACTTTTCATTCAAATGGCATAGGGCTTAGGAATTAATGCGGCATCTCTTAAAATGTTATTTTTAACATTTTATGGTTCATTGTTATGTTTGGGCATTTGTGGGCCTTACCTTGGTCTGTGATAACACTTAGTTTAATCATTGAGTGTTCAAGCATATTTTGGGGTCTGTACGGCTTCCTCCAAGACTCAACTCAAATGTCATCTTCTATAGGAGGCCTTTCCAGACCTCTCCAGTGGTTAGTATCTTTCCCTCTAGATTACTTGCCATTTATTCTGGTGTGTCTTATATTTATTTATATATTTTCTCTTCAATGTAATAGAAGTTCTTTTAAAGCAATGACTGTTTTTGCCTTTCTTTGTATACTCAGTGCTTAGAACAGTGCTTGTACTTGGTAAGTGCTTAATAAATGCTTATCGAATGACTAGTTGATCATATTTCTGGTGTGAAGATTTGTTGTGTTAGTCTGTGAAAGACAGTGAGTTTCTGGCTACCAGGTTCTTATTTTGTTGGGTGTTTGGCCCATGCTAGATTATTTTTAGCCTAAAATTATTTGTTTCTATCATTTCCTTTGTTGTATTTATCATATTGATTATGATAGCACAGATATATATTTATATGTGTATATATATATACATATACACACACACACACACATATATATATACATATATATGTGAAGTCCCCCAATGGGGGACCTCAACTGTCCCCTCACAGAACTAGGTAAATATAATCCAAAAATAAATAAGAAAGAAGTTATGGAGATGAATAGAATTTTTGAAAAATTCGCTATGATAGATATCTGGAGAAAATTGAATGGGAATAAAAAGGCATATACCTTTTACTTAGCTCTGTTATGGCACTTTCACAAATATTGACCATGTATTAGGACATTAAAAACTTCACAATCAAATAAGCAGAAATATTAAATGCACCCTCTTAAAACCATAATGCAACAAGAATTACATTCAATTAAGGCCAATGGAAGCACAGACTAAAAATTAATTGGAAACTAAATAATCTCATTCTAAAGAATGAATGCATCAAAGAAAAAACTATAGAAACAGTAAGTAATTTCATTAATGAGAATGAAACAAGACCACGTACAACATTTGTGGGATGTAGCCAAAGCAATACTTAGGGGAAATTTTATATCTTGTTTTAAATGCATATGTCAGTAAAATGGAGAAAGACCAGATCAGTGAATTAATTGGGCATGCAGCTAAAAAAAAAAACTAGACAGAGCACAAATTAAAACCTCAGATTAAACACAAAAATGAAAATCCTGAAAACCAAAGGAGAGATTAATAAAATTGAAAGTTAAAAAAACCACCGTACTAATAAATAAAACTAGGAGCTGGTTTTACAAAAAAGCAACAAAACAGATAAACCATTGGTTGATTTGATTAATAAAAAGAAAAAATCCAAATTACTAATCTCAAAAGGGAAAAAGGTGAATATATCACCAATGAAGATGTAATTAAAGCAATTATTAGGAGTTACATTGTCCAATTATATGCCAGTAAAGTAAACAGAAGAAGAAATAGAATATTTAAATATCTCTATCTTTAAAAAGGCATTGAATAAGTCATAAATGATCTCCTTAAAAAAAAGAAAATCCCTAGGACTAGATGGATTCACAAGTGAATTCTACCAAACATTTAAGGAACAATTAATACCTCAATGGGTGTTACCTATGCCAATGAAATCACGTCTAATAAAAAAACCCAATAAACCTGGCTCTACCAATTCCTTTATTTGGTTCTCCAAGGAGAAACTTTGATCCATGCTTCATTTATCTACAGCTTCCTTCTTTCTTCTAGTTTATTTATGTTGAGAATATCGTTGATATAACTCAGTTCCTTCAAGACTATTTCCACTCATTGTTTATTGGACAAGGATATCTCAGTTATAGTACTGATAGTTAAGTTTATACGTGGTCTAAAAAACCTGTAATTCTCTTACCTGCCATTTAGTCACCATCTGTACAGAAGTGATCACACAGGACAGAGTGGTTAATTATGTTTTATTCTTTGTTTCATGGAATTCAAAGAATTCATGAATTCAAAGAACTCATGACTAAGAGTACCCTATTGGTGATGAGTCTCTCTGTATTTAACTAGGGCTGTCCTTGAAAAAATAAACTCACTCTGTTACTAGGATCATATTTGAAGTCCTTTCTGCCAGATCTTGTGCTTCACTGGTATAATCTTTGAGAACCCAGAATCACCAAGCAGGACATTAGCAGGATGCTAATATTACCTAAAATAATGTACAGATTTACTCCTATGCCAATAATATTCTTAATGATGCTTCATAATATCAGATAAAACAATAAGTTGGAGAAATGGAAGGTCTTCTGTAGGAGAAATAACAAAATGGGATGGATCACCAAATTATGAAATGTCAAACTATAAAATAGTAATAATCAAAATAATTTTATGTTGGTTAAAATTCAGAAAAATAATCAATGGAAAAGACTGTGCAAGCAAAATCTACAAGTGATAACAGTTGCTTAGTGTTCGTTAAACACTAAAGTTTAAGTCACTAGTTGGAGAACTTCATCTTTAACAAGAACTACTAGGAAAAGTGTAAGAAGTCTGGTAGAAATTTAGGCTAAATCTTTTTCCTTCTTTAATGACTTTTTTAACATTTAATTTTTATTTTATTTTTTATCAATTACACATAAACATTTTTAACAAATATATTTAAAAAATTTTTGAGTTCTATATTCTTTCTGCCTTGCTTCCCTCCTCCTTTCTTGAGAAGATAAGATATTTTATTTAGACCATACATGTGTAGTCATGTAAAACATTTTCATGTTATCCATGCTACCAAAGAAAACATAGACTCCCCCCTCCCCAAAACCCCAAATAAACTCAAAACAAAAAACTCAAACCCAAGAATAATGAAGTAGAAAAAGTATGATTCAATCTGCATTCAGATTCCATCAGTTCTTTCTCTGGAGGTAGATAGCATTTTTCATCATAAGTCCTTTTGAATTGGATTTTGGATCTAATGCTGAGAATTGCTATGTAATTCATAGCTGATATACAATATTGCTGTTACTATGTACAATGTTGTAATTCTGCTCATTTTACTTTGCATTGGTTATTGTAAGTTTTCCTCCTTCTCCCAGTGCATCCTTCTTCCTTACCCCTTAATTTTGTTTTTTGGAATCATCCCATCATAGTCAACTCATACCTGTGCCCTCTGTCTATGTATACTCCTAACTACTATAATAATGATAAAATTCTTAGAAGTTAGAATTATCATCTTCCCATACAAGAATATAAACATTTTAACCTTATTGATTCCCTTATGATTTCTCTTTCATGTTTATTTTTTATGCTTCTTTTGAGTTTTGTATTCAAAAATCAGATTTACTATTCAGCTCTTGTCATCAGGAATGCTTGAAAGTCCTATAAGTGTCCATTTATTTCATCTGAAGGATTATGTTCAGTTTTGTTGGATAGGTTATTCTTGGTTGTAATCCTGGTTCCTTTGCCTTCTGGAACATATTCCAAGCCCTCCACTCCTTTAACACAAAAGTTGTTAAATCTTGTGTGATCCTGACTGTGGCTTTGTGGTATCTGAATTGTTTTGTTCTGGCTGTTTGCAGTATTTTCTCCTTCACCTGAGTGCTCTGGAATTTGTTTATAATATTACTGGGAGTTTTCATTTTGGGATCTCTTTCAGGAGGTGATCAGTGGATTCTTTCAATTTCTATCTTACTCTCTGGTTCTAGGGCAGTTTTCCTTGATAATTTCTTGAAATAGTATATTTAGGTTCTTGTTTTGATCATGGCTTTCAGGTAGTCCGATGATTAAATTATCTCTCCTGGATCTCATTTTCATCTAAGTTATTTTTCCAATGAGCTATTTCATACATATTTTCATTTTTTTGATTTGATTTTATTGTTTCTTGATATGTCACGGAGTCATTAGTTTCCATTTGCCGAATTCCAACTTTTAAGGAATGATTTTCTTCATTAAGCTTTTGTACCTCTTTTTCTACTTGGCCAATTCTTCTTAAGTTCCTTTCTTCAGTGAATTTTTGTACTTATTTTTCCATTTGGGCAATTTGGAATTTGGTAGGACTCCACCTACTTTTCCAAATAGATTATGCAGATAGATATGTAGATTATATAGTGTTGAGATTAATTGTTCTTTAAATGTTTGGTAGAATTTGCTTGCGAATCCATCTGGCCCTAGAAATTTCTTCTCAGGGATTTAATTGATGGTTCAATTCTTTTTCTAAGGTGAGATTATTTAAGTGTTCTATTTCATTTTTTCTTAATCTGGGCAAGTTATGTTTTTACAAAATATTCATCCATTTCACTTAGGCTGTCAGTTTATTGGCTTTGTTTTATCCTACACACGGTTACAAGCTTAAATAGGAAAAATGATTAGTTGACACAAGGAAAAGCATATTTCTAGGGGGTAAGTAGACTTGTGAATATAAAATATTTCCCCCAGGTACTTATAGTATACGGAAACACAGTCATGCTGGTTCACAACTGGTAGTTATTGGATTTGGGAACACTTTGTTGTTTTAGGTTTAGAAAGATGGAGGCTTTCTTACCTGAATCTGGCCTTGGCCTCAAGGTTCTGAGACAGGTTGGCCTGGCCCTTTTTGTCGTTTAATTGTTCTTGCAAGAGAATTGGGATAAAGGAAGATAAAACGTACACTAAGGTGTAATTACTCATTTACACTTGAAAGAGAGGTTTATTCTAAAATGGCATTACTTGGGCAAAGAAAGTGAAAATGAAGTGACCTCTGCCATTACAACAAAATATCTCTAGCTATATTTCCCCGTTGTCTGTACTTGTTGTACTTGGGGGTGCATGTACCTCTTCTTCTGGAGTAGGATTTATTTCCAGAAAACATTACCCTTGTCCAGAGGACCACTTCCTCCTGGCAAAAACCCCACTATAAGGCTCATGTCATTTTTGTTCCACAGGAAAGCACTTCTGTTACTCCCAGTTGTCCTTTCTACTAGTTTGAGATCTACCTTTTCAATTTCCCCTCACCTGGGCCTCTCTTCTTTAGTGCTCATATCTAATCTCCCATAGCTTCCTATGTATATCAGAAAAATAAGAAAATTTGTTATTTTTTCTCTCCTTGGACCCATGCAAAATATACTCTTGCCTTTCTTTGGCCTTTGCTTCTCCTCTTGAGCAACTATATTGTGTATTCTATCTGTTAATAATTTATGAATTCTATAAAATGCTTTTTTTTCTGTTTTCATTATTTCTGAGCAATTTTTTTGTTACTGCATTTTGTAGTCTACCTGTGATGCATACTGGCTGGATGTGCCTGAGTAACCTCTCAGTCATTCTAGGTAACTCTCTGAGACTATATGAGGTAGAGACAGTATTCATCTGCTTTGTTAGTGGGAATTTTCTAACTGGGAGTTCCTCATACTAATGAAATTAAAGGTCTAGTCATGCCTACATCTTTTAGTATGGTATTAAGACTTTTTATTTCATCATGTTTTTCTGGGATACCTAAGCTATATAGATTATCTCTGTGCATTCTGTTTTCAAAGCTAGTCATTTTGGCTTATATAGAATTCATATCTTCTTCTAAAGTTGTTATCTTTTGCTTATGTTTTTAAAAATTTTCTTCCACTTAAATATTTTTGTTTTCTAAGTCTGTAATACCCTGCAGAGTTTGTACTCATTTATAGGGACTATTCTGGCTTGTGTATTCTAGGTTATCTACTGTCTTATCTTTCATCTTAATATCCTTTAATTATTTTATTTCTTTTTCGAACCAGTTTGGAGGTTATTGTTATTATTCCATTATTTATTGGGAACTCTAAGGATTTGTCTTGCCTTTTTCTCCCATTGGCCATTTTGGTTTGTTTTTCTATAAAACATATTTGTTGTGATATGTCTTTTTCTGGAGTATTTGCATGTTTTTCTTTTGTACCAACTCTTTTTGGGCAAGTAGCTCCACTGCTAGATACTGTGGCTGATTGGGGGAATTAAGGAAAGGTAATTCCTCCTTCACCTCAAGAATTGAAGATCAGGGTTCTTTTCCAACTGCTGTTTCCTCCCTTGATGGACACAAAGTGACTAGGCTGTGTCTTTTAGGGATTCCCCAGTGCATGGTTAGTCATTGTTCATCCAATGAAGTTATTTACCTTCTTACTCTTTGGGAAAGAGGTACTTGTACTTCATAAATGGATAGCAAGATGGTAACATCTTGATGTTGTATCTTCTGTATCAGTCGAGTTATGAGGAGCAAAACCTTTCCTTAAATTTTACTCCCATTTAAAAAATTTTCACATTCAGCAAATCAACAGGAGTGGTTTTCTGGCCAAGTCCATGTGACACAGTTAAGAAATTAACATTCTTCCATGACAATCTAGGCCTACCATACCTAGTGGACTTGGGAATTACCCTTATCACTAAATGCAGCTTTATGTAATTTAACATAATTTTACAAAATTTTTGTGGGTTACTTTTTTTTCTTTTTATTTAATGTTTAGTTTTTAGCATTACTTTTCACAGGAGTTTGAATTACAAATTTTCTCCCCATTTCTACCCCCCCACTCCAAGATGGCATATATTCTGGTTGCCCTGCTCCCCAGTCAGCCCTCCCTTCTGTCACCCCACTCCACTCCCATCCCCTTTTCCCTTCCT
>CM053627.1:99047948-99061405 GCA_028646595.1 Phalanger gymnotis | reverse complement strand
CTAGGAGATTTCTTTTTGGGATCTGTTTGAGGAGGTGATCTGTGGATTCTTTCAATTTCTGTTTTGCCCTGTGGCACTAGAACATCAGAGCAGTTCTCCTTGATAATTTCTTGAAAGATGATATCTAGGCTCTTTTTTTGATCATGGCTTTCAGGTAGTCCAATAATTTTTAAATTCTCTCTCCTGGATCTATTTTCCAGGTCAGTGGTTTTTCCAATGAGATATTTCACATTGTCTTCCATTTTTTCATTCCTTTGGTTCTGTTTTATAAAATCTTGATTTCTCATCAAGTCACTAGCTTCCACTTGCTACAATCTAATTTTTAAGATAGTATTTTCTTCAGTGGTCTTTTGGACCTTCTTTTCCATTTGGTAATTCTGCCTTTCAAGGCATTCATCTCCTCATTGGCTTTTTGGAGCTCTTTTGCCAGTTGAGTTAGTCTATTTTTTAAGGTATTGTTTTCTTCAGTATATTTTTCAGTATTTTTGGGGGTCTCCTTTAGCAAGTCATTGACTTGTTTTTCATGGTTTTCTTGCATCCTTCTCATTTCTCTTCCCAATTTTTCCTTACTTCTCTAACTTGCTTTTCCAAATCCTTTTTGAGCTCTTCCATGGCCTGAGACCCGTTCATGTTTTTCTTGGAGGCTTTTGTTGTAGGCTCTTTGACTTTCTTGACTTCTTCTGGCTGTAGGTTTTGGTCTTCTTTTTCACCAAAGAAAGATTCTGAAGGCTGAGAGTGAATCTGGGTATGTTTTCTCTGCCTGGACATTTTCCCAGCCAACTTACTTGACCGTTGAATTTTTCGTTGGGGTATGACTGCTTGTAGACTGAAGAGAACTATGTTCCAAGCTTGGGGGGATGTGCCAGCTCTGCCACACTAGCACTCCTCCTTCCCCAAGAACCCCCAACTAGGACTGGACTTAGATCTTCAGTGGGCTCTGTACTCCTGCTCTGATCTGCCACTTAATTCCTCCCACCAGGTAGGCCTGGGGCCAGAAGCAACTGCATCTGTAGTTCTGTAGCTGCCCCCCTCCGCTGCCGTGGGGGCAGTGGCTGAACTGGGAACTCCTTTTTTCACTCTGTCCCAGCAGCTTTTCCCTCTAACCTCTCTGTTGTCTTTGGTGTTTATGGATTGAGAAGTCTGGTAACTGCTGCAGCCCACTGATTCAGGGCAGTAGGGCATGCTCCTCCTGGCTCCTTGTCTGATTGGGCTGCGCGGCACAAGCTGGGCTCTGCCCTGCTCCGCTCTGCCCCCAGCTCCGTGCAGGATAGACCCCACCCAGAGACCATCCAGGCTGTCCTGGGCTATAGCCCTGCCTCCCTCTGCTGTCCTGTGGGTTCTGCAGTTCTAGAATTGGTTCAGAGCCATTTTTTATAGGTTTTTGGAGGGACTTGACGGGGAGCTGATGCTAGTCCCTGCTTTCCAGCCGCCATCTTGGCTCCACCCCTTGTTTGAGTGATTCTTGATGTCTCATAGAATCATTAGCTTTGACTTGACCAGTTCTAATTTTTAATGAATTATTTTCTCCAGTTAGCTTTTGTACCTCCTTTTCCATTTGGCCAATTCTACTTTTTAAGGAATTTTTTTTTCTTCATTGAATTTTTGTGCTTCCTTTACCATTTGGCCAATTGTATTTTTTAAGGACCTGTTTTCTCCAGTGTACTTTTTCCCCATTTGACCAATTGTGTTTTTTAAGGATTTGTTTTCTAGAGTTAGTTTTTGTCCTTCCTTTTCCAAGCTATTGGCGCTCTCTTGCATACCTCTCATTTCTTTTCCCAATTTTTCTTCTGCCTCCTCTTATTTGACTTTTAGAATCCTTTTTGAGCTCTTCTAAGAAGGCTTTTTGGGTTTGAGACTAGTTCATATTCCCCTTTGAGGTTTCAGATATGAGTATATTGACAATGTTGTCCTTTTATGAATTTGTGCCTTGATCTTCCCTGTCCCCATAATAAGAATCTGTGGTCATTGTCCATTTCCGCCTCTTGTTTATGGTGTTTGCCTAATTCCTGGCTTTTACAGTTGAGCTCTCTTGCTAGAGCACAAGGTGTACTGACCCAAGCTTCTTTTTCTGGGAGCCCAGGACCTGGTCACTGGCTTTGTGTTCTGGGGCCTCAGGTATTGGCAGCTAGAGTCTGTAGGGGTCTGGCAACTTATCTAGTGCTGAGCTGGGGTCAGCAACACTGTCACTCTTGGGATGGATGTAAGGGGTTTGGCCCCTGGAGTACACCTGCTCACCTGTGCTTCTTTAAAGCACTCGAATGTTTGGCTGCTGGAGGATGTCTGCCAGCCTGGAGCTCTGCCTTCTGGAGCTGTGCCTCATGGAACTGTGCTTCCTGGAGTTGTGTTGAAACAGGGGGAATTTTGCTTGCTGGAGGATGCCTGCCCAGCCGTGCATGTGGTGGTTTTCTGAGGTGGTGTCTACCAGTTCCCTTGCTTGTGTTGAGGCACTTGGAGGGTCCTGGTGTTGGCACTTGCCTGCTCAACCACTATGGGGCTCAAGATCTCCCCTTGCCTTGCTGAGGTGGAGCTTGCTACTGGCTTACTGGAATGCCTTCCATCCTGTACTGCTCCCCCTATCGAAGAGTGATAGGGGCCTTTCCCACTAATCCTCCAAGCTTCCTGGGCTATAAGACTGATGCACCCCATCTGTCTGCTGGCTCAGCTATTCTAGGGCTTTTCCTGAGGTGTTATTTTCTGGCCTTTCAGAGGTCAATAAGGGAGAGTGAGAGTGACGTATTTCTTACAACTTATTTGTAAAACTCAGTTTTGAGAATGTATTACCAAAACATGCTTAAAGTCTTGATTTCCATGATAAGATAAATTTTGGAAGCTAACCATATACATATGTATATAGTTCTTAGGAAAAAACAGTCTAATCTTGTTGCTTTTCTCAAAATTTACTACTCAAATAAAGTTAGAAAACTTTCACGTTACATTTTTGGTCTAATTGTTTTATTATAATCATTTTCCTCTTGAGAAGATATAATCCTTTTATTAAAATTTGACCACAAATATAGGTTAGAATTGTATGATGTTCATACTTGTATCCTATTATGGTGTTATTTAACATATTTAGTATGGTACTTAGAAAACTTCTTGATTATAGAAATTTGTTATAAAAGGAAAAAGAGGGACATAGTTATTACAATGTCACGTATCATAACAGAGGGAAAAACTCTCTTACCTCTGTTTGATTCCAGGTAAGAGCCCTATCTGACAGCCAGTCATGTAGTCACGGAGTGTTAAAAGCAAGATTCAGTATTAACCAGGTGGGAATTTTCCTTTTTAGAAAAGAAATCACACAGTGGTGAAGCAGAGTCAGGAGGATCCTATTTTTCTCGGGCACAGAATCCAACTTTAGCAATTCCTAGACTGCAGCAATGCCATTTTCTACTATTGGCTTCATGACAGTTCAGACAAGTATCTCTGTAATCAAGGCTCAAATCTATGATAAATTACAGTCCCAGGAATTTTTGCCACAAATAGCATAGTTTCACTTACTACAACTTAGGGCTTGAATATCTTTCTTGATATTTCCCTAACAGTTAATATTTCATTAATTGTTTACTTAAAAATTAAAACTACCCATATTCTGGGGCCCCAGACATATAGCTCATATCTGATAGTTGAGTCATCATTAATATTTTGGAGCCACATCTTTCAGCTCCCCTATCCATTTTCATAATAGCCAAGAATTTCAAACGAAAATTATATATTATCTGCTTTATAACAAAATATACCTCATTAAATATTTAACAATTTTACAATATCTATTTTTATAACATCATTTAAAAAGCCTAATGCATGTGTAACAGCATCCAGATTAAAAAGTTGTTTTGTCTAACAGCATTTCTGTTACGATGGTTTCTCAAATTTCACAATGTAAAAGAATTTAGAAATATGATAATAACACAAACAATAAACTTTAGATGACATCAATTGCATTTCCAGTTGTCACATCTAAAAATTATTGATGTTATTACTTTTGACATTTTAAAACCACTTTAGAGTTATCACATATGGAACAATTGCATTCAATTAAAGAAATAATAATAATGTAGTGCTTAGCATATGCCAGTAACAGTGTTAAGCACTTTATTGTAATTATAATATTTATAATTTATTAGGACATTTGTAATTTATTAGGAGAGGTTTGGGGAAAGCAGATATATTTTGTTTGGTTTCAGATATATTGTTTGAGGTTCTGTGTACCGAACTTGAAGTTAGAGTTTGTATTTTGGCCCTGTCACTAGTTGGCTGACTTTGAGAAAGGTGCTTAATAACCCTAAAGTCCTCATATGTAAAATGAGTAGATTGAGCAATTTATCTCAGTGTTCTCCTTCAGCTATAATGTTTCATTTTCATCATTCAATCAGTAAATATTTATTAAGCACTCACAGTGTGTCAAGCACTGTGTTAAATACTGGGGACACAGAAAGATGCAAAAGACAGTCCTTGCTCTCGAGGAATATACAATCTAATAGGGAGATAGTGTGCAAATCCTCTTGAATTAAGATCAAAAGATCATTGTTTTAAAGCTGAAAGAGAACTTGGAGATCATCTAGTCTAACTCTATCTTTTCATAGATGAGGAAACCAAAGCCCAGGGATGTTGAGTGACCTACTCAAACTCCCATTGGTATTAAGTAGTCTTCTGACTCTCAAGTCTAGCCTTCCCCGCCCCCACTATACTGACTTTTAATAGTCTATGAAACTGTAAGTCAATGAAGTTAACATTTAGGTAAAGATATTCAGCAGCCAGATGGAAATATGGGAAATATGAGAGCTCTAGGGAAATGTTTTTAGTGACCAGATAGACTTGGGAATCATTTTTGTAGAGATAAATTATGAGAGTGAATAAAATTATCAAGAGAAAGAGTAAGTCAAGGATAGAACACTTTCAAGGCCTCTATGTTTTATTAAAAGTCTTGGAAGTTTATGATAACAGTGTATGATTTGAATCAGTAGAATTTTGAATTAGTAAATAGGTAGTTACAGTGAATTAATAAACATGTAGCTACATCTGTGGATCTCTAATGACTTCTTTGTTGTTTTTCTAAGATTTTTTTAAGTCTCTGGATCTATAAGACTTATTTGAGCCATAATTATTCTTCCTATGTATATATTTAAGCATAAGACTTTCAAATAATATGATCTCTTTATTTTCTGTGAGTTCCAAATGTTTTTAATTAACTTATCTTGCTTTTTCTAGTCAATCATCTTTTGGGAGTAGCACACAGTCTGGTATGACTGAAATAAAAAGAGGAAAATTCCCGATTTGGCCAGAATGGAATGAAGCAGATATAAATGCAGAAAAGTGGGATGGAGGAAAAGGAGCAAAGGAAAAAGATAAATCTGGAAAAAGTCCCATTTTAGTAAGTGGAATATAAGTTTTCTGAATTTTCATTTTCAAATTCATTTAAAAATTTTTGTTTACTGTATGCTTATGTACCTAGTGATATATGGTGATTTGGAGCAGCCCATCACCAGGTCACCTTCAGCGTGATAAATTTTTTGAATTCAGTTACTCTTGAAGATTATTTAATAAATTTCATTTAGACTACAGAGATAAGAGGAAGTTCCTTTGAAATATTCCCATAGAATCATTTCAAAATTACCCAAATTTTGGAGTTCTTATTTGCTTTGGCACTCATGCTATACTTTTGCTTGCCTTCATATTCTCAGTGCATGTAGTAGGTGCCTAATAAATGTTGAATGACTGATCCACACTGATAAAATCATAGTTTGTTTAAGTATTTTCTTGTTTTCAAAAACATCTGTGACTTTCTTATTCAGGCTGCTAGGTTGAGCTCAGCATTTAAATATATTTTTAAGTTGCAATTTACTTAACAGTAATACTCCTAGAGGAATATTTCTTAACCTTTTTTTGTGTCATAGGCCCCTTTGGCCATCTGATAAAGCCTATGGACCCCCTCTCATAAGATTTTAAATGCATAAAATTACAAACATAGGATAACTAGGGAATTAAGATAGAATTATCAAAGTATTTTTTTTTAAAATAAGGTCACAGAATCCCCTCATGTTGAGAAATTCTGTCCTAAAACCTCATAAAATTTTTAACATTCTAGGCTAATAGGCAGATTTTTAGTTGTAAATACTGGGCAGTTAGGTGGCATCATGGATAAAGCACTAGGCCTGGACTCAGAAAGACCTGAATTCACATCTGGCCTCTGACTCCTACTAGCTGTGTGGCCCTGGGGAAGTAACTTAACCTCTCTTTGCCTTAGTTTCCTCATATGTAAAATGAGGATAAAGTAGCACCTATCTCCTAGGGTTGTTGTGAGGATTAAGTGAAATAATTTTAAAGGGCTTTGCACAGTGTCTAGCACATAGTAAACACTGTATCGCTATTATTATTTTAATAAGGTATTATGAAGTTGTAGGCAGCAACAATGTTCTGTTCGTTGAATGCCGTAATAGCAAGGACAAATTGTATAGAATACTTTGTATGTAACGGGTACTCAATAGTCCCCAACTGTTAGTTATGTCATAGTTTTGTTAAAATCCTAAATATTGACATGTGAGAAAATATTCTGGAGACATTCTAGTTAATATTTTGTACAGCTACACACATTTCCTAGTAAGATTTTTTCTGACGATCATGAGTCTATGTGAAAAGTCTTGAAAAAGTATAAAATATGAATCACATTTAGTTATGAATTTAATGAATCATAGAATTATTAGGTCAAATTTAGAGCTGGGAAATACCTTACAGACCATTTATTCCGACCATCCCCTTAATTTATAGATATGGGAACTGAGGCCCAGAGAGGTTAAATTATTTGACCCTAGTTAATAAGTAGTAGCAGGAAGTTAGGTGGCTCAGTGGTTAGAGTGCTGGGCCTGGAGTCGGGAGGACTCATCTTCCTGAGTTCAAATCTAGCCTCTGATACTAATTATATGACCTTGGGCAAGTCATTTAATTCTCTTTGCCTCACTTTCCTCATCTGTAAGACGAGCTGGAGAAGAAAATGGTAAACCACTTCAGTATCTTTGCCAGGAAAACCCCAAATGGGGTCATGAAGAGTTGGACATGACTAAAAAATGACTGAACAACAACCAGTACAAATAGTAAGTGAATGGAAAGTTTTGAACCTAGGTCCTCTGACTTCCCTTTATTGAAAAGAATAGAACGTGACAGAAAATAGAGGATTTATAAAAATCAATAATTTAAGTATTTGTCCTTTAATTTCTGTTATTCATGTACTCGTGATAATAAATGGTAGGTTATTATGTGCACACTCTGTTTACTAATTGTTTATTTAAAAGTTTTGAAACATCTCTCGGCAAGTCTCTGGGTAATTAATTTTGCCTGTCGAGAGAAAGTTTCCTTTTTCAGTGGTTGTTAATGGCTTTTTGATTCCCTAATGTGCACCTTTTCTTTTTTACTTGTAATAGCATTCATTTGAGGACCCTGAAGGGAAGATTGAAATACCGCCATCACTAAAAGTTTTTTCATGGAAACGTCCCCAGGAAGTTTTGAGCAACAAGGTACAAAGCTATTGATCAACAACTTGGATACAGTATTAGAAATCTGAGTATAATAATGATAGCTACCATGTATACATGTGTATAATTGTATATACATAGCTCTTTATGGTTTGAAACTTGCATTACAAATATTGACTCATTTGATCCTCACAACCACCACGGGAAGTAGATTCCATTATTATCCCCATTTTGTATTTGAAAACTGAGGCAGAAAGTGGTTAATTGACTTGCTCAGGGTCACACAGCTAGTAAGTGTCTGAGGTCGGCTTTGAACTTAGGACTTCCTAACTCCAGACCCAGTGCTGTCTCCACTGTGGTACCTAGCTGCTTCTAAATGCACAAACTTTTGCTTTCTATTGATAAGAAAATACATATTTTCCTCTAATATTCATGGAGAATAAATAGTCCACATATTTATTATTTCTTGATGTTTGAAAATTTAAAATTATAAGATGACATATAGCCTAATTTTTATTTTGCTTTATTGCTCTTATATCTTTCCTTTGCCTCAAATGCCAAGAGACAGTTTCAATTTTAGTTATATTCTTGAGAGAGTTTTTATATCAGTATGGTAGACTGAGCTGCTGCCTGAGGAGATGCTAGAGTGTTTGATTGACAGCATTTTTCATTGCCACTTCTCAGGAGGACTTTCATTGTAACTCCAAGGTCACTTTAAGTCTAGCTTGTTTTATTATTTTTTCCCAGTGCTTATTAAAATTAGCTCTTTTGTGTGTTCCAGTTCTTTAAGTCTCAGTTTGAATGCATCAATTTCACTATGCATAGTGATAAAATACTAATTTATTTGGTAGTAGGATTACATGTTTTCCTCTAGTTGGTAATTTTATATTATTGTCCATGTAATATACTTAGAAAATCAGATACCTAAGAAGTTATGAGGGTCAGCCAGATGGTGCAGTGGATAGAGTGCTTGACCTGATGTTAGGAAGATTCAACTTTGTGAGTGCAAATTTGGCCCAAACACTTACTAGTTGTGTGACCCTGGGCAAGTTACTTAACCCTGTGCCTCAGTTTCCTCATCTGTAAAATGAGTTGGAGAAGGAAATGACCAACCACTCCAGGATCTTTGCCAGGAAAACCTGAAATGAGGTGATGGAGAATTGGACAGGGCTGAAAAATGACAACAACAATCACAACAAAGAAGTTATGAGACTAATCAAGGCGAAATGATAATATTGGAGCTTTCCTCTGATATGTAGACCTTTGTAGCACCTATAAAATAATATTTCTGATATAACAAAAAAATTGAACAGGGTGAAGTTACAATTTCTTATGTGACCCATGTATCAACTGGGCTTTCATTCTCCAAGATAATGTAAAATCTTAGGTGGTTTCTCATAAATTTGCTTTGGCTCATGCCTTCTTCCAAGGTTCGCCTTGGAAATATTGTGTTTTATATCTTTCCTTAAAAGAACTCTCAACTTCACATTAAGCGTCCAGACTTATAAATATATAATATTTAGATCAGATTTTATTTAACCCGTCAAAAATATAAAAATAGAGCCTTGATGGGAAAATTATTCTTTCTTTAATCAATGAATCAATAAATATTTATGATGTGTCTAATGTGTACCATTGACCACCATCTCTTATGGAATACCCTCTTCTCTCTGAGTTATCATGACACTGCTCTCCGGTACATGATACACTTGTCTGGTAAGTTCTTCTGTACCTCTAATCATGGGTTTACCCCAAAACTCTGTCCAGGGTTGCCTTCTTGCCTTCCTACATACTTTCTCTCTTGGTGACCTCATTAGCTCCCAATTCAGTTGTCATTTTTCTATGCAAGTGACTTACAGATCTATATAACCAGCCCTAGTCTTTCTCCTGAACTCCAGACCTATTCCATGAATTGACTTTCAAATTGACTGACCTATATGAATCTTGAACTCAACATGTCCAAAACAAAACTTATTATTTTTCCCTAAAACTCACAGTCCTTTCCAGTTATTCAGTTGTTATCAAGGACAGTGACATCCCTCTAGTGGAAGTTAGTCTATGTTATCTGTCATAATTAATATTATCAACTTCTTTTGGGAACTTTGGGTGGGTGTTCATTGTTATAGACAACTGCTACTGGTATAGATAGGAAATATCTGTTTTATTGGGCACTAGGATGTTACAGAAAATGTCCAGTGTCATATAGCTAGTGTATCAGAGGTAGTTTGTGAACGTAGTTCTTCTCGACTTAAATGTTAGTCCTCTGTTCACTATTGTAACTTGCTTATCTTTTCATTATAGATGAAAAAAAAAGGAATTTCCTAGATATCAGATGTTTACTGAACAACAAATTCAATTCAGGAGACTTATTAAATAGATTTTTATATTTTGTATTTTTTGTCTTCACGTAAATAGCTGATTAAATTTCATGTTGATAAGGCGATAATTTACCATTGTCATTTTTACAACATTCTGATAAATATTAACTGTAATTTTGTTGATTTTGTATTGTTAAATTATTTTTTGTCCTTTCAGACTCCTGTGGTAGTGAAAAATGAAACTTCATTTGACTTATTTGCTGGAAGTGGACATATAATCAGCAGTGAGGTATGTGTAGAGGAGAAATGAGCCATATTCTTAAGTAAACCGGACCAGTTTCATAGCTGAGTGATGAGGTTGGAAGGCAGATTACAGAGAGTTAAAAAATAAATGGGAAGAGAGGAAGCAGAGACAATAAATGTAGATAACATTTTTGAGAAATTTGACTGAAAAAAGGAGAAGACACAGGACAATAGCTTCATAGAATTGTATGGTCAGTTGAAGTTTTTTTTTTAGGATGAGGGAGAGTTGGGTGTATGGCTAAAAATTCAAGTTCATGTCTTTGTTCCACTGCAAAGCTTTATAGAAGCACCAGCTACATCTTAAAATGGTCTTATTCATATAGGTTCTTTTTTTTTTGCAGGGGGGGAAGGCAGGGCAATTGGGGTTAAGTGACTTGCCCAAGGTCACACAACTAGTAAATGTGTCAAGTGTCCGAGGCCGGATTTGAACTCAGGGACTCCTGACTCCAGGGCCGGTGCTCTACTCGCTGCGCCACCTAGCTGCCACATTCATGTAGGTTCTTACCAACAAAGGGAATCCAGTAAGAAAGCATAAGTATATGATTTATCACCACCCAGCATCAACACTGAAAAAGCACACACAGCTCTTATCCTACTGATGTTGTACAATAGCATCATTTTTATATCTGAAACACAGCATATACAATTTATATTAAACATCCCTGCGATATTCTATTATTTTGTCATACTGTTTGGTTCAGGACACTTTTCAAATTGCCTAACTACAATAGAACAAGAAATCTGATCTCCAAAATTTAATTTGCTTAAGAAAAAAATTATTATAGCTTCAGATTTGTCTATACATATTTGTCTTCTAAAATAAAATAGTAGCAAATCTTAATGTGCCTTTAAGCTAATTGATAATTATCAGTGTTGTAAAAATATATGTATATTTGCAAAAGTAGGAAAACCAAGCCTAGTATTTAAATTGTATAAGTTACTAGACTTATTTATGAAAATTATTTCATAATTCAATATATTGTACAGAAATTAAATATTACTATTTCAGTGGGCATTCAATGCTATTTTTTCTAAGTTGTGATTTTCTAAAATTGTTATAGCTTCTGATTTGTCTATACATATCTGTCTCCCAAAATAAAATGCTGTTTTTCTAAATTGTAATTTTATAAATAAATTTTAAATGTATTTAGAAAATTATTGTTATATTATTATAATATATCAATATTAATGTAAATAAATCAACATTAATATGTTAATATGATATATAATTGCTATAGTATATTATACATAACAGTACATATTACATATGTCCTGAGTTTTCATGACATTGCCTTTGTCTTTCATTTTTCTAATTTTTAATTTCACTTTATTATATACTGTTATTGCCCTCCTTGTTTTAACTTTTTGGTTGCATTATATGTTTTAGAACAACCTCCAACTCTTGATTGTAATACAAGTGTACTCATAATACATAAATATGTTTTCATTTTATATTATTTTTTCTAAATTTGAATTTTCTAAAGACGTTTCAAATGTCTTTAGAAAATTACAATTTTGAAAAAATAGCATTTCATTTTAGGAGATAGATGTGTATGGACAAATCTGAAGCTTTAATAATTTTTTTCTTAATTACAATTTAGAAAAATAATAGATCATATTATAATATAGTAGCAATGTTTTCCTAAATTCATTTTAAATGTATTCAGAAAATTACAATTTAGAAAAAATAGCATTTTAAATTTAGTAACATTTTAATTTAAAAGTAACTAATACCAATTTTTTTTTAATCTTCAGCTGATGAGATGGATTATCAGTGAGATACATTCAGTATGGAAGATACATAATGGAAATATTTTAAGCCATCCAACAGATCCTCCTGTTCTAAATTGGAAACCCTGGGAACATATATATTCTCTATGCAAGGCAGTGAAAGGGCATATGCCTCTATATAATAGCTATGGAAAATATATTGTGAAACTTTATTGGATGGTAAGTTCACATACATTAAAATACATTTAAAAATATTGCCTGCATGACCATTGGTGCAACTTGTATCATTTCGTAGAGTAGCAGTTGTGTGGCTATTGGCAAAGATAGATTCTGGAAATGAGTCTCTAGCTTGATACTTGTTTCTCAGCCCCTGCCCCTGCTGTAATTCCTTCTTCTAGTTCGAGGGCTGCCACTCAATTTAACTCAACAAACTTTTGTTGTTATTGTTGTTTTTGTTAAGTGTGGGCACAATGCCAGGTGCTAACAATGAAGCAGTCCCTACCTTCGAGGAAATTACATTTTATCAGGGGAAAAACAGAAGGTTATTTGAGAAAAGAGTAAACATTAACAACTGGGAGGATCAATGAAGTCTTCATGGAGCAGGAGGCATCTGAGCTGAGCCTTGAAGGCACTTCTCAGCTTCTCCTTTGCTGTACATCTCTGTGCCCTCCTGAGATAACCTAACACTTAGAACCAATTCTTATGCTAAAGTTATGGATCCAGCTTTCAGACTCCTTGGATCTCCATTGTTCCGTCATTCATCTCCAAGACCTGCTGGGAGAATAGGGTAATTTTTATTGTAAAGATTATAAAAATTTTGACATTTGTACTGATTTTAGAATGTGAAAAATGTAAATCCTCCATCTTTAGGTATTATTTGTTCATGAAAAGTTTGCTAGAATCCTACTTTGAATCCATCTGAGCCAGGTTTTGTTTGGTTTCCTTTAAAATTAGGCCAATTCTTTTTTTTCTTCCTAAAAGGGCATTTTTTCCTCCTAATAATTTTGTGCCTCTTTTTTTTTCTCTCTCTTCTTCTTTCTTTCTTTATTCCTTACTTCCTTTCTTTTGTTTTTCTTCCTTCTTTCCTGTGGTGGCAAGTAGGGTGGGACTTTTTGCTGTTTTTTCTTTTGGAGTGCTACTCAGCACTAAGGTAATCAAGTGCCTTTGACTGAGCCTTGCCTTTGTTTCAATAGAGAGTATTTGATTGAATCAAGAATCTTTGATGACCTGCTTAAATCACAAGAAAGCCCAAGTTACATGAGTTTGAGTCACATGGTTGTGACGCCCTCTGAACCTGAAGAAGTGTGTATAATTCTCTGAGGTTAGCATTTTGCCTTGGGGGCTCACTCATTGGAAGAGTGTTCATGTGATTTGGCCAGACAAGACTCTGGGTAGCCATTAAGGAGCCCTCCAGCTTTGAAAAACCTAAATGTTAGTACCTCTGTCTCTGATCACTATGTTTGTAATGTCTTGGTCAGACAGCTAGAAGCCTGTTTGTTGATTTGTGTTTATTTGCTCTGTTTACATAATTTCTGCTTGTAATTTCTGTTTGTATTCTCTCTGAAGTCCAGGGTGCTGGCTTTTCCCCCTGAACTAAGTGAATGATATATGTATGTTTAATTAAAGATTGTTAACC
>CM053627.1:98980762-99047848 GCA_028646595.1 Phalanger gymnotis | reverse complement strand
TAGAAAAGCAGATCAAAGAACCTGTGCTAGCAGCCCTCCTGTATGCTGGTATTATTGGTGTTACACCCCCACAGCAGCTGCTAGCAACATTGTTATTATCCTTCCTTCCTTCCTTCCTTCCTTCCTTCCTTCCTTCCTTCCTTCCTTCCTTCCTTCCTTCCTTCCTTCCTTCCTTCCTTCCTTCCTTCCTCTGTTTCTTTCTCTCCCTCATAATTACCTATATTTATTTAATTTATCTATTCCTTCATGATTTATGAACATTTTATGAACATTTATTACTAATCCCTCCTATTTCATTCTCACTGAACAGTTTAAAAAGAAAATAGGATGCTCAAAGCAAGTATGTAGAGCACAAATTATCATATTGGCTGTGTTGAAAAAGGTATGCCACATTCTGAATTTTAAGTCTATCAATTCTCTGGCAGTTGCAGGCCAGTTTTTAAATGATGTCATTTCTTCCTTTTAGGTTGTTCTATTTAAATGATTATTTTCCTAGTGTGTCAGTTTTAGCAATTTATGTTTTTGTAAATCATCAATTTTGTTTTTTAACTAATTAGTCAGAAAGTACAATATCTTTCATTTTGAATTTATGTATGGCTACTCTATGTCTTGTTGTGTGATCCTTTGTGTAGGTTTTTAATTTGTACTTGAAGATAAAGCCTATTTCCTGTTTTTTTTCTGTCTCTTGATATTTCTTAAGAAAACATTTAAATCTGTGATTTCTTTATTGTTAATCTTTCATTTTTAAATGTTCTGATAATAAAATACTGAGTCTTGCATTTGATTTATGTTACTTTTAATATTTTAAAATTATAATTTAGCTGTTGAATTGTTTAACGTATATGTGGTAGAAATTATTACATATTATTTATTTTTCATCTATTCTATAATGCTTTTGTCTTTGCCTTTCATTTTTTCCTAATTTTAATTTTACTTTATTATATGTCATTATTACTCCTTGTTTTTTTTGCATTTTCAGTTGCATGATATGTTTTAGAACAATTCTTTACTCTTAATTTTAATTTGGTTGTATCTTTCCCATTATCTGTGGTTCCTATAAACAACGTATGAATAGGATTTTTTCTTAATTTTATCCTTTTAAAAGGAAAATATGGATCATTGTTAATTGTAATTGTTATAAGCAATGCATTTGATTTGTTTTTTGTCATTTTCTTATTGTTTGTGGTAAAAGGAGTTGAACTTATATTAATCTTATATGGCTATTTCAGCTCTTAAAATAGCAAAGAAAACAGGTTGTATTTCCATTTTTAAACTGTTGATATTTCCCTGAGCTTTAACTGTTTTGAGGGGTTGTCAAGTTCTTTCTTATTTTTCTTCTTCATTTTTGTTATTTTGTGTGTACGTGTGTGTGTGTGTGGCTATGGGTTTCTTTTTAGTATTCTTTTACCCTTTTATGTTAGTCATTAAAATATCTATTTTTATCTCCAAGCTTCAGTTTTATTATTTCAGTTTGTCAGATAAAATTTCGTAAATTGCCCATATATCTACATAATAGATTCTAACAGAGGGTAATTACACAATTTTTGTTAGTCATTTATGGTTGTCAGTTTTAGACATTCTTTCCCATCACTTATAGAGATCTCTTTAGTTGTGAGTTTTTATTGATAAATTCAGTCATGTCTTGGAAGTGAGTTTATCTGTTTTCAAATAATATGGTCACATTTTCAAGGCTTATTTTTTTGGATCTAGAACTATTTTTATTATTTTTTTGTCCTTTTTTGGATTTTGGAAAAGCAGATGTTATTGCAGTTGATTTTATTATTCTAGTTAGCTTTTCTTTAGGTATGCTTTTTTTTGTTTTGTTTTTGTTTTGACTATTTTGTTTTGACTGTTGAAAATTTTTTTCTTTGTCTCTGGTTTTTTTCTTTGTATTAGTCACAACATATGGGGGCAGGGAATGGGCTGTGTATCTCAGCAGATAGGGTCTTAGCACCACTGTGATGATCTAATATTTAGGATTAGACTCTGGGTTAGTCCTGGCTCCCACCTTTTCCATTGGAGGGTTAGGCTGCAAGGGTTTCTCTCTCTTCTGCTTTTGGCAAAAGGGGGTGAAACTGGGCTGGGTAACACAGTTGGGAGTCCAGGCAGCTTGAAATGCTGGATATGGACTGATATTGGAGGGTGGGGCTTGAAGGGACAGTTCTTATCACTTTTGATTGATGTGAAACAGTTGTGTGGGATTTACCAGAATTTTGGTCAGAGTGGCATAAATAAAGGCAGAGGTGGTTTTTCTTTCTACTCAGACCTATATACTCTGACATGGTAGCACTTAGGTCATAGGGTTTCGATCAGGCTCTGGGGCACTGACACAGTAATGAGGAGGCCTGGAGACTTAGCTTAGGCCTGTGATTGGTATAAAATTTAGGTCCAACACTCTGCCCTCTCCCTAATCACTTAGATGAGCTCAGGCCACTTTAATGTGGAAGATTGTATCAGCTCAGAAAGGATCATAGCCCTTCTTCTTCCTCTGATCCAATAGAGGGTTAGGAAGTTGGATAGGAAGGGATGGATGGAGGTGCCAAGGTGTTCAGTGCATTCAGTCTAGTTCAGTTTTGGCTCTAGGGCTGCCAGACTGAGCAAGCTATAAAGGCAACTTTTATAGTCTGTCCAGATCATTCCCTTGATTTTCCTTTTTTCTGTTTGTATTCTTATTTCTTCCTTCATTATGCTTTGGGGGTATGTTTCATACCTTTCATGATTTCCTTTCATGACTGGTAAGGAGGTCTTGGAAGAAGCTTTCTCTCATGGGTTTCTTACTGTTTAGCCACATTTTTTTCCAAAGTGCTTTACAAACATGCCCTTATTTAATCTTTACAACTCCACAAGGGAAGTGCTGTTATTATCCCCATTTTACAGATGAGGAACTTGCAGTTGAGGGTTATAGATTTAAGTGTGAAAGGGACTATGGAAGATCCCTTATTATAAGGCATAACTTGGATCTGAACTCAGGTCCTCTGACTAAATCCAGCATTTTTCCTACTGTACCCTTGCCTTTTACCTCTGTAGATGAAAACAGAACCAATGGGAATAGATGAAATCATCCAGATATCACAGAATTTCACAACTGGAAGGTACATTAGTGGCTGTCTAGGGCAACTCATACCTGAAAAAGAATTACCACTACAACATACCCAACAAGTGGTCATTGAGTTTACTTGAATACTTCTAGAGAGAAGGAATGTACTACGTTTAAGGACAACCCATTCCATTTTGGAATAGCTGTAATTGTTAGAAAGTTTTCCCCCCCTCATATTAAGTCTAAATTTACCTCTTTACTACTTCTAACCATTGTTTGAAGTTCTGTCTTTTGGGATCAAGTAGAATAAATGTGATCCTCAGGGAACAATACGAAACAATAATTAACTCTTCACTTTTGAAAGCTATTCCTCTCTCAGTGTAGCCCAAGACTGCATTAGGACTTTTAGAGGCCATATAATACTTGTAATATTTAGCTTGCAATCCCCTAAACCTCTAGGATTTTTTTCAGATAAATTGTGGTCCATACATGCCTTCCTCATATTGTTTATATGAAGATAATTTTTTGAACCCAAGCATAAGACTTTATATTTATAATTACTGAATTTCATCTTAGTAGATTTAGCCCACTTGTTAATCATTTAGTAAGATCTTTTTGGATGCTGGCTGATTCTCTCATTTAATATGTTAGCTGTATCTCCTGGCTTTGTGTCATCTACAGATTTGATAAGAATGCTATGTATTCCTTTACCTAAGTCATTGGTAAAAATGATGTGTAACACAAGGCCAAGCAAAGATCCTTGGGACACTCCTCTGGAGATGTCCGTCCAAGTTGGCCTAGAATCAGGAGATTAGAAGCATCAGTGATTGGTTTGGGTGTTTAGGTTGGTGAGCATCTTCCCTGAGATCTAGCTGAGCTCTGGTGCTAGTTCCATTGCTTCATGATGGTGGTGGTGGTGGAAGTTGGGGAAGTTTCATGCCCTGAAAATATAGCACACATGGAAGATGCACTCATCTCTTGCTTGAGCTTAACATGTGAGTCCATGGTCCTAAACAAGACGCTGGCCTTGGGAGGCTTCATGTCTGGATATTTTGTAGTTGTGGTGGGCTAAGGTATGAGGTACTGTTGGATTTGGTGGTGCCAGCTAGATTAGATTGTACCACCTAGTGTGGCATTAACTCCCAGATGAAGAGGATTGCAGACTCAGTTCTGAGAAGAGCTAGGGTTAGAGCCAACTTCTTGTTAATGGGATATAAAATGGAGGAATAGACTGGGGAAGGAGCCCTGCTGTCAGTGGTATACCAGACTCTAACCCTCACCCCCTTTCATTTCCGACCAGGGTGTGGAGTTCGATGACACAGGATAGAATAGAATAAGGGCTATATAATAAGCCACTGTAGTACAGAAGAGATTGCTGTCTCTGAAGTCAGAGGTTCAGACATTTATCACCTGTATGGCCTTAGGAAAGTCACTGCTGTTCGCTAGACCTTAGTTTCCAAATCTGGAAAATGAAGGGTATAGGCGCTGAGATTTCTTCTAGTTCTGATCCTATGACAAATGCCACCAGGTTCCAGAGCATATGGGACTCCAAACACAGTCACCAAGGGGCCTCAAAAATTTGAGACCCTTATGCTCTCAAACCAAAGTGAGGGATCCCATTTCTTTGCTGTCTCATTTGGTCATGGTAAATGTACTGCTACATGAAACTGAAATGAGCTAGATGGAACTTGAGCAAAAGGGATAAAAAGAAATATATGTCTCCCAACCATATTTCCTTTCTTCCCCCTCTGCCATAGCTTACACTTCAGTAGACAGTGTCATTCCAGAGTGATAAAACATCTGGTACAGAGCTTAATTTTTAGGTAGAATTAGGTAAACACAGGGCAGCTAGGTGTCACAGTGGATAGAGTGCTGGGCCTGAAGTCATGAAGATTCTTCTTAGATACTAGCTGTGTGGTCCTGAGCAAGTCATTTAACCTTGTTTGCCTCAGTTACTCATCTGTAAAATGAGTTGGAGAAACAAATGGCAAACCACTCCAGTGTCTTTGCCAAGAATATATCAAATGGGGTCATGAACAGTCAGACACAATTGAAAATCGACTGAACAACAACAATAAGGCAAACACAGAGCCACTGGTCTTAAGGAACCATATTAAGTAGTGATCTAGCATAAGTAAAACACTCTTTGGGAATTAGTGATGCAATTTTCAAGTAAATTCAGCCCTGGAATTTACTCATCAGTGGCCTTTCCCTCTTACTGGAAGTCTCACGTGAGAACCTCCGTTTAAAGAGAACTCCTAGGTCAGCCGTGTCTTCATTTCCCATCAGGCTGCACTTGAGAATTTTCTACCAGGCCCCTGAGTCAAGTACCTTCATTCCTTCCCCCTACCTTTTAAAGCTTCTCTCGTTAGGATGTAAGCTCCTTGAGGGTGGGGACCATTTTTATTTTAGCTTGTATTTCTATTCTCATCACTTAGCACAGGGTCTCCCATTTAATAATGACTTAATATATGTTCATTGACTGACTGACAATTGGCTGTCACTGGGAAAGTTTTTCTTCTAGAACAGAGGTGTCAAAGTGCCAAAAGTAGTGAACAACATTCCTGAGTATAGCATGAAACAGTTTAAAATGTAATTGGGAAATATTTAATAAATCAATAAAAATAAAATAAGACATATACAGTTTTACTTTTTAAAACTAAGTCAGTATGTGGCCCACAGGGATCCTTATATATGATTTTGTCCCCCCCCCCCCCGCCACTTCCTCACCCTTTTCTATTTGAGTTTGACAGCCCTATTCTAAAAAGTGAAATAATGCCTATTCACCTGCATGTTTTCTCTTCTTATAATTCGTATTTGATTATTAAAATGCGGGAAGGCATGGGAATATTGATGCTGCTATTCCAAGACTAAATTAAGGAGATGTAGCTATAGAATGGAGCCCAAGTTTATCCCAAATGAACTTGTGAGGGTTTAAGAACAGTTAAAGAAGTAATAATAGAGCTTAAAACACTTGCTTTAACTTTCAGCCTGCAGGGTTTTTATTTTCTCCCCCCAACTGTTTTGACAAAGCTGTTGACAAGTGGGAGTGTATGTAGAATTATGCAAAGAAAAACATCTCACGTCTTTTTCCTCAAAAATTTTGCAGGTTGGAAGACATGCAAAAAGTGGAAAAAAGTACAAGTAAGCATTATAGTGTTTGTGGAGTGGGGAACCTTCATTGTTGGGGCTGAGATTTGGCCTTTAGCTTGATTTACTTGAACTTTCCTAACCATTGCTGCTGCAGTGCTGAACTACACTGATTGTCCTGTTGAAAGAATAGCTTCTCTAGGATTAAAAGCACTGAAGAGCTGTGAATAGTTATTAATATAATAATCCACATTTCAAAGTAACATATAGAATATGACACAATATTCTGGGCCCCTTGGGAAGAGCTAGAATGTTCTTTGACATTTCCAAACCTACTTGAACTTCTGTGATTTTAACATCTTCTTTCTCCCTCTCATTGCTTCCTTCTTTTCCATCTGCTATTTCCTCTGCATGTGATTTTCTCTTTTTCATATATCTCTGTCCTTCCTAAAATTGTCAGATTTTGATATGTGACCCTATAGCTTGTAGGGGGCCTTTCTGTCTTGGTTGATCCTTGAAAGATTACTCCTATGAGATTTAGACCATGCTTCAAGGATTTCAGAGACCATCTTTTTTACTTGTTCCAAATGTCTCAATGATCCTGAACTCCTTCGAATCCCTCCTTTCATCCTAACTCGCTATACCAGAAAAACCCTTCCCTAATTTACTTCCAAAGGTTTTTTCCTGGACTTCAGGTTTTCTTATACTCACCTGACCTCTGCTTCTTCCTATAGACATCAGTGACTCCAACCATTGGAAGGCCTTTGTCACATTTAATCTATTCTTTTCCATTTGTTTTTCCTGAAGCACAAGACAGTGATTTTGCTTTTTAGTGATGCTTATTTAATCTCTCTATCGTACTAGACTGATATTTGGGCAGCATCCTTCCTATAGATCACCAGGCCATACAATTAGCCTTTCTGAACTAGTATGGGTGTCCACTAGGCTAACATCTTTCTCTTGTTCAAATAAGTACCTTCTCTTGCTGGCTTGCCACCAAATTCTTATTTCATGGATGATTCTGACTCCCAAATTAATGGTAAAATTGAGATAGAGGATACCCTCTGGAACCAATGAACATTGCAATCCTGTCCCCTAGGTTAGGAACCCTGAATTCTCAGAATGACTTCTCACATCTAGTCCTTTTCCTCCTTAACCTATTTCTCATAGTGCTAGCAGATTGAGCTTGGGGGATTTTGGTTTGCATATACTGTCATACTTAGTTGAGGCATTGGTTAGTTGATAGTATGTATAATATTGTTTACCTATACTCCCCCATTTCTATAAGCTAGGGAATTAGTTTTGGAAGGGCCAACTGGTAATTGTACAGTATTCAGTTTTAGGTTTTGTTTCTTTCCTTTACATCCATTTACATATTGTTGCAGGGATTGTTTTCTTTCTTAAGTTTACTCTGGAATAGTTAAATTTCTGCCTGCTTCTCTGAATTTTTCATAATCATTGTTTCTTATAGTGAAGTAACATTCCACAATTTGTTTAGCTATTTCCTTACTGGTGGAATCTATTTTGCCATCTATTTCTTTGCTACCATAAAAAGTGCTACTATTAATATTTCCAGAATTGTTGGACCAATTAATGATCTCAACAGCAGTGGATTAGTGTTTCTATATTTCCACAGCCTGCCCAATATTAACTATTTCCATCATTTGTCATCTTTGTCAATTTAATGGATGTGTGTTGAGATCTCAGAGTTCTTTTAGTTTGCATTTCTTTTATTTTTAGTGATTTGGAGCAATGTTTCACCTGATTGTTAATAGTTTATAATTCTTTTGACAATTGTATTTCATTTCCTTTGACCATTTAACCACTGGGGAATGACTCTTAGTCAAAGCCAGTCTTTTTAGCAATGATATTACAGAGGAATTATAAGTGACACAAAACACAGTGGAAAGACTTATGGTCAGTGTGAGTAGACTCCAGCCAGTGTGAAGTGGTATAAGGGTGCATAATCAAGGATATGCATGACCAGAAAAGGAGACAGATCAGTAGTCAGTGAGTGATAACAAATGGATAGCCTGAGTGTTGCACTGGTTTATATGAAGTATTGAAAAAGCCAGATGAAGGTCTCCAACTCATTGATTAAGGAATATTTATGGCAAGAACTATATAAGAATTGTACGAATGTCTTGTAATCTGTCCTGGTTAAAGGAGTATTCGCATACTGATAAGATTATGAATCTACTTAGTGTACTTTAAGTGAGAGATACCCTGTGTTACCATATTCTTTTTATGAGTTGCATTCTATTAAGTTTCAATGATGTCTATCATTGAAATATATATATATATTATATAACATAAATTTATATTTTTAGATATTATATAATAAATTATATAATTTATAATAATTATTTTATAAATATATAATTATTTTATATATTGTATAATGAATTATATAATTTATAAATTATATATATTTATATAAATATTTATATAATATAGAAATATCTATAGTATTTATATAATGTTTAATAATAATGATTAGTGAACAAAAATAAATGTTTTAATGGTTGTAATTTTGCCAGATATATTTATAATCTGTAAACTACATGGAATTAAAAGATTTCAAAATATAAAGACCTAGTAGAGGAAAACAAAATATAGGAGCAGCATGTTGTACATATTTTTGTTGTCCTGACTGTGCTGAAATTATGCTGATGATGCTTGAGGTGATCCCATAGAGCATGTTTATATCCTAATATTTATCTATAAAAAGTTATTTTACACACCTGTGTAATAGTCAGTAGAACATTAAAAAAGAATGTTTTGAAAGAACATAAAACATGAAAAAGAGAAATAGCAGGGTAGTGACACTTGTCCCAGGACTGTTTCTATCTGAACACCATAAAAAGATGAGACTTGCTGAGATGAAATAATAAGAAATTTTAAAATAGATAGCAGAGATGACAACAATGATTAAGATATTTCAATTCAGAAATTAAACCAAAATCAGTTGTGGAAAATCAATTGCCGTAATAGGGAGAGCAAAAGCTCCCCAGAAGCTTTCATCAGAAACCATGTTAGTCAGCAAACATTTCACTTATTTGCTAAATGGAGAGAGATGACTGGCAAAGGCAATGGAAGGTAAGAATGTAGATATTTAATAATATTACAGAGAACAATAATGGGCATTTATGAGCAAGAATATTTCATAAAGAATAGAGTTTAAAGAAATCTTGATAACATATCCATCCCGATTAAGTAACATCATTCCAAGGACATTCAAGGATTATAAATGGAAAGAGGGTTACAAGTAATAAAAATTGAAAAAATTTGAAGCATTTTAATAAGCTTTTCTTTATTTAGGGCAATGGAAACACCATCCTGGGACCCTACCATCAGAGTCCTAGATGTTCTTATAGAGGAGTTAAAAATAGCACTAAAGAAGCTAGAGCTGGGAAAAAATACAGAGAAAACCAAGTCTATATAAAAGAGATCTGTACTGAAAGGAATATCATTGTGAGGGTATTTAGGTTGTTATATACAAGGCATCTGAAGAAAAGAAAGATGCCAAAGGGGTAGAAGCAATCTCAGACCTTATTAACACTGATAGTTGACTGACAGAGCATCAATAATTATCTACCTATATGCCTAGACTTCCATTGTGAAAAAAAAATTGTGATGGTTGTCTACAAACAAATTGAGAGCATTTTCAGTAAGCATGTTTTTTTTAGAAAACAAGTGGATTTTGTGTTTATTGTTCCTAATTAAGAAAAGCACTTGATTTCATAGTACGACACAAAACACCATCTTAAAATTTGTTTTTTGTTTTTTAACAAGGTGACAATGGATATCGCCAAATATGTATGTGTGTGTGTGTCACACACATACACACGCACACACACACACACACACACACACGGTGCACACAGTGGGTGGGAACATGTTGCAAAATATAAACCAATGAGAAACACAGAAGAAAAACAAGAGTAAAAGAGATTATTAAGGAATTATATGATAGAAGAAGTTGTAATCGTTATGTAGCAAGAATGGGAGATGGCAGATGAATGGCCTGAAGGTACCTCCACTAGTCCCTTCACAACGTCAGGAGAAAGTGAGGAAGTGTTCTAGCATATAGGCTGGACCCTGTGTGGTGAATTTTTTGGAGGACATGTACAAGACATGTATAAGACTTACACAAGATGAACAGCCATGGATGGAGTGTAACTGCGTTGTTAGGGGGAAGCTCCAACTAGTTAAGATTAGATGTCCACTTGAGCATTAATTAAAATAGATTATATTTACCAAGTGCTTTTCGATTTTCATAGCATTTACCTCCATCACATCATTTGAACCTCACAACAAACCTCATGAAGTGTGTCCTCCAGGTATTATTATCCTGATTTTATAAAGAAACTGAGAGGGCTGAAGTGATTTGCCCAGATTTGAACCCAGACAGCATGATATTATGTGTGTTGGATATGGAGTCAGGAAGACTGAATTCAGACCCATCTTCTGGCACTTAATAGCTTTGTACCCATAGGCAAGTCACAACCTCTATAGGCCTTAGTTTCTTCCTCTACAAATTAAAGGAATTGGACTAGATTACCTGCAAAATTCCTTCCAGCTCAAAATTTATTATCCTATGATCCTATGAATTCTTCTGCCCAAAGTCTGGGACTGTTACCACTATGTTAGTTATTTTTAGTTCCTTTTGTTTAGTTCATACTTGTTCATTTCTATGGTATTGGGGTTAGTGGTTGAATAGGGAAGTTCCTCCCCTCTCCTCCACTTTCTTTATGCATTTATGGCAAAATTAGATTAATTCGAAGTCTAGGCTGGCAAGCACTTTATAATTTGCCCAGCATGAGTCTTTGCATAGAGATTCAGTAAAAGACATGCTTGATCAGTGTCTTCTAAAGTTATCAATGCTTTAAAAGTTATTAAAAGGAGATAGTGTAGTCAAAGCTATTTGTTCTGTGACTATAGAGGACCAGATTCAAGGCTGTACATAAATCCTTTTTTATTGGCATATTGGGAGGGACTGTTCTTTTTTGCTAGAGGAAGGGACCCCTTGTTAGGGAACTGTCGGCTGTTTAGAGTTTTTGTACAGCCATTAATATTAAAGTGGTCCATCAGTACATATATCTTGGGTGAACACCACAGATGGACAATGAACCAGGCCCACAATTAAATAGAATGAAATGGGTAAGTTAGATTGCATTTAGAAAATTATGCAGTCTTTTTAATAACTCCAGACTTCTCCCTGAAGCTAAAATCCATCTTTTTAACATTAGTATTCTTATGATACTCTGTAGCAACAAGTCATGGAATACTATAATCTCTGAAGAATCAAAATTAAGTCACCCAAAAGGCAATGAAGTAGTCTGTGGTGGCATATATGGACTGAGATTTGTCATCGGTGGTGACTTACGTACAAGAATTAGCATAATATCTTCCAAGATACAAATGGCTTAAAAGGAGGCAGGCTGACCATTTAGTAAGAGTAAGGAGTAGCAGTTGGATAGTGCAGATGATTACGTGTACTAAAAACCTAAAGGAAAGCATGTTGAATAGATTCTCTTGTGGAGGGTTTATGGCAGGATATGAGTAAGAATTGAACAGAACAATAAAGCATGAATGAGTTGTGATTTTTGCTATGGTGGGATTACCTGCATTGACGAGGTCATCCAGTCAACAAATTCCCAAGTGGTCAATGGATAGATTTCAGGGGTTCCATGAATTTGGATGAAAAATTTAAATAAATTCACTATCAACTGCAAGATACTATTTCCTTCAAATATGAATTAAAAAAATTATTATGAAAGTGGTTTATTGCCTTCACCAGCCTGCCAGAGTGGTCCATGAAACAAAATGGTTGAGAATTCTAAGATTCAAGTATTGAAATATTGAGTTTCCCCACCACTAGTAGATCTTATTCCTTTTGCTAAGATCCCTGTGGTAATCTAGCTTCCCAGGGACATTTCCTTCATGTATGTTCTGTTGGAGAGCCTCTAATATAGGAAGGGAAGCTATCTGGGCATATTCTCTCTGTATACCTACAGGTGTGTCATGTGATTGCAGCTGTTTTTTTGACTATCTTGGTCTGGACATAGCCAGTACTCTAAAGATTGGCTTAAGATGAATCTGTGCTGGCTCACTTCCATTCATGAAAGGTTGCAGGTCAGTGATAATACATCATAGCACTTCTTAGGTGCTTTTCATGCACTATTTTGTATTTGTGTGCATGTTTTCTCCCTCCCTTATATTATAAACTTTTTGAGGGCTGCAGATGTCTTTTTATTCTATGACTCCCCCACAGCATTTAGTTCAGTTCTTTTTAATCATAGCACACAATAAATGAACAACTGTAATGTGAACAGCATGAGTCACTGAAGAGTAGTGCAAAGAACATTGCATCTAGTGTTCAGGAGATTTTATTTCAAGTTCTGACCTTGACACTGACTGGTGCTGGCATATTTGCCATTTAACCTCTCAAGTTAAAACAGAATTTCAACACTTGCTACTCTTATGTACAGAAAATTAATGTTATCATAGAAATACTTATTTCCTACCCTGAGTCTTGTTATGTAGGTATAGACACAAATTTAAGAATGTTAATAAGATCATGGGTTTAGATCTGGGAAGGACCTAAGAGGTCATCAGATCCAACCCTCTTGTTTTACAGATGAGGTAACCAAGTCTATTTGTTTTTGAGGTGAGATTTGAACCCCTATGGTCCTGGCTTTATTCCACTGTCCTATCTACTATACTGTGCTCTCTCAAATTATTTAAGAATTTAGGAAACAAAAATATTAGAACTTTACTTTATGGTAGGAGTGGCATGCTTGAATCTAACATAAAGAGAAATATGAATTAGTTGCTCAAATTTGAATTTCAAAATGAGCAAAAATAACTATTAGGCTCTTTAGGTAATACCTATACTTATCATTTAGTAGCACAGTGTTTTGGTTGTGCTCCTTGAAACCATTTTAATTCCTATTTTGTTTAAAAAGTTAAATGTACACAGTTGATCCTTTAAGCAAAGGCTTTGTTTTGTCATAAAATTTTCAAACTTGGCACAAAAGATTTGATCATTGTAGAATAGGATAAAACTACAAATAAGCAGCAGTGTTTTTATTGACAAACTTATTAATGACATTATCTAAAATTCCACTGTACATCTCTTTGGCTTTTTATTTTGCAACATGATTTTACTGATATTTGTTCCCCCTACACTCGCATCCACCTCTAGCCCCACCTACATTTTGAATACACACAAAACAAAATGTCAATTCCTGAGCAATTTGAAATTCTCAGCAGAAGCGATGCTAGATATCACTCTCATTTTTCAGATGCAGGTGCTAACCATGCAAGTGCATAACCATGATATTAATAGTAGTCACAATTGGCATTGCATTTTAATTAGTGGTACCATTTATAATTTGTAGCAAGAATATAAAATATCTGCTAAAGATCTAAGTCTAGTAATTAATTTTGTCTGTAGCATTATAAAATTTAGTTAAAATAATTAGAAATTCTTGGTTGTATGTCTTTCATGGATGCTGACTTTTAAAATTTTCATTACATGTTCAAAATTTCTTCTTATTTTTAGGGTTGTTGGAGAAAGATAACTGTTGATGACACTCTACCTTTTGATGAAGAGAATAGATTATTACTTCCAGCCACAACTTGTGACATTGAACTTTGGCCAATGATATTAGCTAAAGCCATCATTAAGCTCACAAATGTTGAGTATGTTGAAGGAGCAAGCTATCAATATTTCTATAAAAACAAACCAAAAATCCAGTTTTAATGGCATACAAAAACTCTTAACTATTTCTGAAGTGACTGCAAATGATTTACAATAGTTTTAGAGGCCTAGTGTGAATGTGAACACCGTAAGGCCAATAATTAAAATAAATCTTCAAAGTCCAGCTTGAATCTATATAAGTAGTTTGTTTCCTTTTGAGAAGCACATTTGGAGATTTTGATTTCAAGTGCTGCTACCACACAATAGCATAACATAACATTCTGGTGTTTGATTACCCTAGGGGAATGGTCCTGCATTTCCCAAATCCAGTAATCTTGTCAGTAGCTTCTAGAACCAGATAATTCAGTGCTGGCTTAATTCATCATCAAACAAATGACTTGTAAAATTGGAGTGAGACTTTGCTGCCTTACCTCTGTATGTCAAAATAATATGTAGGTAGCTTATGAAGAGTTGGGTTCCTTTTATTTCACTTAGGAAGTGAAGACTCAGGTAACATGTGACAGGTTTTATAAAAATTATGTCAGTAGCCTGTTCATTTTACCAGTGATTTGTGATACCTTGAGGTCACATAATTTTTGGGGGGAAGAAGTATGTTCTGTTCCTTAGGGATAGGGAGTGGGCTTGTGATTTCATTACTCTATGGAACTCCTGGGTGAAAAAATTCCTTCTACTAATGCAGTTTTGCATTTCTGTAGCTTCAAACACTTAGAGCATTGGGAGGTTGGTTAACAGAACCAGTATGGGTCAGGAATAGTACTTGCGCCCACATCTTCCTGACTTCATGGCTATCCCATGTTACCTCTTTTTATTTATGTGACTCCATTTTTCTTCATATGCAGCTTCAGCTAATATTCCAATTTCCCTGAAACTGAGATTTAGCTAGATGATTTCTTTTTCCTTAATTTAAAGTAGTGAAATTTAAGTACCAGTCATGTATGTAAAGGTTTGATTATTATGAGCATTTCAAAGTCATCTCAACAATAAATTTATTTAAGGTACTGTTAAAATTTAATTTGAAATCATGCCAAAAGAAGTTTTAGCACCACTGATACTTTTTTGCTGAAGAAGAATGAAGGACCTGATTTCTTCCTGAAGTTCCATGAGTTTCTCACCCTCTTTTTGTGGGCCTTGTATAATGTTTGGATGTTTTTATAGGACAGTGTCAATTGACAAAATTATATTTTATTTAGACTCAATGTCTGAAGCTTATAACTATGATTGACAGTTAATATAGGCATTATAAAGTTTCCTCATTATATTTAGGAAAGAGTTATTCAACAATGACTTCTTGTTCCTTAAATATTTGTCCAAATTTTGGTATTTGGTATTATAACATGAAGAAACTTGTTGACTTTTCTTTTCTAGCATCCACATGGCTGACCAGAGAGAGTTAGGAGAATTCACAGTTCTTCATGCACTTACAGGATGGTTACCAGAAATTATTCCTCTCCGGTAAATTTGTTTATTAAATTACTGATTTATCCTTTCTTGAAAGATTTTTTTGAAATAAAAGGCTTTAAGAATAAAATTCAAGAAAGGTTGTATTTTGAAATAGTGTCAGCTGGCCAGTTAGTCAACAAATTTTTATTAAGCATCTACTATATACCATCTAAGAGCTGGATAACATTTTAAGAACTTGTAAAAATTCCTTGAGAAATTTAATATAAAGGCTTCTTATTTCATATACTGTAATATAATTACTGAAATATGTGATTTATGAATGATAAAAGTAGTGATTATTCAACAAAAGAAATTCCTATTTTATTTTCATAAATAAATTTAATTTGCTTCAACACAAAGAAAAAAACCCACCTCAATCTCAGCTGATTATTAAGTAGTCAGGATGTATAGATATACAAATGCTTTTACTATGAGAAAAAAAGACTTCTAAGATGTTCTAAGTAATGAAGAAAAATTTTCTCACTTAGAGAGCAGCCTTGACAGCTACCATTAGCAACTTTTAGGGAAAACTACTTCAGTGTTCTAAATAGATATTGTCCTGATTGACATATTGTGAGACAGAGTAAAAAACTTCCAAATGGGAAAAGACAACACTAGACTCTACATACAAATAGAATGAGTAAAGCAGTAATAATTTTAAAAAGTAAAAATATACAGATTATTGAAGTTTAATGTTTTCCACTGTCTTCTTCCTTCATACTTGTCAGAAACATTAACGGTATTGATGGTAGTACGGTTATCAATAATCATGAGAAATGAGTCCTAGATTTGTCTTTCCTACTAATTTGTTGTGTGACTTTGAATAAATCATTCCTTCTCTTTGAGCCTCATTATCCCCGTGTATAAAATGATGAAGGTGAATGGAGACATCTTCCTTGAGGTTTCTTCTCTACATATGCCTTTGTTGTTTTTGTTTTTTGTCTCTTGGTGTTGACTTTAATTGTATTGCTGTGCTCATCGTGTATGTTCTTTTGTCTCAGCTTCCTACTTTCTGCATCATTCAATAAAAACTTTACTTCCTGGAATTCTTCCTATTTGTCATTCCTTGTGGTTAAGTAATATTAATTGATCTTCCTATAGTTTTTTTAGCTCTTCCGGTGTTATTGGGTCTATGTTTTGTTTTCTAACGTTTGTCATCTCAAATAATGCAGCTATGAACGTTTTTAGGCATATTTCTTCCAAGTAGTAAGATCTCTAGATCAAAGAGAATGAATAATTACTTTTGTTTAATAACAATTCCACATTGTTTTTTTTAGAACATTTGAATCAATTAATAGCTCTATAAGAAGTGAATTGGCATGATTTTTTCTTCCAAAGCCCTTATAATGATCCTGTGTTTTGTAATATTACTAATTCAATGAGTGTTAATTCTGAGGCTGAAATGGTAGGTTGGACTAAATTGTGGAGGACCTAGAATGACAGGCTGAGAAGCTTATTTGGTATAGAGTGGGGATTCTAAAAGTTTATTGAGTAAAAGAGTAAAATTGTAAAAGACAACAATAGATAGTAACTCGGAGATGATTTGGTATTACTCAAATCCTGTACCAGCACAGTAGGCATGTATCTTGAACTTTTGTTTCCTCCCCACATTCCCCACCCTGAGATAGGACAGGCATGTTTCTCTCTCCTAAAGAGTTTAGGTTTTATTTTGGAGGTAAGATGGAGTCTAAAGGAAGCCACATGGTCAGATGTGTGCGTTAGGAAGATTATTTTGGCAGCTAGGTGGTGCAGTGGACAGAGCATTAGGCCTTGCAGTTAGGAAAGTGAGTTCAAGTCTGGCCTCAGACACTTACTAGCAGTGTGACCCTGGGCAAGTCACTTAACCCTGTTTGTTCAGTTTTCTCATCTCTAAAATGTTCTGGGGGAGAAAATGGCAAACCACTCCAATATCTTTACCAAGAAAACTCAAATGGGGTCATAAAGAGGTAGACACGACTGAAACAACTGAACACTTAGAGGAGACATGATAGGAAACTTTTTGCATGCGTGAAGACAGATGCGAAGGTCTGATCTAGAGCTGTCTTCATGTGAATTGGAGGGTTATAAGAGATGTCATATAATTTGAATCGATCAGACTTGGTTGGTCATTGATTGGCTTTGAAGGGATGAGGGAGAATGAAAAAATGAAGGTGAATTTATGGCTTGAGACCTGTTATATAAATGACCTGGCCATCACCTAGTTGTTGCCAGTCATTGGTGGAAATGCTTGCCATACTTGATAGGGATAATGTATACTATAGGATATAAGAAAGAAATAATAAAAAAGTAATAGGAAGGAAAGTGCTTGGACAATCAGGAGGAGTAGAAAGAGAAAGGAAGCAGCAAAGTAGCCCGGAGAGGACAAGAATCAGAAAGAAAAGGCAACATCTAATGGTATACTGTACACTTGTCTATGCATAGTATCAGAAAAGGGTTCCTGGTTTTGTCACAGATAAACCAAAAGTGATTAGAGAAATTATTACAAGGCCAAAGAGGAGAGTTAGGATCTAAATAAATTATTTACTCAATAACTATGAGGCAGCATGAGGTGGTGGATGGAGAGCTGGCCTTGGAACTTTGAAGACCTAGGTTCAAGTCTGGATGACATGCTGATTGTTTGACTCTGTGCAAGTCACTTACCCTCTTCATTTTCTATGAATCTCTCTAAGGCTAAAAGTTGCAAAGAAGGAGCTGACCTGCACTGGTAGAGGGAGTTGCCACATCTGGGAGTTTTCTGTATCAATGAAATCGTAGGTCTAGTCACTATACCTATAAGAAGGATGGAAGTTTCTCTGAATAGGATAATTGGTTAGTTAGCTGAACAAATATACCAGTTCCTTTGAGGGGATTCTTCAAAGTACCAAGAAATGTAAGATAACATGAACCCAAGAATAATGATATGGGATACTGAACTTAGGGAAGTGGGAGAAAGCGTATGTGTGTATGTATAAGAGAGACAAACAAACAGATGGACAGAGAGACAGATGGGGAATGTACTCCCCTGCTCAAAAACTTTCAGTGATTATTTTCTAAAGCACAGAGTATAAATTCCTTAGCCTGATGTCTAAGTCCCCTCCTTAGTTTGGTTCCTACCTACTTTTCTACCCTTATTTCATACCATTCATCTTCATGATTTCTACATTATGGTAAAGCTAAACTACCAGCCATTTCCTAAACTCTGTGTACTTTCTATCTGTTTGTCCAGTTCTGGGAGTGAACTCTTTTCTAGTCTCCATCTCTTAGAATCCTTGTCTGCTTCAGTGGTCAGTTCAGATGCCATTTCCTCTGTGAATAATTCCAAATTGTTAATGCTCTCTCCTATTCATGGTTTAGGACATAGATGCTTATTTTTCTTTGAACCCCTAGTACCTAGCACAATACTTTGCACAGAAGTGCTTAATAAATGAACCTGGGTGGCTAGAAGAATGATAATATTTCCAATGGAAATAAAAAAGTTTGGAGAAAGGATTGGTTTAGATTTAAAGGAATTGAATTCTTCTTTGGGCATCCTGAATTAATGAACACGTACTGCACTGCCCTTGAGACTCTTGTATCATTAAAATATGCATATTACACAGTCAGTATAAAACATGAGCTTATGGATGGCTTTATTGAACAAATAAAACTTGAGGTTGGCCTTAAAGAATTAGTAGGATTTGACTAAGCAAAGGGGCGGGGGAGGGTGGAGAGAAGGAAATTCTAGAGAAATGCTATATGCATAGGCCTGGAGTAGGAACATGCATGGTGCAAATAGGATCGTAAAATTCTAAACTTAGAGATGTGAGAGACCATTTAATCCAATTCTCTCTTTTTACAGATGAGGAAACCGAAGCACAGAGAGGTTGGATGACTTTCATAAGTCGTATAGGCAGTAAATTACCAAAGGCAATCTTTGAACCCAGGTCTTCTGACTTTAGAGCCAGTGAGAAAAGAGTTGTCTGTCTTTACAATATTGTTTTAACCATACTTCCTACTTATGAATCATAACATAACTGTATAAAGGCAAGGGTTAAAAAGAATAAAAAGCCCTCCTAATTATAAATAAGTATTCTGTTAACTACTTTTATTCATTTAATCATTCAGTCACATCCAGCTCTTCATGACCCCTTGGACCATAGCACACCATTACTGTCCCTGGGGTTTTCTTGGCAAAGATACTGGAGTAGTTTCCATTTCCTTCTCCAGTGGATTTTAATGTATACTTCTAAATACTTCTTTATGTCTTTGTCCTGTCTTTGGATTGCCCCAGACCATTTTCATGGTTTCTAACCTTAGTCATCTTTTTGCAGTATTTTTGGCCCTTTCAGAAAAAGGGATTTATATTTTAGGAAAAAGTATATATATTTTAAATAAATGACATCTCTAAGTGTGAAATGCTTAATTCCTAGACACTCACTCTGAGCACTAACTGCCTTCAAGTGGCTCTTAATTTCTCCCATTCTGTTTTTTATCCAACCACCTATGGCTCCAAGCCTCTGATTTCTTTTTGTTTTCTCCTCAGAACTGTTCATTAAGGGAAATCGATAGTCTTATTACATTTGCCCCTAGTTTCTAATTTATTCACTCAGTGCTGATATCTTCGATGAATTACCCAACTTTATTTTTTAAAAAAAAACCTACTTAAAATACTTTCTTTTCCAGTCTGTGTTAATATAAAAATAAGAGTTCAATAAATATTTAACAGGTGATACTTGAATGATGCTTGAAACAGAATAGCATTTGTAAGACTGACTTGCTAGCAAGTGTACCTTAGATGAAGAGAAAAAAGTTTCATTTGGAAAAAAAACCTAAATATTGACATATCTGTTTTTAAGCCAAGGATATCTGGACAAAGTCTGGGAATTCTTGAAAGAAATATTGCCAGAATTTAAACTGACAGAGGAGAGCAGTTCTGAAAAACTGTCAGATTCGAAATCAAAAGATGGAAAAGATTCTAAAGATGGAAAAGATGGCAAGGATATAAAAAATGGGAAAGAGGAAAGAGGTGGAAAAAATGGAAGAGAGGAAAGAGGTGGGAAAAATGGAAAAGAGGAAAGAGGTGGAAAAAATGGAAGAGAAGAAAGAGGTGGAAAAAATGGAAGAGAAGAAAGAGGTGGAAAAAATGGAAAAGAAGAAAGAAGTGGAAGAGAAGGAAAAGAAAGCAAAAGCGAAAGTACACAGGGCAGAGGAGCTGATAAAGGTGATAAATCTGGAAAAGGTAGGCAATTATTTTAAAATGTTAAAGTCTCTAGATATGGCTTGCAAAGATTTCATAATAATTATTCAATTAAATACCTGATAATTTTCCTAGTATTTATGGACTTTCATATGCATGGGAATACTATTGAAAAACGAAGAATGTAAAGAGACACGATCCATGCTAAGTTCTTACAATCTAAAATATATTTTGTGATGTGTTTCTGTTTTGCTCTTTAAGAAAACTTAAAAAAATTCTACGGTTTTTAAATATTGAATTTCTGGTCTTTGTTTTATAAGAAGATATTAGAACAAACAATTTCAATCCAATACATTTATTAAAAAAGTATTAGCTGTCCTAAGGGAATAAAGGAGAAAAAACAAATATTATAATTGGTTAATTAAAAACATTTAATCAGGAGAAAAACTTAACTTCAGTATTAAATTATTAGGAAGGAATTTCATGTTTGAAAAAATAAAAACAATAAGCAAAATCAAAAAGAAAGGAAAAGAAAAAGTTCCAGTTTTACTGCTTTCTAAGTAAATCTAATTTATCAAAAGGGGGAACAGTATGGAAAAATTAGCTATATGTTTAATGCTAACTATAATTATAATATACTGTGCCTCATTTCTTTTATGTCTTTCATATAGACACTATTCTAATGAACATAATATTCATAAGTAGAATTTGGAATTAAATATAGTATTAATAGAAAAATAGACATTAACACATTTTAGATGAGCTTAGCTATGTTGTAAAACTTGTTCAATGTCTCTTACAGCTTTTGGGAAGTTGATGGTTTGAAAAATACCTAGACCATTTTAGCAGTCTCCTTTCCATTTTCTATGGGGCAACGAGGTGACATGGTGGATAGAATGCCAGTTGTGCAGTCAAAACAATTCATCTTCCTAAGTTCAAATACAGCCTCAGAAACTTACTAGCTATGCTATCTTGGCAAGTCACTTAACACTGTTTACCTCAATTTCTCATCTATAAAATGGGCTGGAGAAGGAAATCACAAACCATTCCAATATTCGTGCCAAGAAAATCCAAAATGGGGTCATGGAGCATTAGACATGACTTAAATGACTAAACAACAACAACATATGGGTATCAGTCCATATTTATTTATCTTTATGTCTTCAAAAATGGCTTTAGAATAAGAATTTGATAACTGAGAAATTATTTGACTACAGTTTTAAAAACAACTTGCTTCATCACCCAGTTTGAAAATGAGTTAAGTAAGTGAGTTACAGATGAGAGCTTTGGCACATAAATCTTTTTGTTTCCATTTTAAAGCTTCTCAATTTAATGTTGCTCAGTGTTTGAAATTATACAGCTGTTTCTATTTCTAATATCATATGGCAAATTACTGTGTTAAATTAAGATCTTTACATATAAGGTAAGAATTCTTTTGAGGAATGACAGTTAAACGTTTTAAGTGAAGTAATTTTTAGCTCTATGGTTACAATACATATCTATATAAGCCATTACTCATTGGATTTCTTTTTTTAAAATATATTTTATTTTATTAAGCATTTCCCAGTTACATGTAAAAAGAATTTTTAACAATTATTTTTTTAAATTTTGAGTTCCAAATTTTCTCCTTCCCTCCTGCTCCGCTCCCCTTCTTGAGAAGGTAAGCAATTTGTACTGATTATATGTGAAATAATGCAAAACATATTTCCACATTACCCATGTTGAAAGAAAAAAAAACAGACAAAAACCCCCAAGAAAAATAAAGAAAGTTAATAAGTATGCTTCAATATGCCTTTGGAATTCATCAGTTCTCTCACTGGAGGTGGATAGTATTTTTCATCATAGCTTCTTTGGAATTGCCTTGGATCATTGTTGTGATCAGAACAGCTAAGTCTTTTACAGTTGATTATTGTACAATATTACTGTTTTTGTATACATCGTTCTTGTTCTGCTTACTTGTCTTTGCATGAGGTCATATAATTCTTCCCAGGTTTTTCTGAAACCCATCCTGCTCATCATTTCTTATAGTTTAATGTTACGTCACAATCCTGTACCACAACTTGTTCAGCCATTCCCTAGATGATGGGCATCTTCTCAATTCCAGTTTTTTTTGCCACCACAAAAAGAGCTGCTATGAGTATTTTTATACAACTTAAGTCCTTTTTCCTTTCCTTAGATCTGTTTGGGATCAAGATGTAGTAGTGGTATTTTTGGGTTTGCGCAGTTTGCTAACCTTTTGGGCCTAATTCCAAATTGCTCTCCAGAATTGTTGGACTATTTCACAACTCCATCAACGATGCGTTAGTGTCCCAATTTTTCCACATCCTCTCAAGCATTTGTCATTTTCCTTTCCTGTCATGTTAGCCAATCTGAGAGGTGTGAGATGGTATCTCGGAATTATTTTAATTTGCATTTCTCTAATCAGTAGTGATTTACAACATTTTGTATGTGACTATTGATAGCTTTGATTGCTTCTTTGAAAATTGCCTGTTCATATCCTTTGACCATTTATCAGCTGGGGAATGGCTCTTATATTTTTATAAATTTGATTCAGTTCCCTATATATTTGAGAAATGAGGCCTTTATTGCTGAAACTTGCCAGAATTTCTCCCCCCCACCAGAGTTAACTGTTTTATTTCTAATTTTGGCAGCACTGGTTTTGTTTGTCCAAAAGCCTGTTAATTTCATGTAATCAAAATATCTTTTATTTCCCATAATCTTCCCTTGTCTCATCATAAATTCTCTTATCCAGAGATCTGATAGGTACATTTCCCCTGTATGGTGTATCACTCTTTAAGCCTAAATCATTTATCCATTTTGACCTTATTTTGGTATACGCTATGAGATGGTGGTCTATGCCTAGTTTTTGCTGAAATGCTTTCCAGTTTTTTCAGCAATTTTAGTCAGTGGTGAGTTCTTACCCCAGAAGCTTGGATCTTTGGATTTATTAACACTGGATTACTATGGTCATTTGCTATTGTGTATTATCCATTTAATCTGTTCCACTGATCCATCACTTTAAACCTTAGCCAGGACCACATTATTTTGATGATTACCACTTCTTAATATAGTTTGAAATCTGAAACTGCTTGGTCACCTTTCTTCACCTTGTTTTTCCCATTGATTGTAGTTTGATTAGTATGGCACTGAATGAATTAACTTAGGTAGAATTGTTATTTTTATTATATTGACTCAGCCTACCCATGAGCAATTAATATTTCTCTACTTGTTTAGATCTATCTTTATTTGTATGAAGTATATTGTATTTGTGTTAATATAATCTTTGTGTTTGCCTTGGCAGGTAGACTACCAAGTATTTTATATTGTCCTCAGTTATTTTAAATATAATTCTTTTTTCTCTCTCTTCATGCTGGTTCATGCTTTGTTGGTGATATATAGAAATGCTGATAATTTACATGGGTTAATAGCTGAAGTTAACAGTTTAAATTAGTTTTTTATTTGACTCTCTAGGGTTCTCTAAGTATACCAATATATCATTTGCATTTCAATTTGCATTTGTTTCTTCTTTGTCTATTTTTATTCCTTCAATTTCTTTTTCTTGTCTTATTGCTATAGCTATTTTTTCTAGTACAATATTGGATAATAGTTATTACAGTGGACATCCTTGCTTTACCCTTGATCTTATTGGGAAGGCTTCAAGTTTATCCCCATTACAGATAACTATTGCTTTTGGTTTTAAATAGATATTGCTTATCTTTTTAAGAAAGGCTCCATTGATTCCTGTGCTTCCTAGTGTTTGTAGTAAGAATGGATGTTGTATCTTGTCAAAGGCTTTTTCTGCATCGGTTGAATTAATCATATGATTTTTCTTGTTTTTATTATGGATGTAATCAGTTATGCTGATAGTTTCTCAATATTGAACCAGTCATGCATTCCTGGTATGAATCTCACCTCATCGTAGAATATGATGTCTGTGATATGTTATTATAATCTCCATGCTAGTATTTTATTTAATATTTTTGCATCAGTATTCATTAATGACATTGGCCATTGGTTTTCTTTCTCTGTTTTTGGTTTAGGTATCAAAACCAGATTTGTGTAACAAGAGGAATTTGATAGGACTCCTTCTTTACCTATTTTTAAAAATAGTTTATATAGTATTGGGATTAATCGTTCCTTAATGTTCGGTAGAATTCACTTGTAAATCCATTTTGTCCCAGGGTTTTTTTCTTAGGGAGCTCATTGATAGCTTGTTCAATTCCTTTTTCTAAAATAGAGGTATTTCACTATTTCATTTCTTCTTCTGTTAATCTGGGCAGTTTATATTTTTGTAAATACTCATCCATTTCAATTATATTGCCAGCTGGCAATATAATCGGGCAAAACATCCTGATAATTGCTTTGATTTCATCTTCATTGGTGATGCATCCATCATTTTCATTTTTGATACTAGTAATTTGGTTTTCTTCTTTTTATTTTTAATCAAATTAACCAATGGTTCCTATTTTTATTTATAAAACTAACTCCTAGTTTTATTTATTAATTACATGGTTTTTTTTACAGTTTGAATTTTATTTATTTTAATCCTGTTTTTACAAGATTTCCATTTTGGTGTTTAGTTGGTTATTTTTAATTTGTTATTTTTCTAATGTTTTAATTGTATCCCCAATTCATTTATTTGCTCTTTCTCCTTTTTATTGATGTACTCATTTGGAGATAAAATTTTTCCCCACATACTGTTTTGGCTGCATCTCACAAGTTTTGGAATATTATCTCATTGTTGTCATTTTCTATAATGAAATTATTGAGTGTTTCTATGATTTGATCTTTGACTCACCCATTCTTTAGAATTAGGTAATTTAGTTTCCAATGAACTTTTAGTCTATCCTTCCAACACCCTTTATTAGATTTTTTTTATTGCACAATGATCTGAAAAGGGTACATTTAATATTTCTTCTTTTCTTCATTTTCTTGTGACTTTTTTAATGCCCTAATGCATGGTCAGTTTTTGTGAAGGTTCAATATACAGCTGAGAAAAAGAAAAAAATATACAGTTTTCTCTAGAGGTCTAGCATATATATTTTTCTCAGATTTTTGTTCATCCTTCTTGACTTCTTTCTTATTTATTTTATAATTAGACTTATCTAGCTCTGAGAGGGGAAAGTTGAGGTCTTCCACTAGTATAGTTTTACTGTATTTCCTCCAGCAATTCATTTAAATTTTCCTTTAAGAATATGGATACTATGCCATTTGGTAATATATGTTTAGTATTGACATTACATCATTTGTCCATGATGCCTTTTAGCAATATTTTTATGTATTTTAAATTATGTATTTCCCCTACTTATCTCCTTTAACTAGGTCTATTTTTGCTTTTGAGATCATAATTGCTGCCATGGACTTTTTAACTTAAGCTGGAGGATAATAGATTCTACTTGAGCTACTTGTTTTGACTCTGTGTGTCTTTCTGTTTCAAATGTTTTCTTATAAACAAACATTTTTTTGGATTCTGGTTTCTAATCCATTCTGCTATATGCTTCAGTTTTATGGGTGAATTTATCCCATTCACATTCACAATTATGATTACCAACTGTGCATTTCTTGCCATCTTATTTTCTTATTTTTCATTCTTTCTCTCTTTTGATCCTATAAAGTCTGTTTTGCCTTTTGTCTGCCCTACATTTTATCACTCCTTCCTTTCCTTTTTCTCTTTTCCCTTCTACTTCCCTGTTTGGTAAGATAGATTTTTATTACCAATATACTGCTTATGTGCGTGTATGTATATACATACAAATATTTCTGTATTTTTCCCCATTAGACAAACTTTAGATGTGAGTGAGGTTTAAGCATTACTTGCCCCCTCCATTCCATTTCCCCTCAAATGTAAAAATCTCTTCCTTGTACACCTCCTTTATGTGAGATAATTTCCCCCATTCTTTTGTCCTTTTCTTTTTCTCCTGGAGTATCTCTTTCTTACCTATCCATTTTTACATAATTTCAACATAAGAGACTCAGACCCTCTTTCTATGTAGAATCCTTCTGGCTGACCCAATAATGATACAATTCTTAGATGCATGTATCATCTCCTCAAATATAAAGGTAAATAGTTTAACCTTATTGAGTCCCTTATAATTTCTTTTTTCATTTTTAACTTTTTATGCTTCTCTGGAGTCTTGTATTTGAAAGCAGCTATCTATTCAGCTTTGGTTTTTTTTCCATCAGGAATGCCTGTAAGTCCTCTGTTTCATTAAATATCCATTTTTTTCCTCCTAGGATTTACACAGTTTTTCTGGGTAGGTTATTCTTGGTTGTACTTCTAGCTCCTTTGGCTCCTGGAATATCATATTACAAGCCACCTGCTCTTTTCTCATAGTAGCTGCTAAATCTTGTGTGATCTCGACTGTGGTTCCATGGTTTTTGAATGATTTATTTCTGGCTATTTGAAGTATTTTCTTTTTGAACTGGGCACTCTGGAATTTGGCTATAATATTCCTGGGAGTCTTCATTTTGAAATCTCTTTCAGGTGGTGATCAATGGATTCTTTCAATCCCTATCTTACCTCCAGTTTTAGGACATCAGGGTACTTTTCTTTAATAATTTCTTGAAATATTATTTCTTGGCTTTTCCTTTGATCATGGAATTCAGGTAGTCCAATACTTCTTTAGTTATCTCTTCTCAATCTATTTTCCAGGGAAGTTGGTTCTTCTAGTGAGATATTTCACATTTTCTTCATTTTTTTTCATTCTTTTGACTTCATTTTATTTTTCTTGACATCTGATAGAGTAATTAGCTCTGTTTGTCCAATTCTGATTTTTAAGGATTATTTTCTTCAGTGAGCTTTTGCATTTATTTTTCCATTTTGTCAATTTTGCTTTTTAATCTGCTATTTTCACCAATGAATTTTTGTATCTCTTTTTCCATTTGGCTAGTTCTGTTTTTAAAATTATTTTCTTCAGCATTTTTGTACCTCTTTACCAAGCTGTTAATTGTCTTTTCATAATTTTCTTCCTTTGATTTCATTTCTTTACTTAATTTTTCTTCTACCCCTCTGATTTTTAAAATAATTTTTTTAGTTCTTTGAGGAATTCTGGTTGGGCTTCTAATTCACATTTTTTCCTTTGAGGCTTTGCTTGTAGATATTTTGAATTCATCATTTTCTTCTAAATTTTTGTCTTGGTCATCCCTCTCACCAAAGTAGTTTTATATCATTGTGGTTTGTTGTTGTTATTTGCTCATTTTTTTCCACCTGATTTCATAATTTTGAACTTTATGGTAAAGTTGGGCTCTGTTACCAGCAGGCTATGGAGGAGAGGCAGTGTCTCAAGCTCCAAGCTTTTTCACACTGCTATTTTCAGAGCTAGTTCTGGGATTTTAGAAGTTTTAGGTGCTTCCAAGGTGGTATGATTTAGGGAGAGGTGTGGTCACTGTTCTTTTGGTCTACACTCTGGTCCTTACTTAGGAAGGACCCCTGATCCCTTGGGACTAGAAGTAATGCTGTTCTTCAGGGTTGCTGATTCCTTGTGACCAGAACTGATACTTATCCTCAGGGTTTCTGCTCCCTCCTGTCAAAAATGTTCCTCTCTGCCCTTGAGCTCTGACCTAAAAGTGGGTATAGGCAATGGAGTTTTCAAACAGCTTCTGGTCTGCATCCCGTGCTAGCACAGTCATCTCCTGTAATATCTTTCTGACTAGTTGCCAGATCCCCTTACCAGTTCTGGCTTGAAAACTCCCAAAACTGTTGTTATTTCTCTCACCATCACATATTCCCACCACTGATGTTTCATCCGTGTGGTCTCTGGGCCTGCCTTTATCTCCAGGTTACAGATCTTTCTTCCTGACTTCCTAAATTGTCTTGGGCTGGAAGAATGTCTCACTCTGACCTTTTGTAGGCTTTGCTACTCCAGAATTAAATTTAAGGTGTTGTTTTAAAGTTGTTTGGAGGGGAGTGTTGGGAAAGCTCAGTTGAATGCTTTTTGAACTCTGCTATCTTGTCTCCACCCTTGGAAGCCCTACCTATTGGAATTTAACAGAAGACCAACAAGAAGAAATGGCAAAGTATATGACAAGAAGAACATGATTGGCATTGTTCTAAGAGAGTACCCTTTCTCAGGGTAAATGTGCCAGGAGTAGAAGGGATGAAAATTCAATGAGAAATATTCCTAGATAAAGTCGGGGGGTGGTGTTTAGTAGAGATGTATCCTGAAGAAGGGTTACAATTATTCTTTTAAACGTTGTCATAAGAAAAAGGACTTACTCTAGTATTTTCTTGTTATGTAACTATATTATTATATTCAGCAGAAAATCTAAATGAAAGATAATTTGATACATAGTTCAAAGTAAATATAGTATTATTTTGAATTACAGGCTGGACTTGCCTGCCTCTCCTTATCTGCCTTATTTAAAATTAAATGTAATATATAATCTATTATTTTACATAAATGCCTTTATTCAGTTTTTTTTCCTTTCAAAGAGTTCTCATTTAGGACATGATCTTTAGGCATGGCCTTCCTAATATGATAACGATAACATATGATAATAATATGATAATGATAACGATAACAGCATCTTCATAATATTTAATTATTTTTGACATATGTACAAAAATATTTATAACAGTTCTTTTTGTGGTGGCAAGGAATTGGAAATCAAGGGCATGCCCATTAATTGGAGAATGGCTGAACAAATTGTGGTATAGGAATGTAATGGAATACTATTGTGCTATAAGAAATGAGGAGCAGATGGACTTCATTATAACCTGGAAAGACTTAAATGTACTGATACTGAGTGAGGGGATCAGAACTAGGAGATCATTATACATGATTACAGACACATGTATCTGTAAGGACTAACTTTGATAGACTTGGCTCCTCTCATCAATGTGAGGTTCAAACATAGCTCCAAAAGACTCATGATGGAAAAAGCTATGCACATCCAGGGAAAGAATTATGGAGTCTGAATGCAGATTGAGACAAACTATTTGCTCTCTCTTTTTTCCCTTCTTTTTTGGTTTCATTTCTTCTTTCTCATGATTCATTCCATTGGTTATAATTCTTCTTTACAACTGGACTATTATGTAAATAAGTTCAATGGGAAGGTTTATGTAGAACCTATATTGGATTACATGCCATCTTGGGTGGGGCAGGGGGGAGGAGAGGAAGGGAGAGAAAATTTGGAACTCAAAACTTTCGGAACTGAGTGTTGTAAATTAAAAATAAAAATATATTAAAAAAATAAAAAAATAATTATTTTTGACACAACCTCTAAGTAAAGTATTCCAAGACTGTATCCTTAAACTTTCAAGTATCTAGTCAACTCAGTAATAAATTTTCTTGGTTGTTTGGGGTATTTCTAAATGTTGGGCAGTTATGTTTCAAAGGACTCTGGAGGCTCTGTTATTATAGTTGAAGAATATTTTTCTTTTGGCCTGCCCTTTCAATAAAATATACATTTTGAGGTTTTGAAATAGAACTGAATATAATTTTTTTTTCTTTTTATGTATAATAGAGAAAGTAGATATGAAAGAAGGAAAGAAGAAGGTGAAAGAATTGGAGAAGGAGAGAGCCAGGATGCCTGCTCATAATTCAAGGCTTCTATCAGATGTGCAACATTCTCTACCTCAATCTCTGCACTCCATAGAGAGTAAGCTGCCATGCTCTCAGGATAATCACTGGATATTTTGGTTGTGCAAGGAAATGTGTGGAGTATTCTTGTGCTAGCAGGATCAAAGAAGTTAGAAGGCTTTGGATCTAATGTTGTGGGAGGTTGTGAGTATTAGGCACACATAGTGGGCAGTCTCCAGAAAGTAAATTGTACAGTTTCTCCTGGGTAGGCCACTGTTTTGAGGTTTTCAGAATTGTTAGGCAAATATTTCACTTTTTCTTGAATTCCACAGAAAATTCCTCATTACCCCATGTTATCTCACACATCACTAGATATTCCAATGCAGGACACATCTGTTGAATTCATAGAGCATATAGCCATGCAGTTGTGAAGATTCTCTATAACCCTTCTCAGTATTATAATCAATACCTACCAGAATCTAAGGCTCCCAAAAGGGTTGTCTCTTGACACTATGAAGCTTACTTATCCCCTTTCTTTGTGATTTGCATAGTGCCTAAGTGCATCTCATTTCAGATAGACAATGACTGTCATTGGTGTGCTTTTTCAAATTTAGACTACCTATTGCCATCACATTTCAAAATGTGTTGTTTGCTTGTTGTTAGCCAGTGTTTTTCCTCTTTGGGTCTGCTAATTGATTTATAAAACTATTGTTAAGGCCTTTCAGGGCAAAGATGTCAACATAGAATAGATTTGGCTTGTTCTTCTCCTCTCTCTATCCCTCCATGGCACCTAGTACCATGTATGGCTAATTGTAGGCATTCAGAATTACTCATCGTATTACACTTATGGTTGTTGTTCAGTCGTTTTTCAGTCATGTCTGACTCTTCATGACCCCACTTGTGATTTTCTTGGCAAAGACACTGAAGTGGTTTAGCATTGCCTTCCCCAACATTTATTGTAAGGGTATATTACTTGCATTTTCTGTATGATTCTTTTTCTTACAGGTCCATTCAAGTCTAAACTGGCTAATCTTTTCTTGTTGTTCTTGCTTATAATTGGGATTTTAAGTGGATAGTCCCTCCAGAAGGAAATGGCTCTGATAAAAAGAAAAAATTAATTGGGCGTCTTTTTAAGGGATGTTTTTGTTATATCATCAGATTATCCATAATGTAATAATTTTCTGCTGTAAACCATCCTTCTCTGCACAGTTGAAAGTGCTTCTTTTTTTAAAAAAAATTGACAGAACATGTTTAATTTGGTTTCCTTGTGGTTCTTTTTTATGTGATTGTTGGTGATAATATTGGAGGATGTCTATATTTTTCTTTTATTTTTACATTTTTATAATGGTAGCAACTTGTGGTCTACATTCATTGGAATTTCTTCATTCATGAGAGATAATTGAAATCCTCTACAAAATCCTATTTGGATGTCTCATCATGATGTGGAGGTTGCTCTTAGTTCTCTACAACTATGCTATATCTGGAAGATTCTATCTGCTTTCTAGGGAGCAATTGAGCAAAGTGTGGGCTGTCTACTTGGCGAAGGACACTTTGTTTACGACAGCCCATAAAAGAAAAAGAAAATAATACAACAATATGGTCATCAATCCCATAAAGCCACTTTTTACTTCTTTAGAGAAAATAACAACGGTAGAGAAGGCATCAGAGGGTACCGACTCACATTTTCTCATGCTGTTTATGAGTGAACATATTACTAGAATAACTAAGTCGTATTAATTTTGAGATCCTTATTTTTTAAACTAGAAGAAAAGAGTCAAATAGAAAGATGGTTCACAGGTTTTCACTGGAGACGAAAATAAAAGCATTGTGGAATTGGTTTATTACACATCTAAAAGCAGTAAGAAATACTATTCCATGGTGCACTTGGTCATTTCATATTACAAGAGAAGCCAACAGTTTGTACAGCGTGTAAGTAATCTGTGGCGATTTTTAGCTATACAATTAAAATATATCAATACTAGCCATAACCCATTGTATGGGGGTTTGTATGTATATGCATATATACATACACATATTTACACACATATTTGTTTATACAAATGATAAATGGATACCTTCTACACAAAAGAAAATCAGGAGCCTCTGAACATTTTAAGGACTTGAGTATATTGAAACAGGAAATAACATAACTGATGTGTGAGTTATTTCTAAATAAACTTTATGTATGCAGTCAGACTGTCTATTTGTTAAAGATCAAAATCATTGCTTTTGTATATAATTAAGCCTCCTCCAACTGATTCATTTAAATTAGCTGTTGGCACTGCAAAATAAATTGAAGAACAGATATATATGCAGGCTATCACTATTTTCTAAGTTTAATGGAGGTAAACCAAACATCACAACAAGAAGGGTAGAAAATCCTAAAAATTGCCTTTTACAATAAATATTTGATCTCTTTGCCAAGCAGATGGACGTGTTAAACAAGGACAACACTGTTTTTTGATAGAAACTCATTTGTAAAACCTTATTAAAGAAGATGACTAGTGGTTATGAGGAGTATCATTCCTGTTTTATACTATGCTGCTAGATATTAACAATCAGATTTGCAAATGACATTTTCCTGACTGTATCAAGCCTAAGAACAAATGTTCAGAGCCTCTTAAATGATCCTAGGATCTTAGCTTTTGAGATAGAAGGGAATTTGGGGATCATTTAGTATGACCTTCTCTTTTTATAGATGAGGAAACTGAGGCCAAAAGAAGGAAAAAAAACTTTCTGAAGATCACATAGGGAACAATAAAAGTGAGATTTGAACCAAGACCTCTAACTTAAAAAATCCGAGGTTCTTTCCTCTGAAACATATGAAATCCATAATTATTCAAAAGAATTTGACCTAAGTACATCAAAGGAAAAACAAAATGGATGGAGAATGTCTATTGTCTGGACCATGATGTGCAGTTGAATGACAACCTATAAAATAAATATATCTTGAAAAGTTACTAAGATGGACAATGAATTGGACCCATATTTGAACAGAATGAAGATATCCAGCCAAATTGTTTTTGAGAGCTAAATAGTTCTTTTAATGATCACAAGCTTCTTCTGCAATGAAGGGGCCATCTTGTTAAAATTAGTAATCTTCATGTGTCATTGAATTCCACAGACTTTGATGAATTGAAGGTGATTACCCAAAGAGCAATAAAGAGTACTGTACTGTGTGAGTGTGAGAGTGTGTGTGTGTGTGTAGGCTGTGACATATTACAGTTGAAAAATTGCCAAAGAGAAATGGCATATAAGAATATCATCAGAAACAAGAGTAGCTCAAGGACAGTCACCACACACCATTTGTGATTACACTATGTCAAGAAATATAAAGAAAGACTTATTAATTGGACTCTGGAGGATTTACAAGAAGACATCGAGAAAAATTGTACTGGATAAAGAGTCATGAGTCAGTTATGATCCATACTCTTGGAAAGAGTACCCACATTCATGATAATACAGATTCATTGGAGTACTGTAGAAATATTGAAATAATAATGATATTTTAGTAATATGAAAGGTTCCTGAGTATAATTATAAATGAAATGAACTTTTGATGCCCATAATTCTATCTTAAAATTTATTCTGTGGTACTTTGAGCTAGTGGAGTAGTAGTTCCTATGCTTGGATTTAATTGATTCATTTATATTTTGGAAATAATTTCTCTTTGTTGCCCCATTTAAAAAAATAAGGTAATGGCCTCTAATTAAAATTCTAGCTTGACTTGGTAATTATTTTTCTGAATGTAGAGCTCCCATATCTTGAAATTATGTAGCCTTTTGTGCCGCTCAGAGCACTTAGAAGGGTTCATACTTACCTCATTTATCCTCACAGCATTCCTGGAAAATAGTTATTGTTTTTGCAGTTTTAGAAGTGAGATAATTCAGGCCCAGTGCTTTTAAGTGATTTGTAAATAATTGATGCTTGACTATTAAATTATTCTTTACTTCCCCCCCCCCAGACTATATTATCTGCTGGAGTTTTGTTCGAGCTTTTATTTCATTGATTTACATTTTATTATGTTTATTAGTATTACTTTTGTAGACTGATATCAAAGGAGAGACTATGTACAAATTCAGTGTATTTGTGAGGATATATTATTAATGAAAAACTGTTGACTCCTTTAATTCTTTAATACTCAGAAAGTTAAATCTGAGTTGGAAGAGGGGGGATGTTGCTGTAACATTCACATGATTTAGTTTAATCATCCATGCATTTCTTTAGGCCAAGCAACTAATGAACTCTGAGTAATTAAAAGGCCATTCACAAATCATAAGCTGTGGTTAGAAGTAATAGCTGACCTAAAAGGCATTATTTTCTAAGTTTACTCTGCTTTTTAGTCCAATAGTCTATATGAATAATATTTTCTAAGATTTGGGAGTAAATTTGGCTTAAAATAAACAGGCCATTTGGATTAGTAGTCAATTATAAGGCTTATTTAAAGTAGTTTTATTTTTAATGAAGATGCTATACTGATGTCCTCCCCCAAAGGAACGAGATATCTTTCTGCCCATTGTCTTATTGGTTCTGTTAAAGCAGTAAATTTACTACAGCTACTATTTTAAGCATTTGGAAGAGTCACAGATCCAAAGTTCATTTAATGTGCTGTGCTTTATTGCTTTCTTCTGAAATTGACTGCTGTCATGGTAAAATAGTGGGAAAACAAGTAAGAAACCTTTTCAGCGATCTTGACCTTTTAGCTCTCTGAAGACTGACAAAAATCCAAACCGATTAAATCTTTCCTTTTTTCATTCTACAATTTAAAATACAGATAAATAGTTGATAGATAGACTGGTAATTGGCACACCAACAACCACCACCTTAGGTTTCCTAATTGATTCTTTGCAACCATATTTTCAGATTTTTACTATTACTAAGAAGTATCATGATTTTAATCAGTTTCTGTAGTATTTCAAATTCACTTGTTTCAGTGATTATAGTTTTATTTGTTCAGGATTTATATATGCCAATAATTTGTTAGGGCCCTGTAATAAAGTGTTTCACAATCCATCTGCACTGTGTATCACAGCTTTAGGCTCCAATTCGTATTTGCTACAGTAATTCTATTTGAGTGAAATACTTTCCCACATGAGAAATTGGTAAAGCAGCACAAATTCTGATCCTATCTTTTGGGGTAATATCTGGAACAAAAGCATATAAAATAAGAATAAGACAAAACTATACATATTCAGATAAAAATATTGTGACATTATATGCCCATGCACAGTTTTCAGGTGCACTTTTTTTGGTAAACAGTATTTTATTTTTTTCCAGTTACGTGTAAAGATAGTTTTCAACATTCTTTTTTTTAAATAAGATTTTGAGTTCCAAATATCTTCTTCCTCTTTCCCTTCTACCTCCCCAAGATGGCAAGCAGTCTGATATGTTATACATGTGTTAGTCATGTTGTGAAAGAAGAAACAGAACAAAATCGAAAAGTCACAAGAAACAAAAAAAGTGAAAGTAGTATGCTTTGATCAGCATTCAGACTCCATAGTTCTTTCTCTAGATGTGGATAGCATTTTCTGACATGAGTCTTTTGGAATTGTCTTGGATCATTGTATTGCTGAGAAAAGCTAAATCAGTCATAGTTGATCATTGCACAATGTTGCCGTTACTGTGTACAATGTTCTTCTGGTTCTGCTCACTTCACTGAGCATTAGTTCGTGTAAGTTTTCCCAGGTTTTTCTGAAATCTTCCTGCGTATCATTTCTTATAGGATAATAGTATTCCATTACATTCATATACCACAACTTGTTCAGCCATTCCCCAATTGATGTACATCCCCTTAATTTCCAATTCTTTGTCACCACAAAAAGATCTGCTATAAATATTGTTGTACATGTAGGTTTCCCTCACAGTCCCTTTTTATGATTAGCTTGGGATATAGACATAGTAGTGGCATTGCTGGATTAAAGGGTATGCACAGCTTGATTACCACTTGGGCATGGTTCCAAATTATTCTTCAGACTGGGATACAGATGTAGTAGTAGCATTGCTGGATCAAAGGGCATGCATAGTTTGATTACCCTTTGAACATAGTTCCAAATTGCTCTCTGAAATGGTTGGATCAGTTCACAACTCCACCAACAATGCATTAGTGTTTCAATTTTCCCACATATTCTCCCAACATTTATAATTTTCCTTTTCTGTCATATCAGCCAATCTGATGTGGTGTGATATACCTAAGAGTTGTTTTAATTTACATTTCTCTAATCAATAGTGATTTAGAGCATTTTTATATGATTATAGATAGCTTTAATTTCTTCATCAAATGTGCTTTCAAAGAAATTATTGGTAATGTCCTTGAATAAACACCATAACCATCATGCAAGTTAATCATCTAATAGCTATTCCAAAGCACATAACTTTTCATAATTCTGCCATTAAGTAGATGACTTTGAGCAAATCATTTAACCTTTCTGAGTCTCAGTTTTCTTGTTTGTAAAATTCAGTTCAATCATTTATTAAGTGCCTATTCTGTGCCTACTATACTGGAAACTTGGAATGCAAAGATGAAGATAAAATTGTCCCAACTCTCAAAGAATAATAAATTATTGTACTATCTAACTTACAGGGATAGTGTGAACAAGTCTTCAATTAGTAATAGTGATGTTTATTATTTTAAGAAATGTGCTATATGCAATTTTAGGCAAAATAACCTTGTTATTGGCCACAAGTTTTATTTTAAAATGTATAAAATTAGCGTTTATCAAGTTGGAAATATTTTTTGTTCATAGAATATGTCAGTTTAATTAACGAAGCCCTAAAATTGAAATTTTAAAGGAAGTAGCTCATTTAGCACCTATTTTGTGGCTATGGTTATTTAATAAAGAAAATAATTTCCATTATTGACCAAATATGTAACAAATGATTTTTTAAGCTGAAAAAGCAAGCTAACTCCCAAATATTAAACTACCCATGAAAAGTATTCTATACATGTTTGTCCTGTTCTTAAATGTGCTATATACGTCAAGTATGTAGTATAATATATCTTGCCACTTTAGGATTGTGAGCTCTTAGTCACTATTTTAAATCTTTTATCGGTTCATAAGATACCTGTGGATTTCAAACATTTTGGTACACCCATAGATTTACATCAAAGAATGAAAAATGAATGTTCCTTGTTATTCTATCCTAGCCATATACCAATTTAGATTTCTGCTCTAAGCAGGGCAAATTTGGGCTAAATATAAGGAAAAAAATTCCTAACATACTCCTAGTAAATGTTCACCTATCCAGAACAAAATCAAGTCAAATAATCAGAAATCTTATCTATCCTAAATAATAACTAGTGTTCACTGATTTAACTCATTTATAGTTAAATTCATTATATTAAATTAAACAGTGACCTAGAAGGGCTATAGGATATGGGAGTGGTTTATAAGGATTAATTTATTAAAGAACCAATGAGCTGGAAGGGAGTTGATAGTTTCTGAGTACTCTGCAATGGTCAGTCCATTTTCTTATAGAATCTCAGAACTGGAAGGAGTTCAAGTAGAACCTATATTTGAACCATCATCTTTACAATTTTCCCTAAAAAATGTCATTAGGAATGTTGCATATAGTTCTAGGTATCACATTTTAGGAAGAATAGTGACCAATTAGATCATATTCAATGGATAAATCATGGAGTTAAAACTTTGGCAGATGAGGATCACTTGAAGAACTGATAATGCTTAGCTTGCAGAGGAGAAGGTATAGATGGCATATGATTTAAAGGTTTGTCTTATAGAAAGGAAATAAGGAAATTAGATTTGGCAGGGGATTTTTATCCTAGAAAGCAGAACTAGAAACAATATGAACTATTGGAGAACAAATCCAGAGGTCAGAATAAGGGGAAAACATTTTTTATGTAATCAGACCTGGCCAAAAGTGGAATGTGCTTACCTGAGAAGACAACATTGGAGCTTTTTAGAAGAAGCTGAATAAGTGCTTTTGAGGGATGTTATGGGTAAGATTCATGCATTAGCTAGGAGTTGGGTGATACAGCCACTGAGATCCCTTTTAATTGGAGGCTCTATAACAAAAATAAATTCAGAATCTCTGAATTATAGAGTTAGAAGGAACTTGATTTGTCATTTAATCCAACTATACCTGAAGAAGAATTTTCTTTATAACATCTCTGACAAGTGGTGATCCTTCATTTTCAAGACTTCTATGAAGAAGAACCTAGTATCTTACTAGATATCTTGTTCAAATTTTTGATATATCTTATTGGAAATAAGTTTTAACTTTTGTTATTGAGTTGTTTCAGTTATGTTCAAATCTCCATGACCCCATTTGGGGTTTTCTTGGCAAAGATACTAGAATGGTTTGCCATTTCCTTTTCCAGCTCATTTTTTTCAGATAAGGAGCTAGGCAAACAGGATTAAGCCCAGTGCACTATCCATTGCACCTGCTGCTTTAAGGATTTCCATCCCTGAATGTGCCGGAGAAGAAAATGGCAAACCACTCTAGTATCTTTGCCAAGGAAACCACAAAAAGGAGTCACAGAGTTGGACAAGACTAAAATGACTTAGCAACAACATACAAGGTACTGTACTAGGTGTAAAGAGTGTTAAAAAGCCTTTAACAAAATGGACATGATAAAACAGTATGAAAAAACATAAGAAAGGCATGCACAAAGATGTATGAAAGTTCAGAGAGATGGATGATTTCTGGCTTGGAGAATCAGGGAAAGCTAAATGCAGGAGGTGGTATTTGAACTGGGCCTTGAAGGTGGGGAGGATTCCAGCTGCTGAAAATAAATGATTGGCAGTTTATTTCAGGTAGAAGAAATTGCATGGGCAAAGTAACATGAGTAAACAGTGAGGAGGAGGAAACATTTTTTGGAGTCAGACTGAAGAGAATCTTGAATTGTGGGTTGAAGATTTTAGACTATTTGGTAGACAATGGGGAGCCACAGGAAGTTTATATGAAGATGCTTAAGAATTCACAAAAAAAAGCACAATAAAATTTAAATAAAAAGGAGAAAAGGGGAAAAACATTTCCTTCTAGTAATGATTCCCTTAACCATACAATGATTTTACTATAGTAAATCTAAATGAAATGTAGTAATTTTATCAATGTAAAATAATATTTATATATTAGTGGTATTTTATTGTGTAAATAATATAAAATGAAGAAATTATATTTTAGTAATAAATTCTATCTTCACTAATTATTATTCATTTTCCTATTTATGCATTGTTTCTTAAATGGCATTCCCTATAAGTTACATTTATATTAGGGTTTGTTTTTTTCTGTATGAAAAAAATAGAGCTTTTATGTATGACAGCTAAGGTAATTTCCAGTACCACAATCATAACCTATGGGGCTTCCTCCAAAATTGAGCACAGTCTGGGGTGGTAGCTAGAGAAAGATTTAACAATGTGTGTCATTGTAATATATGATGAAAGTGTATTAAGGTAGTTATGATATCATAAAGGTCAGAATAATGTAAAATAAACTTGCATTATTTGCAGCTTAACATTAATGTCTAAATATCACTCCCCTAATTTCTTATTAGCTAAGATATGTTTAGATGGAAATTTGAACCAGATGTGATGACATATTTAAAGGCTTAGTTAGTGTATTAATTATGTGATTTGTTTTTAGCTGGAGCAGTAGCAGGGATTCAAGCACTTGTTCCACCGTTGCCTCAGATGGTTGTATATAGTACTTTTACACCTCTGAATTTGTTTGAAAAGAAGATCTTTACATTAGAGAAAATGGTAAGTGAGTAGTGGACTCACTACAATTTGATTATATTTTAAATCCTAGTGTTTCAGCTTTGTGTAGTGGAGAACAAAGAGAACTGGACATAGGGAAATTCAAGATCTACTACTCAATCTGCCCCTAATTTATAGTGAGACTTTGGCCAAGTCAGTTGATTTATTCACCTAAATCTTAGTTACCTCATATTTAAGATGGAGATGTACAGCTAAACTGGCTTTAAGGTATTTTCTAATTCCATCAGTGAAACAATTAGGATTACTCTGCAGGCTGGTAGGCAAAAAGCCTATTGTCCTTGGGGAAAATCTAACCATTCCTTTATGTTGCTTTATTGTTATTATTTTTTTTTTGCCATCCAGATCTTTAATTCCTAAAAGGCTGTGAGCTGAGTCTTCTGGTATTTAAGCTTACACTTAGAATCTATGAATGTTTGCTTAAATATTGAACGTAAGGTTGAAATGGAGATGCCCCAACGTATTGTCTATTCCATGTATAGTTTACAACTTGCATTTAAATTTGCCTTTTGGATGAAGTGCCTTGTTGCATAATATAATCATCTCTGCTGCTCTCTTTGGCTGTTTCTCCCTCTCTTTTCACTCACTACCATTGTCATATTGCTGGAATAATAGGATTTATACATGAGAAAGAACCTTAGAGGTCATCTAGCCAATTATTTTGTTTTACAAATGATGAAACTGAAACGCTGAGAGGTAGAGGTAATAAGCGGCAGAGCCAGCACTCAAGCCTAGGTCTTCTGATTTCAGAACTCATGCTCTTTCTATTGCATTGTGCTACCTCTCTGAGGTATGATGCTGGTTCTGTGGAACTACATTTTGTGGTACTAAAACAAAAAGGATAACATTAAAACGTGGAGTACTAAAGAGTAGGTGCTAATTTTGCCCAATTAATTATATGCCAATAAATTTAACAGTTTAAGTGAAATGGAAGATTATTTATAAAAATATAAACTTAGATTAGCAGAAGAGGAAATAGAATATCTAAATAGAACTGTATTAGAAAAAGAAATTGAACAGGCCATAAATTGGTTTCCTAAGAAAAAAAACCAGAACCAGATGGTGAATTCTATCAGACATTTAAAGACCAACTAATGCCAATATTAAATAAATTATTTGGAATAATAGGTAAAGAAGGGGTCCTACCAAACACCTTTTATGAAGCAAATACGATATTGACACATAGACCAGGAAAACTAAAAATGGAAAGAAAATTATAGACCAATTTCGTTAATGAATATGGATACAAAAATCTTAAATAAGATTCTAGCTAGGAGATTACAACATATTACAAAGATTTTACCTTGTGACCAAGTGAGATTTATACCAGGAATATAGAGATGATTTAACATAAGGATGGGTATCTGGTATCATGGGTAGGGCAAGTCAATATGATAAAATATAATACTAGCTAAATTATTTATTTAGTGATTTGACAACCAAATTACCAAAGGATTACTTTAGAGAACTAGGAAAAATAATAACAAAATTAATCTGGAGGAAAAACAAATCAAGAGTATCAAAAGAATTATGCAAAAAAGAGGGAAGGAAAGAGACTTGTATGCTACAAAGTTGAAATCATTAAAACAGTTTTATGCTGGAAAATAAATGGAGAAGTTAATCAATGGAAAAGATTAGATACAAAATATATAGAAGTAATGAGCATAGTAGCCTAGTATTTGACAAACCCCCAAATCCCAGCCATTAGGACAAGAACTCACTATTTGATAAAAAATGTTAGGAAAACTTGTAAGCAATCTGGCAGGTATTAAGTATACATCAACATCTCACAATCTGTGTCAAAACAAACTCCAAATGGGTTTTGACATGACCCATGACATGACATGACATGACATGATTTTGACAGCCCCCTCCATGACTCCATGGCCTCACCTTTGTAGCTGGGAATGGTGCTGTGGCAAAGGGGACAAAATAAACATGGTGGACTTAGCTTATGACCATACCCATATATTAAAGTTGGGCAGGAATCAGGAGCTGCAACGGCTTTCAGAACTTCAGGAGGAAGAGGACCAGGAATGCATTGCACAATCATAAAATTATAAAGTATTGTAGAGACAGACTACGGTACTCATTTCAGAAGTGTGGCTTATAAAATGCTTCCTGATCCTATATAAACCTCTCTATCCTGGCTTTCTGCTTCTTGCTTCCTTTCATTCTGTTCAGATTTCAGTTTTTCTGACATAACCAGGTCTTTGATTGATGCTAATTTGAACTATACCAGGCTTACTTTCAAGGTCTGTGTGAGGAAATCCTCAGGACTAGTGAATGCCCTAATCCCCCTGACAGGCATTGGCTCCTCCATATGGGATACAATAAAAAATAAGCCTGGAAAACTAGGTTGTAGCAAAAATCTAGAGGACCTTCAGTGCCAGGCTAATGAGTTTGAGCTTTAACCTCCAGACAATGGAGAATTATTAACATCTTTTCGAAGTAGAGTTTTGTGAAGAAGTGTGGTGGGATGGATTGCAGGAGAGGTAAATAGAACAATTATGAGGTCTGTAATGCCTGAGTAAAAAGTTAGTAACTGTAATTTGAAAATTAGGAAATGAGACCCAAAGCAGGTCACATAGCTAAAACTGAAACTGAGGTCCTCTGAGTTCTCTTAATTACATATTTAAGAAATATCATTATCTAATTAACAAAACCCTGGACAAGCAGAAGGATTGGGTTCAAATTATGACTCCAACATTTACTAGCTTGAAGAGGACAAACCTCTGGGGTATACCCTCACACAGGGAACAAGAAATGCATGATGATTTTGCAAAAGAGATTGAGAAAGACCTATCAGACAGGGAGAGTAGGAGGTACCAAGAGAGAACATTATGTCAAAGATCCATACAGCAGGTCTAGGGGGAGGGAGAAGGGATGGGAGAGGTGGAAGATAAATTGGCTGAGGTCAGAGTAGGGAGTGCTCAGTATGAGATTGTGGAGAGGTAGTAGTTCTAAAAGATCACCAAGTTCCAAGGTACAGTCACGTTCAGGGCCCTGTGGAAGTGGAATAGATTATTGGTTCAGGAGCTAAAAGTCTGTGAGAGAGACAGTGTTAGGTGTTTCAGTAGAAGGGGAGAAGAAACCCAGGGATACAAGGATCCCAAACCAAAGTGCCCAGGGCGAGGCCACCTGGAATGAATTCGTGGATAAAAGCATTCTTTAAGTCAAGGAGGCAAAGATTTATTATGCTTTTTCAGTGGGCAAGAGTTCTTAGGGAACCTGCAACCATGCAGAGGTGCAGGGGGAGTCTTTATAGAAGCTAATAGGGGATTAAGGAGGAACATGTCAGTTCGTTGTTTGGGGGTGGGATTAGGGAGTGGTTTAAGGCGTGTTCAAGGAGTGGTTAGTTCTTAAAGGAACGTGCACATTTAGTATCTATTCCTCAGGCATATTACCCAGTTCTCTAGGAAATAGCCCACAGTAGGGTTACTAGGGAGTGTGGTCTTTACTGTGAAACATCACTAAGTTCACTGTCGGTTGGGGCTAAAGGGAATAGTTTCTCATCTAGTGTCTTGTTAGATAAAATACTATCTCTAAGATACATGTTGGAAAGGTCAGTGAATAGTAAATATGGTTATGACTCAGTGTTCAGTCAGTTATCAGCATCCAGAAATCAATCTACAGTTGTGCATAGCTGCTTATGAAGGAGGAATCAGATAATTTGGGGCAGGCTGCCCTTTAGCTAGAGAAAGAGAGCCTGGGAGAGAATATGTTTTGAGAACTGTATGTGTTTATGAGAACTGGATGTTTTAGAATTGGGGTTCAGGCACAGGCACCCAAGCAGAGGCTGTTAGAATTTAGGGTCCAAGCACAAGCACCTTATCATTTCAAAGATGATGGACTCACCAGGCAAACTGAAGCACTTTTTTGAGCATGGCTAATGAAGGAATTTATTTTGCTTCATTATACATATTTAAAATTTTTCTTTCATTCTTAATTGGTAAGGGAGAAGAGATCGGAAGGACGGAATACGGAACAAAATAAAATAAAATTGAATGAAAAGAACAATGTATTACTATACATCTCTTCCCATATCCCTTTCAACGATTGTCTTCTTCCTTTTTTTTTTTTGGTCATCCTGTACTACTAAGTCAAGATTCATGATATCAAAGGTGATCATAAATATACTTGTATAGTTCAGTATCACAAAATATAAGAGACTATATAGAAGGCAGAAGAAAAATTTATTCAGACACCAGAAGAACAAATCCCAAACCCAATAATTCCAATTTGACGTAGCAACAGTTGTATCCCCAAACCAGTAAGATCATGAAAGATCTAGGGGCCACAGAGTGATCCGTGTGGCCACTCTGGTAATGAGATGTTATGTTATATATTTTGTAAATGTGAAGCTCATGATGTGTTTATTTTGTGGGGATTTTGTTGTACTTAAGAAATGTTAATACTTATTCAGACACAAGTTGCCTATGTAATGAATGTGAAAGATCTTGGGGCCAAATGAGCTGCTAATTGTGACTAAAGATCTTCCCTGCCCATTCATCCCCTTAAAAGGCCTCAGGTGGAGCTAGTTAAGGGAAGCTTGATTAGAGGAGGCTTGTTTGTAGGAAGGTCCACACCCTTTTGCTAAGTAGGTGATAAGCCCCAGGGCCCCCCCCCAATTTTGCTAAGTGGGTGCTAAGCCCTAGGCCCACACCTTTTTGCTGATTAGGTATGAAGCCTTCAGGCCCTAAACAGGGTATATATATTCTGAGGGTAGTCATTAAGCTCAGAATAGAGAGAGCTTCGAAGAAGAGAGAACTTCAAGAAAGACTGAGAACTGGAAGAAGAGAGGCAGAGAGAGAACTGGAAGGGCTCTGAGAACTTCAAGGGCTTTCAGAACTTCAGGAGGAGAGGACAAAGGCAAGAAGACAGGATTCGTGAGTGAGTGTTTACAGGAAGGCTCCAATACAGGGCAGTTACAGGGTGGTTTGGCTCCTTGCTGTGATGTTGTGTTTTAATTTCCTTGCTGTTACACTGAAGTGGACTTACTGGTTTTGGGATACAATTGTTGCTATGTCGAATTGGAATTATTGGTTTTGGGATTTGATCCGCTGGGGTCTGAATAAATGTTTTACTTCTTCTGCCTTCTATGTAGAGAGTCTCTTATATTTTGCGATTCCAAACTATACAGGCATATTTGTGGTCACTATTGATACTGATGCACATCCTTGCCAATCTTATTGAAATGAGGTAGAACTACAGTAAAATTTTCATTTGTCTTATTATTAATGATTTGGGATATTTTATGTCATTTTTGATAACTTCCTTTTCTTTTAAAAATGCTAATTCATGTCTTGTGACTGAAAATTCATCTATTAGGGAATGGCTATTATTTTTTATTTGCATTAATACTCTGTATATTTTGAATATTAGACCTTTATTAGAGAAATATGCTATAAAGATTTTCCAGTCAATTTTCCCTTTCTAATTTTTACTTCAAGAGATTTTTTTATGCAAAAACTTCAACTTTATATGATAAAAATTGTCCATATTTTCCTGTAATCCTCTCTTTCTTTCCAGAAGTCTTCCCCCATACATAGTTGTGAAATGTATCACTTTCTTTACTCTTTAATTTGTTATGTGACTTTTTATAGCTAGGTTATGTATTCATTTGGAGCTTATTATGGTTGAGATACTAATTTCTGCCAAATTGTATTCTACTTTTCCTATGATTTTTTGTTAAATAATGAGTCCTTACACCAGTAGTAGGTTTCTTTGGTTTTGTCTAACATTGTTCACTTGCTTTGAATCTTGTGTAACAAATATAGTCCATTGATGGACTTTTCTGTTTCATTATGCTTCTTTTAATGTAGCCTGAAACTTTAGCCAAAGGGCCATGTTGGGCATTGACTGTGTCATCCATTGTGTTAGTTTTCCTTTCCAAGTTTTGGATCATCTGCAAAGCTAATCTGCATATTTAATATATTGGGGACACTTAATAGAGAAAGTCTGCACTGGCATCTAATTGTAGATGATTATAGTTAAAACTAATTTGAGTCCAGTCATTTTTCTACATCACTTACCTGATCTACCAGCCAGTAACTATGTTAGTAAGCATATTAAATTACCCTTTAGCTACTTGGCCTTGAAGTCATATTGGTTGTTTCTTATCACTCTTCCCTTTTATACATGTGGTGGGTTATGCATTTTATAAAAGAACTGAGTCTTGAAGGAAGCTAAGGTTTCTAAGAGGTATAATCAAAGGTTAATTGCATTTGAGATAGAGGGGTTAGTTCAGGCAAAGGCACAGAGATAGGAAATAAAATGCCAAGCTCAAGAAACAAAGTAGGAGAATTTAGCTGGAACATAGAGCCATACAATTAATATATCTAATTAGTCAAGGTAATTTAGTGCGATTTAGTCAGGAAAATTTGTAAAGGGTTTTAAATACTCCAAAGAGAAGATTGCATTTTATTTTCTCCTAGGGACAGTGTGTGTGTGTGTGTGTGTGTGTGTGTGTGTGTGTGTGTGTGTGAATGAAGATTATTGGGAATAGTTATTAACTGCACCTTAGGCAAGAAATGAATGTCAACTAACACATATCATTTAAATTGCAGGAGGAAATTCATAGGATTATAGATTTAGAGTTGTAAGAGACTTCAGAAGCCATTGAATCTAACTCCATCATTTTGCAGATGAGATAACTGAAACTCAAGGAGATTGATTTGTATAAGGTCTCACAGGGATAAATACCCGAGTTGGGAATTGAATTTAGATCCTCTGACTCCAGCGCTCATTTTACTATGTAGACACAACTGTAGAGAACATATTCATCCTATTAAAAATGCTCTGAGAACTTTAATGGCTTTAGCTTTACACTTAATCTAAATATAGTAATTACAATAGTACTATATCTATTTCTGTCATCCTAGGGTTCTGGTTTGATAAATACTACCAATAAAGGGTACCATTCAAGTGCTAATATGACTCAGTTTTACTTAGTGTGTCAGGCTCAATAGGATTAAAAATAGGATTAGGATATCTAATCATATTTGGGAACATTCATCATGACAATGCTATTGGAATTTGAAATTCGCAATAGGACACAATTTATGAGTATCTGCTTCGCTAGCAGTTAGTTGTCTAAATGTAGAGTATCTTAAAATGGGGCAGTAACAACTAACTGCCTTTTAGCTATAAAAAAGTAATAGTTATTTTTTAATGTTATAATACATTATTCTTTGGAGTCAGGCACCTGGATTTGAATATTGGTTACTTTAAGTGGTTTGAGGTAATTGATTGGCTTAGTTGGCCCCCACCATCACAGTGACCTTGAGCAAATTGTCTAACTTCACTGAACCTCAGTTTCCTTATCTACAAATGGGGTTGTTAATATTTGAACCATCTGAAAATTTCAATTCTTGTTACAATGCATGCCATTACAACAAAACCTTCCAAAGCAATTCTCAAAGCCTAACTTATGTATGACCCTTTTTGAGCAGTATCTGATATAATAAAATTTTTCTTCAGCTTGTTCTGAATTTAACTCAGAATTCAAAGGATACTTTTGCCCTTTGTCATCTCTATCCTGTATCTTTTAGGTAGAATCTGCTGAGAAGCTCAGAGAATATGGACTTTGCCATATACGTAGCCATCCTGTGCTGGTGACCAGAACTAGGTCTTGTCCACTTATAGCTCCACCAAAACCACCAGCTGTCCCTGCTTGGAAACTTATTCGCCAAAAGAAAGAGACTGTAGTGACAGATGAACCTCAAGGTTTGTTTCTTATTTGTTGTCTTAGGAAATGATCATTTCTAATTTACTAATCTCCTGAGTGAAGGCTCCCTTGTGATTTAGATTGGTAGATTTGTGAAACAAAACCTAATCCAAAGTAAATTCAAGGTCTTCCCTTCTTTCTTCTCACATTTTTCAATTTTTTGCTTTCACATTTTGAGTTTTTTACTTTTAAAAATTTATTATTTATTTTTTAACATGCTTCTATTTTTAAATTTTGAATTCCAAATTCTCTCCTTCCCTCCCACACTTTCCCATATCCACTGAGAAGGGAAGCAATATGATTCAGTTATACATGTGAAATCGTGCAAAACTTATTTCCATATTATCTATATTTTTTAAAGAAGCAAAAAATGCAGAAAGTTATCCCTTTGGTAGTTTGATTGGCCTAGCATTAAATTTGTTAGTTAACTTTGGCAGTATTGTCATTTCTATGATATTAAGAAGGCCTAAGCACTGAATATTCTTCTACTTATTTAAGTTGTTCTTTAATTCTTTTTAAAAATATTTTTATAGGGCAGCTAGGTGTCACAGTGAGTAGAGCACTGGCCCTGGAGTCAGGAGGACCTGAGTTCAAATCTGGCCTCAGACACTTGACATACTTACTAGCAGTGTGACCTTAGGCAAGTCACTTAACCCCAATTGCCCTGCCCTCCCCCCAAAAAATTAAAAAATAAAGAAATTTTTCAAAAATTTATTTCATTATTTATTTTTAACATTCTTTTCTTTTTAAATTTTGAATTCCAATTTCTCTCTTTGCCACACCACTTACCCCACCCTTTGAGAAGGCAAACAATATGATGTCAATTATACATGTGAAATGATATAAAACATATTTCCATGTTAGTCCCATTGCAAAAAAAGCAAAAAAAAAATTAAGAAAGCGTTGTACTTCAGTTTGCACCTAGAGATCATCAGTTCTCACTCTGGAGGTGAATAGCATTTTTTCTTCATGAACCCTTTGGAATTATCTTGGATTATTGTATTGATCACAGTAGCTAAGTCTTTCATAGTTGAATATAACTGCGGCATTGCTGTTACTGTGAAGAAAGTTTTCCACTTTTTCTCACTTCACTGCGCTTCAGTTCATATAGGTCTTGCCAGGTTTTTTTTCTTCCTGAAACCACCTCTCTTGTTATTTCTTGTAGCACAATAGTACTCCAATACAATAATATACCACTACTTGTTCAACCATTCCCCAATTAGTGACCATCCCCTTGATTTCCAATTCTTTGCCACCACAAAAAGAACTGCTATAAATATTTTTGTTCATATAGATCCTCTTCATTTTTTCTTTCATTTCTTTGGAATACAGGCCTAGAAATGGTATTTCTGGGTCAAAGGGTATGCACAGTTTTCTAGCATTTTTTGGCATAGTTCCAAATTTTTCTCCAGAATGGTTGGACCGGTTCACTATTCCAATAGCAGTTCATTAGTACACCTATTTTTCCTTGATCCCTTCCAGCAGTTGTCATTTCTGACAGGTGTTAAGTGGTACCTCAGAGTTGTTTTAATCTGCTTTTCTTTAATTGCTAGAGATTTAGAGCACTTTTTTCTTATGACTATGAATAGCTTTGAATAATTCTTCTGAAAACCTACCTGTTTATATCCTTTGACCATTTATCGGTCGGGGAATGGCTCTTATTTTTGTAGAGTTAGCACAGTTTTATACTTGTATATTTGAGAAATAAGGCTTATGTCAGAGAAACTTGCTGTAAAATTTTTTGATATTTTTCATTATCTATGGTACCTTTTAGCATAATGTAGTTTCCCTGATTATCTCTCAGTTAGGTCTAGTTTTGCTTTTGCTTCATCTGAGATTCATGATTGCTATCCCTGCCTTTTTTATTTTAGCTGAAGCATATCAGATTCTACTCCAGCCCTTTATTTTAACTGTGTATGTGTGCGTGTGTCTCTTGTAAACAACATATTGTTGGATTCTGATTTTTAATCTATTCTTCTATCTGCTTCTGTTTTATGGGTGAGTTCATCCCATTCATATTCATAATTATAATTACTGTGTCTTTTCCTCCATCCTATTTTCTTCCGTTTCTTACTCTCTCTTTTTATCCTGTCCCTCATTAAAAGTCTATTTTGCTTCTAAACACTGCTTCCCTTAATACTTCCTCCCTTTTATCATCACCTCCTCTTTCTCTTATCCTCTTCCCTTCTTGCTTCCCTATTGGGTAAGTTATATTTCTATACACAACCAAATGTGTGTATATATATGTGTATATATATATATATACACACATATACATACACACATACATACATACATGTATATATTCTGACTTCTTTGAACCAATTCTGACGTGAGTTAGATTCAAGCATTGCCTGGCACTTCCTCCTTTTCCCCTCCATTGTAAAAGCTCTTGTTGCACCTCTTTTATGTGAGAAAAATTTGCCCATTCTACCTCTCCCATACCCCTTCTCCTAGTCCATCCCTCTTTATCATCCTTTATTTTTTTGGAGATCATTCCAACATAGTCAACTCATACCCATACCTTATGTCCATGTAAACTCCTTTTAATTGCTGTAATAATGATAAAGTTCTTAGGAGTTACAGGTATCATTTTTCCATTTAGGAATGTAAAAAGTTTAACCTATTGAGTCCTTTATGATTTCTCTTTTATGTTTACCTTTTTAATACTTCTTTTGATTCTTGTTTTTGAATGTCAAATTTTTTTCTTTAGCTCCGGTCTTTTCATTAGGAATGCTTGAAAGTCCTCTATTTCTTTGTATATCCATTTTCCCCTGAACGATTGCACTCATTTTTTCTGGGTAGGTTATTCTTGATTGTAATCCTAGCTCTTTTGCTTTCTGAAATATCACTCTATGCCCTCCACTCCATTGAAGTGGAAGCTGTTAGATCTTATGTGATCCTGACTGTGGTTCCATGATATTTGAATTGTTTCTTTCTGGCTGCTTGAAGTATTTTCTCTTTGACCTGAGAGCTCTGGAATCTGGCTATAATATTCCTGGAAGTTTTCATTTTGGGATCTCTTTCAGGAGGTGGTCTATATATTCTTTCAATTTCTATTTTACCCTTTGTATATTAAGACAGTTTTCTTTGATAATTTCTGGAAATATAATGTCTAGGCTCTTTCTTTGATCATAGCTTTCAGGTAGTTTAATAATTCTTAAATTATGTCTCCTCAATTTATTTTCCCCAATCTTTTTCTGATGAGATATTTCACATTTTCTTATACTTTTCATTCTTTTGACTTTGTTTTATTGTTCCTTCATGTCTCATGGAGTCATTAGCTTCCATTTGCTCAATTCTAATTATTTTCTTCAGTAACCTTTTGTATTTCTTTTTTGCCAATTTTGCTTTTTGAGGAATTCTTTTTGTAGGCGGATTTTTGTGCCTCTTTTACCGTTAGGCCTATTCTGTTTTTCAGGGTGTTATTTTCCTCAATATATTTTGTGCCTCTTTTATTAAACTGTTCATTCTCTCTTCATAATTTTCTTGTATCACTCTCATTTCTTTTCCCAATTTTTCCTCTACCACTTCTATTGCTTTCTTAACTCTTCCAGGAACCCTTGTTGGGATGAGTTTGGCTCTAATTAGTAATTTTTGAGGTTTTTTTTGTGTAACTTTTCATATTGTTGTCTTTTTCTGAGTTTATGTCTTGGTCTTCTCTGCCACCATAGTAGCTTTTTATGGTCAAATTCTTTTTTGTTGTTTGTTCTTTTTTCTAGTCTATTTCTTGACTTTGAACTTTGTATTAAAGTTGAACTCTGCTCACCTAGAGGTGGTGAGGCACTATTCCAAACTTGAGGCTTTTGCTGCTGCTGTTTTCAGAGCTAGTTCAGAGAGTCTATAAGTTTTTCCAGGGTGGTGTGATCCTAGGTGAGGTATGATCACTACTCTCCTCATTTATGTTTTGGTCTTTACTCAGAAAGGGCCCTTGGTCCCTTGCAGCCATAAGTATTAGCACTCCTCTTTGCTTTGGAAGTGTGACCAGGGCTTCTGCTCCCTTGTGACTGTGATCAGCTCTTCTCTATCTTGGAACTGCGATTCAGAACTGCATAGGGTCAATAGAGTTGTCAATCAGTGCCAGCTGTACCCAGTGCCAGGAATGGGTTGCCTATCATCTCTTTCTGACCAGTTGTCCAACCTTCTTACCATCTCTGGGCTGAGAAGTTCTGAAGCTGCTGCTGCTGTTGCTGCTGCTGCCACACATGTGGGCTTTACCACGGTGTCCAGACTTTTCCTGTCAATGTCTTAAGTTCTGTTAGGTCAGAAAAATATCTCACTCTGACCTTCTCTTGACTTTGCCACTCCAAAATTTGGTTTGAGGCATTAATTTAAGTTGTTGAGAAGGGAATATTGGAAGAGTTCAGCTATGTGGCTTCCCCTAACCTACCAAATGGCTCTCTCATTTTTATATTTTTCAAGAAAAGACATCCCTTTAGACCTAAAATATGTTCAAAGTTAAACAAAATATTCCAGTTGTGCCTCTATGAATAAGCTAAATAAAATTATTTATAAACCTATGCCATATTGTAATATCACTACAACTATTTTGGTAGAGTTATGAAATTGTCATATACTTTTATTGAATTAATACAGCTATTACTATAAGATGTATTTCATGATTTAAATGGAAGACCAGAATAGATATTCTTGAGAGAAATTTGGGGGACCATAACAATGACTGAACTTATTAGTACCTTGAATTTCCATCAGAGAAGAGCTTCTGACAAGTGGAAGCATGTGTGTTTATATTTCATTAAAGTAGTAGTGAATGAAATTGATAGATTTAGTGGAGCAAAAATTTAAGAGTAATATTTTCCCAGTTATGATTATTATTACAATCAATAGAAATATTTATTGTATCTACCTATTTCCTTCAATATTTTATTTTTAGTACTCACTAGTCATTCAGTTACTTTTTCTTCACTACTTCTTGGGACAACATATCCTTTTTCCCGAATAGTAAATGTGACTGGAACATTTACACTTTTTTATCAGTGACTCATTCTTGAACCCTTTACAGTCTAACTTTTGTGCCCAATACTCTGCTGAAACTACTCTCTCAAAGGTCACCATTAGCCCCCTTATTATCAAGTCCAGAGTCCTGTTCTCAAGTCCTTGTCTTTGACCTCCCTGCAGCTTTTGACATTGTCTCTCTTAGCTGTAACACTCTCCCTTGGGCTTTTAAGATATTATGCTTTTTCAGTTCTTCTCCTGCTTTTAACTTTAAAAAATATGATGCTAACAATTATAAATGGGTACAAATATTTCAGTATCTTAGAAGAGCACAAATACTATTACATATGAAATGGTTAGCTTCTATTATATGCAATTGGTTTTTAAATATATTTTACATTTAGGGAGATAGCAAAATAAAAAGGCCTATTTGTTTATGACTCTTTATGAATTTCTTTTTTTTCCTTGTATTTTAAAATGTTTTGTTGGTACTTCTTTCTTTTTGGTTTTGTGCTTCTTTTAAAAAAATTTCTCCTTCACTATCTACTAGCTCACCCTTCCCCTTATTAGAAGCTGTTGCTTGCAACAAGAAACAACTAAATATAGGCAAACATAACAATTGAACACATTGGCCATGCTTGTCTGAAAACGTGTCTTATTCTTCACCTCTAGTCCATCATCTCTCTGTCAATTAATCAATCAACAAGCATTTAGTAAGTGCTTACTATGTGCTAGGCACTCTGTTAAGTGCTAGTGACACAAAGAAAAAGCAACTTAAGTCTATGCCCTCACTCTAGTGGGGAAGACAGCATATATATGTGTACGCACACACACACACACACACACACACACACACACACACATATATATGTATAGACATACAACATAGATACAGAGATTGAGATGACCTTAGAGGGGAAGCCAGCAGGTGGGGATAGAGGATTTTATCTCCTGAAAAACATGGTATTTGACCTGAATCTTGAAAGAGCTAAAGTATTTTAAGAGGCGAAGGTGAGGATAGAGAGCATTCCAGACATGGGGACAGTGCCAAGGGATAAAAATAGGAGATGGGATGTCATGAGATTCAGCAAGCAGGCTAATGTAGCTGGACAACAGAGGGCTTAGAGGCCCTTTAGTCCATGATCTAGGGTACTTCTCATGGAACTCTCATTGTTTTGTATAGGACATGTGCTCTGGTCCCTTTCTAAAGAATATACATGGTCTCTGGTTGCAATAATAAAGACTGATAAAAGAAAAAGAAAACAAGTTTCAAGAGGTCTGGATCTCAACAGTCACCAGATATGATATGATTCTGAATGATGCATTGTTCTTTAGTTAATGGTGTTCAAATCAAGATCCATGAAAGTTTCTCTGATCAACGGTAGATTAAGACCCGGAAGCTAACATAATTCTGTAATTAGGTAGCCTAGTGGATAGAGCACTGGGCTTGTAATCAGGAAGACACTGAATTCAAATCCAGCCTCAGGTACTTATTAGCTGGGTAATAAGTCTAGGTAAGTCACTTAACCTCTGTTTGCCTCAATTTTCTCAACTGTAAAATGGGACTAATAATAGTACTTACCTCACAGGGTGGCTTTGAGGAACAAATGAGGTAAAATTTATAAAGTGCTCAACACAATGCCTGGCACATTGTAGGATACACACACACGTGTGTGTGTATATGTGTGTGTATGTATGTATATATGTATGTATTTATTTATATACACATTGCCTTTCATCCCACCTCCTTTTCTTCTTTCTCTTCTCTATTTGCCTGCTTTTGGAATGAAAATACCTTTTTTAAAAAAATGAAGAGAATCCTGTGACTAAGACTATAACAGCCTAGCTGTAAGTAGGTAACTGCATGATTTATCTTTTTTCATGACTATTTCACTTTTATCATCCAAAAACCTTTGCCACTATAACACATCTTGTTTTCTACCTGGTATTTAATAGGCAATTGATAAATACTTGTTGAACTCATCACTTAATCACTCTTTTTCAGACCCAATAATAAAGAAACCTGAACAGTTTCTTGAGATTTGTAGCACTTTTTTGAGCCACAGAATGAATCCAATTCCAATTCCAACAGAAACGTAAGTATGTCATATTATTTCCTAACAAATGGATGTTTAACAACAACACAACAACGATAGCAACATTTTGTGCTTCGTTTTGGAAGAAATATCCCAATCTTTCAAGAGGGAAAGGAATATAATGATTAGTGGTCATGTGCATTGCATTGTTTTGAGTTCTGTGTTTAGGATTTGTGAAAAAGAAATGGTCCTTGCTTTGAGGAGCTTATAACTTATTACTGCTAATTCTATTCAAATCCTTAAGTATTCTTCAGCATTTATTGTGTGCCTGATCAGTACTCTGCTAGGTTCTATGTAGATTACAAAGAGGTATATAACATGATTCTTGTCCCTATGTAATCTTTTTGGAAGGGAGAGCAGTGATGTGAAGAAAGTAAACCAACATTATTTGATGAAGCAATTTAGAAACAATATAAGATGTATCAAAAGTAAACATAATAAAAATTAAAATAAAATCGAGAGTCAAAATGTATTGTACAGTTGGCTTTGTAGTTAGTCAGGAAGGGGCCTTGTTTCCATATTTTCTTCAACTCTGAGTCCGTCTTCTTCCTGGCTCCTCTTACTCATTTATATGAAGTCTTATATCACTTCATGCTATACTATTGTAATAGGCTTCTGGTTAGTCTTTCTAACTCAATGCTCTCTTCACTCCAGGCCATCTTCCATTCAGCTGCCAAAGTCTGTAAGTCAACAGTAATTTATTAAAACATTATGTTCCAGGCTGTTCTGGTGGTACAAAGAAAGGCAAAAACACTTCCTGCCCTAAAGGAAGGGGTAGGGATGGTAAAACCAGAAAAGGCCTCCTGTGGATGATGAGATTTTAGGTGAATTTTGTGAGAAGCCATTTGGTAATCATTTTCATAGAGATCAAAATTAAAACATGGGAGCAGATGGGATAACAAAGTGTGAGAGTATCAAGAGAAAAAAGAAGGGGGCGCAGAACAGAAACTTTTAGTATAACCTCAGTTAGTATTTGTGTATGAAGTCAGTGAAAATCCACACTGTAAAATATGTGGACCAAGGATGTGAGGCAATGTGAAAACCTAGGGAGGAGAGAATATTCAGGAGAAGAAGGTGATCAACAAATGCTTCATGGAATTCAAGAGGGATGAGGACTAATAAAAAGCCATTAGACTATGTAAGTTAAGAGACCATTAGTAACTTTGGAAAGAGAAATTTCATTTGAATGATGAGGATGGAATTGTATTGGAGAGGGTTTAGGAGAATAAAAGGAGAAGAATTGGAGACACCTTGCAGAGATGACTTTTTCAAGAGGTTTAATTGAGAGACAATAGCTATTGAGGATGATGGTATGATCAAGAGAAGGTCTTTTTAAAAAGGATAAAGGAGACATAGGCATATTAATAGGCATAAGTGAAGGAACCAGTAGATAGGGAGAGACTGAAGATTAGACAGAGGGGATAATAGTGGGAGAAATCTACAGAAGCCAGGACAATATGAAGTTAAAAGTACATGGACCACTTTTTCATTAGAGACAAGTAAAGGAAATGGTAGAGGAAGATGTTTGAAGTACGTAAGTTAGGAAGGAAGGGGAAAAACAGCTCTCAGTGAATGACTGCTATTTTTTTGTGGTGTATGAGGTGAGGTACTCGGATGAATGGGAGTAGGAGAGGGTACTGTCAGAGCCTTGAGGAAAAGTAAGAAGGTTTGAAACAGCTACTCTGGACAGTGGAATAGAGACTAGATTAGTGATAAGTGGGAGGATTCATTTACTGTAATGAGGACTCACTTGATTAGATAGCATACAGTTTAGTGGACTCAAATTGCACATGACTTCCTTCAGTTCTCTTTTAGCAATTAATGGGAGCAAAGAGGTAGATATTGGGAGTAATCCAGAATTATTGTTTGGTGAGGTATGATCAGTGAAAAGAAAAGAGGGAAAAGGATTTGGGAGTAAACAATAGCGTAGAATTGAGTTGGTTTACCATGGGGTGAAGATTAATAAGGGAGAGGGATATAGTCGGTTCAAGAATGATGCCCTGGGAAAGAATGCAAAGATTGGAGGTCACAGGGATCAAAAGACATAGGGAAAGATGGGATGTATATTTGGCAGACAGTAGTCCTGTTTGGCTGGAATATAGAATTTGTAGAAGGGAGACCTGTTAAGGCTAGTTGTCTGATGTCAAATTATGGAGAACTTTAAATGCCTGAGAAAGGAGTTTTAACTTTTGGTAGTCAGTAAGGTACCACTGAAGATTTTTGCATAGAACCATGACACGACTACATCAATTTTTGTAAGAAGTAATGTACCACCAAAATAGGTTAAAGGAGAGAGAAGTAGAATCAGCAAGATGATTATTGCCATAGTCCAAACATGTAGTAAGTAAGTTTCTTTCTATACTGTAATGATGTCAGGGAAAATAGAGTGGGGAGGAAGGATTTGAAAGATGTTGCAGAGGCTAAATTGACAGACTTTTAAAATTGATTGAATATAAGAGAAAAAAGAGGGAAGAACCAGAAATAATGTCAGTGTTATGAACATTGAGTGAGTAATGTTACTGCAGATGAGAATAATGAAGTCAAAAGGAGAAGAAGGTTTGGAGAAAAATACAATGAGTTCAGGCTTGGATATTTTGAGTTTGAGGTATCAATAAGGTAATGAAGCAATCATGTCCTATAGGCGTTGAAAATTCCAGGCTGAAATTGAGAATGGTCAGTGTTGGTGATAGAGATTTGAGAGCAATGGGCAGTTCAAATTATGGAAGTGAATGAAATTCTTAAGTGAGAGAATGTGGAGAGAGGTATTCCTCTTAAAGAATACTCTTATAGAGCAAATTAAGAGAGCATGGGATATTTTATCTGTCAGATTATGGATAAGGGAAGAATTTAGGACCAAAGGAGATATAGAGAGCATTATAAAATGTAAAACAGATAATTTTGATTATACAAAATTAAAAAGTTTTGCATAAACAAAACCAATGCAACCAAAATTATAAGGAAAGCAGAAAACTAAGAATTTTTTTGTAAAAAACTATCTCTGATAAAGGCCTCATTTCTCAAATATATAGAGAATTGAATCAAATTTATAAAAATAGAAATCATTCCCCTATTGATAAATGATCAAAGGATATGAACAAGCAGTTTTCAGATGAAGAAATAAAAAACTATCTAGAGTCATGTGAAAAATGCTCTAAATCACTATTGATCAGAGAAATGCAAATTAAAACAACTCTGAGATATCATCTCACACCTATCAAAGTGGCTAATATGACAAAAAGGAAAATGTTGGATGTTGGAGGGGTTGTGGGGAAACTGGGACACTAATGTTCTCTTGGTTCATTCTGCAGAGCAATTTGGAACTATGCCCAAAGGGCTATCTAACTGTGCATAACCTTTGATCCACTGCTAGGTCTGTATCCCAAAGACATACAAAAAAGGGAAAAGGACCTATTTGTACAAAAATATCTATAGCAGCTCTTTTTGTGAGAATGTGAGAAAGTGAGCTCTTTGTTGGAGAATGGCCAAACAATCTTTGCTATATGATTGTAATGGAATATTATTGTGCTATAAGAAATGACAAGCAGGATGGTTTCAGAAAAACCTGGAAAGACTTACACAAACTGATGCACAGAAAAGTGAACAGAACCAGGAGAACGTTGTACACAGTAATATTGTTTGATGAAGAATTGTGAATGACTTAGCTATTCTTAGCAATACAATGATCTAAGACAATCCCAGAGAACTAATGATGAAGCGTACTATCTATCCACTTTTAGAGAAAGAATCGATATTGACTGAATACAGACTGAAGCATGCTTTCTTTCATTTCTCTTTTTTATTCAAGTCTTCTTGTACGAAATGACTAATATGGAAATATTTTACATAATTGCACATGTATATATCTGATAAACTGATTAAGTTTATGATGAAAAATAAAATTTAATTGAAAAGCCCCCAAACAAGAGTAGTATGGATTTGGTTACTATTCCTAGAGCAAAAATTAGAAAGTAAAGTATTGGGGAAGAGAGTCATAGCAGCAAAATATGGTGAGGTGAGTAGAGCCAATAAGATACAGTGAAATCTCATTAATCAGCACTGCCTCAGGTTGGGAGCTAGAGATCTCATTGGGAGAGTGCACCACAGGAAACTGGAGTGACAGGGCAGGAAAATTGTGAGGTGAAATGGTTGTGGCCAGAAAGATGTAAGGAGCTTACACCATTGAGCACAGCTATTCAAGAGTATTTGTAGAGGGAGTCCAGAGCAGAAAGAGAGCTAATAGGAGGAAGTATCAGTGGTGTCAAAAGCTACAGAGAAATTAAGGAGCTCAAAAAGAGAACATGGACAGCTCTCAACATGACATGTAGCATTTATTATATAGGCTTTCTTGAAATGGAAATTTATTGCTATATATTTTGAATCCTCTTTTATGTTCTGTGCATATGACATGTTTTTTTCTTTTTTCTTTTGTATTTAAGCTTTGATAATTAAATTTACTGCGTTTCTTTTTTCTTTTCTTATTGCATATTTAAATTTTAGTAATAAAAAAGAAATTCAGGAGCTTGAGAACTGAAAAAATCCATTTCATTTAATGATTAGGAGGACTTTAAGAAACTTATTTTCTACAAAGTGATGAGGGTAGAAGCACAATTTCAAGGGGCTTAGGAAAGAATAGATAGTGAGGCAGTGGAAATAACTAAGTATGTCTTTCTCTCCAGTTACTTTGATTTTATTCTTTATGTTTTATATGTAAAGTATTAAGAATATACATTCATAGATGTATATGTGTATACACACACACATATATAAATGTATATGTGCACACATATATTAACTTAGAATATGGTTCCTTCAGGGTGGGAAGTATTCCATTTTTATCTTTGTGTCCCCAGTACCTATCACAGTGCCAGACACATAATAAATGCTTATTGCTTGATGGCTTGACAGACAGAAAGTTCAAGCAAAGACATTTTTAAGTTTGGGGAGAAACGAGAATACATATAGGTAGATGGGTGGATTTGAGCCTAGATCTTTTTGACTGGGAGGTCAGCCCTCAATTACATCACAACAATCTTTCTATCCTTAAAAAAATGTTCTCCATTTAAACAATTTAACATTGGTCCTCAAGGGTAGTCCCTGTTACAAAGACATAATTAATGAAAAATAGTCAGCACTTGGAGTTCCTTATCTTATGGGGATGGCATTCAATAGTGTCTAAGACGATAATTACCTGACTGACAGATTAGCTGCCTGGCTTAAAGTAGCACTTGCTTTGCTGGAGAATGATGCCCTCAAAAGTATGTGTATGTTTCCCTCTAGTGGCAGTTTTATAGAATTTCAAAGGCTATTAACTGATGCCAAGTAAAAGAAATTTCTTTTTTTTTTCCCTCCTATTGGAAGAGTACCATAAATTGGGGAGACCCAGATGCATGAAATTAAACTTTTTTATATTTGTATCAAGTTTCCTAAAATATTTATACTGTAGGATATTTTATAAATAGGATATGTATAAATATTTCTTTTTCATAGAGTTGTAATTACCTTCTTTGTACTCACTGTTATGGGGAGCAGTGATGGAGAGGTTTTTAAACCTACATTTTGGTAACTGAATTTCAAAAGGTATTACCCAATACTGATATGAATGCATGCAAAATAAATGGTTACCTACAAATTACTAGGCAAATAAAGTTATCTAGAATTTGAATGGACTAGAGATATATTAACAGAATATTAATAGATATGACCATCTTTTTATACTGGAAACTATACAATTATTGCTTATTTATATACAACCACAGTTTTTTCTCCTGCTTCACTTATAATGTCTATATTTCATATGAATCATCCCATTTCATTTTTGTTCATTAGGCATTATGTACAATCTGTGGTTAAGAAGGGGGTTCCTTTTATTGGCTTACCATCTCTTATTGAAGCTGATGAAAGTCAGAGTGTTCAGGATATGAGCCAAACTACAGGAACTTTGACTTTGCAAAATGTTTCTCAGGTAATATTTAGCTAAAAGGGGTTATTTTATAAAGGGAGGGGATATTTTATTAGGTTAAGGGTTTTATTTAAACCTTTCGGGAGGGCTAAATTTTTAATTTGTTTTGCTAGTTTGCATATAGTCTGTATATCATACTTTCTGTGAATATCATTTCCAATTTGGAAATCTGGTTGGATAAAAGGCATTATATTATTGATTTATAAAGACTTGCATCAATTTATCAAGTTAATAATAAAAAAATTTCATCAAGTAAAATGTTATAATCCAGATAGCTTTGTGCCTTTTTATTCTTAAGCTGAAGTATCAAAGCTCCATTTAAATCAATTTTAAAACAGATAAAATGGAGACAAGTTACTGAGCCTTTAGCAATTTAGTCTTATAGAACTTTAGATTTCAAAGGGACCATATGGTCCAACTCTCTTTTTATAAATGAATAAACTGAGTCACAGAGAAGTGATACAGCGCTATGTCTGACTTTATAGCTTATGTTCCTTTAGATAGTTCTGTGCTCTATTTTTATCATATAATATTTGAAAATAGAAATAGCTTCCATAAGAAATTATTTTATATAACAAAAATCATGATAAAAGGACTAATAACTCACATTTATGTAATCTTTAAGATTAATAAAGTAATTTCTTCATAATAACTCCGAAAGACTATTCTCTAAATATAATTTCTAGGGCTACAAATGAGGAAACTTATAAAGCTTAAATAATAAGCCCAGGGTTACATGGTTAGCAAGTATCAGAGTATAGATTCAAATCTAGATCTGTTTGTGACTCCAATGTTTGTTAGTCTTGAGTCTTAATAATTAAACTTTACATACCAGGAAAACAATATATACAATTACTATTAAAATATGAATGGAGAGAACAGCACAAAAATACTAACTTAATGCTATGAAATATAATGACCAACTTGACCCCAAAGAAATGATATGAGGAAGTACTACCCTTTTTTGCACAGGTTGGGAAATATGGAAGTGGAACAGTACATCTAATGTGGGACTTAGTTGATATGTTGATTAGTTTTACTGAAATTTAAATGTTTTTTTTTTCCTTCCACTATAGCTTTCAAAGGAGTTGGAGGGGAAAGGATATACTAGGAAATGAAGTTGGTGTAAAAATTAACAAATATTATTAAAATTCAAGCAATTGAAATGATTTCCTTTTAAATTTATACTTACTATTATTTATTTAATAATGGCTAATACTGATATAGCATTTAAGACTTGCAAAGCACTTTACAAATCTTTTTTCATTTGATTCACACAGAAACCCTGGGACTTAGGAAACAGACAGAGATTAAATGAGTTGCCCAGGGTTACACAGCTAGTAGTGTCTGAAGCTGAAATTGACTTCAGGTCTCCTTGACTCCAAGTCCAGCACTCTATCTATCTACTGTGGCATCCAGCTGCCATTGCTGTCATTTCTCAACCATATCTTCTATTAAATAGAATGTTTTCTTGTAGCAGAAAAATATAACTGAGAAATACAAACTTTAACCAATGACTAATTGATTAAATTTATATTCTGTACTCATAGTTTACCACCTCTTTGTGGAGGAGGAGAAGAAGAAAGTATTTTTCATCATAAATCCTTTGGAGTTAAAATTAGTCACTATATTAAACTGCATTTTAATGTCTTTTGGTATTATCTTCCTTTACATTATTTTGGTCATTGTGTTTTTGTTTTCGTTTTTGGCTTTTTTTAGGTTTCTTTGCATCAGCTTATATAAGTAGTTCCATATTTTTTCTGAATTTTTCATATTCTTCCTTTTACTGTGTAATAACATCCAATTACATTCATATACCCCATTTTTTTCAATCATTTCCCAACCAATAGGCCTTTGTTTCTAGGATTTTTCTTTTGCTACCACAAAAAAGTGCTACTTTATATTTTTTTGGTATGTGGGAACTTTAACCCTCTCTACCAAACACTAAATATAATTGCTTTTTGTTTTAAAATATTTTTATTATGGGGTTGAGGAATTTGATTAAAATCATTTAAAAACAGTATAAAGGCCAGACAAAGCCTGGTCTTATAATCAGGAAACCTGAGATCAAGTCCTCTGCTGCTTTGGCTGATGTCCTCAACAAATTACTATAAACCTCAGTTTTCTCAGCTCTAATATAGTTAGTGACATCTCTACTACCTACTTCAAAGAGTTTTTGTGAGGAAAGTACCTCGTAAAATTCTATAAAAAAGGTGAGCTATTACTGTTTCCTTCTATGTTAGTAGCACCTGTTGAAATCTAATCCTTTTGCTTCTAGTTCCTTCTTAAGAAGCCCAGTGCTGTTATCATTGTTTGAAAACCTTTTATGTTTTGGACACAACAAATGATATTTACAAATTTGGTTTACTTGGTGTGTGTTTTCCTAACCAACAGATGAATCTTGGTGTTGCCAATGGAACTTCTAGAGGTAAATGAATAACCCTAACTTTATTGAAATTTTATTGAAAAAATCAACTTTATTGAAAAAAAAATGTAAAACAATACTGTGACCAGTTGATGAATTCTATAAATTGTAGAGTTTAAAAGAGGGGATTAGCTACCTAAAATGCTTGCCAAAAGCTATTTATTTACTTTGTGCTTTATTGAATAAGCAATTACTTTTATTCCCTTTCTTCCCCATCCCACTCTATAAAAATTTTTGCTTTAAGAACACATTAACAGTGGTATCTTTTCACAAAGTATTTAAAAAGCAGAGGCCATTTTATTAGAGAGCATTTTTTTCACACGGTAGACAACTTCTCTTCCCCCTCTAGAATTTTCTATACCATGGATGGAGAAATCTGCTCAGCTTCTTCCCCCTGCTGGTAAGTATAGAGATTAGTAAGGCCTGAAGGGAAGACCCTCCCTGAGGGAGGTGGGGGGGGGGGACCATGTTTACCTGGAGAGAGTAAAATGAAGGCCAAACTGAATAAACCCAAAGATGTTCAGAGTGGGAAATCCAGAGATCTGAGGCTGGGGGCAGGAAATACAGTATTTTTAGCAGTTTTCCAAAGTTGGGAGGTTAGTGAGGAATGTCAGGGAGAGAGTACTACTATAGAAAATGAGGGGCATTGAGGTTTCTTTGGAATTATTTTGTGGCAATTTATGAAATTTATTTTATGGCCTGCTGGTTATATCCTCTTCTGTTTCCCCCTATTGCCTTCTAAGTTAGCTCTATGTGGAACAGAATGCATTTTAACCTCCTTACCTTCCTTTAGAAGAATATTGGCCCCTGGCATCCCCTGAAAATAGTTAAATTCTGCAACATTCACTCCATCAGGGAGCAGATTTTTTTCCCCAAGTGTACTGTCAGGGCGAAGTTCAATGAAGAAAACCACATGAAAAATGGGAATGGAACTGAGTTGAGGAAGGAAAGAGAACAATAATCCTTTATAGTAATGGTAAACTTTTTGGGCTCCAGCAAAGGAATTTCAGAGAAATATAGCAAAGTTGGATTCTTGCAGGTATAGCAAGATTTTACAAAGATCAATTTGTAAATTGTCTGATTTGTTAAATTTGTCATTGATGAATGAAACCTTTGTAAAAATACAACAGCTAATTTGGCATTGCTGAGGAATCAGTCATCAATGGTTCAACAATCATTTGTGCCAGACATGATAGTACATACTGGGGATATGGTAAAGGTGAAGCAGAAATAACTAGAATACCCATGTGACACTGACAAATTATTTAAATTCTCTGAGCCTGTTTCTTTAGCTATAACATAGGGGAAATTCATTTATACTACCTACTTAAGGGTTGTTGTGAGGAAAGCATTTTGTAAAGTTCCATAAAAAGGTGAGGTATTATTACTTTTTGTTACTCTCTGTGTTGATAGTATCTGTGAAAATGTTTCATTAGTTTTTCAAGATTCAATACAAGTGAATTTTTCAGATACCAGAAGTTTATTCCTCTAAGTGCTCCAACTAGTTTTACTTAATTCCTTTATGCAAATTTCCAGTAAATCTATTAAGCATGATTCTGCCTTCTCAAACAGAAGACCCTGAGTCACTTTAACTTTTTTATTGTTGAGCAGCATAATTATGAATATTAATTATTTGTTCTGTGCTGGTATAATGTATTGATACCCTTAGAGGATATTTGCTTCCCATATTCGTCATCTTCCAAATTGTCTTCATTGCCCCATCTTCTTCGTCTTATTTGTAAAATAGTCAGATAATAACCAAGATTTATTCTAAATAATACCCAACATCTCCTTAATCTAAATTCAATGATCCTGTGACCAATTAACATCATTTTTTCTACTTTTACCAATAAACTATTTCTATGGCTGATGGGTTGAGATTGAATGGGCTACTATAACTTCAAAAAATTTGGAAATCACTAAGCATCCTAATACTTTGTACCACAGATATACTTGAACAAAATTTTATTTATTCTTAGCAATAAATTGTTTCAAGTTCCTGTTCTTTTTGAATTTTTAGGTCAGCTTTTTCTTTAATCAATTTTTGTCTTCCTTTCTCTCCTCTCTCAAAGTGACTACTTCTAACATGGCCACCTCTTTTTGACCTGGGGAATAACATAATCAAGCATGTTAGAATTATGTTAAAGATCATAGTAAATAAACCTGCGTGACTTTCTGGCATATGTTTTATTTGTGTAAGGGCCTTTGCCAACCGCTTTTTGGTTTGCCTTCGAGCTTTGGTCTATGTTCTCAATAGTTAAAGTTGCTGAATGAATCACCTCTGAGCTAGTGAGTCCCGACTCACTCTGTTCATTGTGACTTCGCCAAAAATATCACCAAAATTAGAACTAGAAATAAGTTTTTACTAGTGTTTTTAAGATAAACAGAACAAAGTAAGATTGAATCTAAACCAAAACTCTTGCAATATTGTTGTTGTTATTATTAATTATGTAGTAGAGGTTACACTCCATGGAGTATGCAAGGGAATGAACCTATAGAAGGTCTCATTTCAGAAAGCGTGCATTAGGACTTCCCTGGAAACTTTTAGGGAGCATATATAGATCTATTTCATACATGCTCCATGGAGTATAACCTCTTCTACACTTATATTTTATCATCCCATGCCAGCCTATTTTTCCTCTTTGGATACTCCTTTAGTACAAAGCTGTAATCAAGTGTACTCTGGGACCCTTTACATTTTTTCACATTATGAAATCACTGTATCACAGAATTTTAGGGTTGCTAAGGGACCTTAGTATCCGTTTCTTCCAAACTGTACACAAAAGAAATCCCTGCAATAAATTGCAGTAGCTTATCTTCCTCACTTTCCCCTAATACAATATTTTCTTCTAAAAGCACCTCATGAAATACATTTTTTAGTAAAAAATTTTCTTAAATAAGTTTTTGAGCCTCCTTGGAAAACTCATTGCCACACATCCAGGCTCAAGAATCAAATGGAACATGGGAATAATTCTTGTCACAATGAATAATAGTAACTAGCATCTTTCACGTATGTCGATTCTTAAAACAACTCTGTCCTTTCATTATATAACCTGAGGACACTGACATTAAATGACTTGTCCAGGGTCACACTGCTAAAAGTGTCTGAAGCAGAATTTGAACTCAGATCTTATTGATCCCAAGTCCAGTACTCTGTCCACCATGACGCCTAGCAGCCTATAGCAGTCCTTTCTGTTGTCTCTGAAGTACCTTTTCTCTACAGGTATATTCTGAACCAGGTTTCAGGATTATGAGTTAACATGACTACTTTAGAAAGTTATATAGGAGGAAAATGGAAAGACTGCAAAAACATCAGTGTAAGACTTTCTGAGGCTATTGGTCTATATTTGTAAGCGTAAAACTTTTGACGTACATGTGTCCTTCTCAGCACACATGTTCATAAATATGAACTTTGCAGATTCTCCTCCTTTTTCACATATCATTGACTTCAATTCTTTTTGTTCTTCCTATGTATACAGACGAACAACCAGAAACTGTGTATAATGTTACGGTTCGTCAGTCAGAGGCCACTGACTTATACAGCCAGTTAACGTCCACCTTGGATAAATCTCAAGAAGAAGTGTTAGCAGAAAATGCTCCTATATGCAAAGAAATCTGGATTGACTATGATGACTTCTGCAGATGCTTCCAGTAAGGATTAAAAAGTTCCCCACCCCTACATATTTAATATACCAGGATTATAAAGTATTCGTTTTTAAACTTGAGTTCAAATACTTCCTGTTAGAGTGTACTATGTGAGAAATCAAGTAGGTTAGTGTAATTAGATGATTGAGTACATGGAAGGGAGCAAAGTATAAGGAAACTGGAAATGTAGGAAGGAGCCAGGGTATAATATTATGTAATAATATTGTATAATAACGTCATATAATATTATTATATAATAATATAATAAATACATATTAAATACCAAACAAGAATCTGTATTCAATCCTGCCGTGTAATAGGCATTCATTAGAGCTTATTGAATAGGGATAGTTTATGGAGTAGTATTGATATGGTCAGATCTATGCTTTAAAAAAATCACTATGTTTGAAGTATGGAGTATGGATTGGAGTGGTGTAGTAGGAAGGCCGAATTTATAATCTCAAATATAATCATGTATATGTTTGAATGGTTCGAAATCGCAAGGTATGAGAGGTTCTCTAAGGAGAAAACAACAAGAAATTTATTTAGGCCCCACCGCAGCAGAACCGT
>CM053627.1:98965131-98980262 GCA_028646595.1 Phalanger gymnotis | reverse complement strand
CCCGCCTCAACGACCAGAGACCATTGGTTCCTGAGTTGGCCCCTCTTAAGTCATTAATCTACACCCACACAGGTTTCATACCTGATAGGGCTTTGGGCCTGGGGCTTAGCACTTAACAGCTGAAAGTACTTGCACTCAAAAGGAACAAAAGCCATACTAAGGAGACAATTTTGCTTAACAACACAAGTGGGGAGAGACTTGAGGCAAGGAGACCAATTAGAAAGTTAAGGTTAGAAGAGAATGTCATCTGCATCAGTGAAGTATCCATATGGATGAAGTCATGGCTTATCTGGAGTATTGAAATATTATTCATACATTTTAACTGGTAGTGTCCCATTTTGAAACATTGACCATAGTGAATTCTGCTTAAAGATCAACTAATTCAAATATTAAATAAATTATTTGGAATAATAGGCAAAGAGTCCTATGATACTCCTTTTTATGAAGAAAATATGGTGCTGACACCTAAATTAGGAAGAGCAAAAAGAGAGAAAATATTATAGACTAATTTCACTAATGAATATAGTACAAAAATCCTAAATAAAAAACTAGCTAGGAGACTGCAACAGTGTATCTCAAAAATTATACATTGTGATCAAGTGAGATTTATAGCAGGAATGTAGGGATGGGTTAACATAAGAGAAACTTTATTAGTAATAAAAGTAATAAAAATCACATGATTATATCAAAAGATGCAGAAAAAGCTGTTGACAAAATACAATACTCATTCCTATTTAAAACACTTGGAAGCATATGTATATAAATGAATTTTTCCTTAAAATGATAAGAAGCATCTACCTAAAACCATCAGCAAAGCATTATTTGTAATGGGGATAAGCTAGAGGCCTTCCCAGGAAAATCAGGAGTGAAACAAGGATGCCAGTTATCACTAATATTATTCAATATTGTATTAGAAATGCTAGCAATAGCAATAAGAGAAGAAGAAGAAATTGAAGGAATCAGAATGGGCAGTGAGGTAATAAAACTATCTCTTTTGCAGATAATATAATGATATGCTTGGAAAATCCTAGAGATTTAACAAAAAAGCTAGTTGAAACAATTAATTTTAGCAAAGTGATAGAGTATAAAATAAACCTGCATAAATCATCATCATTTCTATATAAAACCAACAAAACCCTGCAAGAAGAGCTAGTAACAGACACCCTATTTAAAATAACCATAGACAACATAAAATACCTAGAAGTGTATCTTCCAAGACAAACCCAGGAATTACATGAACATAATTATAAAACACTTTTTAAACAAATAAAGTCACATCTAAATAGTGGGGGCAATATTAATTGTTCATGATTGGGCAAAGCCAATATAATAAAAATGACAATTCTACCTAAATTAATCTACTTCATTGCCATCTCAATTAAATCATCAAAAATTATTTTATTGAGCTAGAAAATATAATAACAATTTATTTGGAAGAACAAAGGGTCAAGAATATAAAAGGAATTAATTGGAAAAAATATAAAAGAAGGAGGCTTAGAAGTACCTGATCTTAAACTATATTTATAAGGTGGTAATTATCAAAATTTTTTGGTATTGGCTAAGAAATATAAAGGTGAATCAGTGGAACAGAGTAGACATACAATACACAGTAGTAAATGATTACAATAACCTTGTTTTTGACAAATATAAAGATTTAAGCTTGGAGGATAAGAATTCACTGTTTAGTAAAAAATTGTTGGGAAAACTGGAAAACAGTCTGGCAGAAATTAGTATAGACCGATATCTTACACCATTTACCAAGATAAGATCAAAATGGATGCATGACCGAAATATAAAGGGCGGTATCATAGTAAATTAGAAGAACGTGGAATATATTACCTTTTAGACTTATGGATAAGAGAAGAATTTATCAATAAACAAGAGATAGAGAGCATTGTGAGATGTTAAATGGATAATTTTGATTACATTAAATTAAAAAGGTTTTGTACAAATAAAACCATTGTAGCCAAGATTAGAAGAAAAACAGAAAACTGGGGAAAATTTTTATAGACAGTTTCTTAGATAAAGGTCTCATATCTCAAATATGTAGAGAAATTTGTCAAATTTATAAGAATATGAGTCATTCCCCAACTGATAAGTGGTCAAAGGATATAAACAGCCAGTTTTTCAATGAACAAATCAAAGCTATATATAGTCATATGAAAAAATGTTCTAACTGATTATTGATTATAGAAATGCAAATTAAAACAACTTTGAGATATCATCTTATTCCTATCATGTTGGCAGAAAGGATAGGGAAAATGACAAATGTTGTAGGGGATGCGGTAAAATTGGGACACTAATACACTGTTGATGGAACTGTGAACTGATCCCACCATTTTGGAGAGAAATCTGGAATTATGCCCAAAGAATTATAAAACTGTGTATATCCTTTGATCCAGCAATACCAGTATTAGGCCTGAGATTAGTGATTAGGGAATAGTGATTAGGGAAAGAGGAAAAGAACCTATATGTTCTAAAATATTTATAGCAGCTTTCTTTGTGGTGGCAAAGAACTGGAAATTGAGGGGATGCCCATTAGTTGGAGAATGACTAAACAAGTTGTTGTATATGGTTGTGTTGGAATACTCCTGTGCTGTAAGAAATGATGAACAAGTTGATTTTAGGAAAAAAAACCATGAAAAGACTTGCCTGAAATAATGAAGAGTAAAATGAGCAGCACCAAGAGAATATTGTATATAGTAACAGCAGTATTGTTTAAAGAATAACTGTGAATTTTATTCTGAATATTATAAATATTCACATCAGCTACAAAGGACCTATGAGGGAAGATGCTATCTACCTCCAGAGAAAGAACTGATAAACAGAAGCATGCGTAGTGAGGTTTTACCTATATATACACATATACATAAATACATGTACACATACACAATAATACATACATGTGTTTATGTGAACATGTGTGTATATGCACATGTATATGTAGGTGTGTATGTCTATTATAAATATCTACTACCTATGTGTATATGTATACGTGTGTATCTCTCATACACACACACACACACACACGTAGCTGTGTCAAATGGCCTTCTCTAGCATAGGGTGGAGAGAGAGGTGGGAGACAGTTCAGAACTTAAAATGTAACCAAAAAATAAATAAAATTGATTGTTAGAAAGGTAACATTGCTCTTAGGCTTATGTCAATATGACAATGAACAATTTGTAAAGAGAGGAAAAATGATTGAATCTTACCCATTGTTTGATTTCATCCTCTGTTCAAAACATTGTCAGTTGGCTGAAACAAAGGGATTTTTTTCTTACACAATCATTTCTGCCTCCGTCCTCCTAAGACAATTGAATCAATTTAGTCTTTTTTGTTTTTCTCAGCCTTTCAATATATTAATTCACCCATGCTGACTAAAGAGCTGCTGTAATTTGTTGCCTAAAGTGATATTTGCATATCTGAATGGAATTAACTAAGAACAGATTGTCTTTTCAGGAATGTGTATGTTTTCCACAAACCAAATTCATATATCTATAGCTATCAGAAGTCAGACTTTAAGGTAAGTGAAGTATTAAATCTTTTTTTTTGTTCATTAAAAGTCAAATCACATTAGGGCATGAACCCCTTAGTTTAATCAAATATTTATGAATCTATTGTCACACTAATATGGACTTAATTCTTAATATTATAGGCTGTGGTTCGCAATCATTGATTTTTATTCAAACTCTCCCAACTTTTATCTACTTTATCTCCTTAATCTATGTGAACAAGTGCTCCTATATCTGCCTGGCCACTACCTTTAGGTTCCTAATAATGGGTAGACAAGTAGGTTAATGAAAAATTACATCGTTATATGCAAATCCCATGTATCAGGCTTTGATTTCAAGGGATAAATACAGACATTTTGTCTCCCAATCATCTTCTAAACCTCTTATTTTCCTTTGTCCCTGCTATCTCAGTCCATATTTAAGGACAGGAGGTAGCAGGATTCAAAAGTATTCGGGAAGATTCATTTTAGGCAACAATTACATATAACCTAATTACACCTTACAATTAGCCACAAGCTAGTCTTGTCTTTTACTGCCCAGCAATCGCTTTTTTTTTTTTGCAGGTGGGAAGGCAGGGCAATTGGGGTTAAGTGACTTGCCCAAGGTCATACAGCTAGTAAGTGTGTCAAGTGTCTGAGGCCGGATTTGAACTCAGGTCCTCCTGACTTAGGACTGGTGCTCTACTCACTGCACCACCTAGCTGCCCCCCAGCAATCACTTTTAAAGCACTGGGTGCCTACGGTTTTCAGCTAAGTCTCTAGTCCAAGTATAGTGGTCTTTAAGATTGTCCTGAGTATCAGAAACTGTACTGTGACTTCTTAAGGACCCCACAGTGCCCTGTGGGACCCTTTGGATTTTTCACCAAAGTTCCATCCTAAAATTTCAATGGGCCCTGGGCATAGAAGGCTAATGCTGAGCTCTTCTGTGAACTCAAGGCCTTACAACTATAATCAGAATCTACTGATTTTTCCTTGTGTTACCAAGTAGCCCTGATGAGGAACTTGGACCTCTAGTGCAATTACTGTTGTCCCGAATAATGCCAAATTGTTGGTTCAGAGAGCCCCAGGGCTCTAGGACAGTGACTACAACTTAGTTCTCAATGTGACTTTAAATTGACCATCAGGAAGACTTTCTGACCAAGGCCTGGTCAATTTAAAGAGGTGGTAACCTCTTTAAGGTTTAAATTTAAGGAAATTCAAAGAGATGGTAACCTATTCCTGATGTCAGGCTGCTCACTTTCCCTCTGATTCCCATCACTTATACCCTAAGCAGGAAACAACCAAATGTCTGTAAAGGTCAGCCTAATCCATTTTTCATAGCAGTGCTAAAATGTTTTATGGGAATTGTTGATTTCATGCATGTAATACTTAATACTTAATACTTTAATACCAACTGAAGTATACTGTCTCTGTCAGTTAGTACTCTGTCTCCCAAAAAGATTACCTCCCCAGTTACTGGTCAAACACCTGGTTCCCGCATCAAGGCAGGTTCTCTAATCCTCACGTTGGAGTCTGGGCCCAGGTGTATCCTAGAGATAGATCTGGTTCCAGTGTATACTCATATGCTATGTTAAATTTTGCATCCACCAAAGGAGCAAGGCTGGATGAAACATCCAGATAAGAAAATAGTCTAGAATTGGGTTAGGGTCTCCATGTTATAGAGATGACTAAAATGAATCTCAAATGATAACCTTGAAGGGAAGTACAGGATTTGGAGCTCGAGTTGATTGCATTAGAGAGACTCAATGACATGCTTCAACAACTGCCTCTTTGAAAAAATATATGGCACAATAAACTTTTAAGTGAAATCTTCTTTATTAAAATTTCCCCATTATTTTCTTAAGTCTAAATAATAAACAAAACAAAAATCAAGCCCCGAATTGTAGTCTTGGTAGATTCTGAGGTGTAAATGCTCACACTGAAAATTTAACCCTAGGCTCTTGAAAGCATGTTGGAGCTGGCTCCAGCATACCTCCCTACCCTAACTACTCAGGAGTATCCTTAGAACCCTGAGGGGGAAATGTTTCTCTGGGATCTGAGACTCATAGGTGAGAGTGGGACCTGGGATAGAGATTATATGAGTTACACTGAAATTTAGGAAAGCCCTTTCTGAGTTTGATAGCATAGATCCAATTGGTAGAACAATTATTTCAGGAGAAATAAATTTGCAAAAGACAGAATTTTCTGTAATCACCATAAATGAATGCAATCTACCACAAAATTTGATTGAAAGTATAAAAACATTGAAGGGCAAGCATGCAGTCATATAATTAGCTGCTATTGCCACAGGGGAAAAGGTAGAGCTACTGAGGAATATTTCTACAGATAATAGGTAGCATTTATATAGTGCTTTAAGGTTTGCAAAGTACTTTACAAATACTGTCTCTTTTTATCCTTGCAACCACCCTGGGAAATAGATGATATTATTCCCATTTTACAGATAAGGAAACTGGCGGCAGATAGCAGTTAAGTGACTTTCCCAAAATCACACAGCTAGTAACTGCTCTCCTACCTACAGGGCCATCTATCCTCTGTATCACATAGCTACCTAACTAAGACGGATATTGAACACATCATGGCAGAGGCAACTCAACAAGAAGACATTTGAAGATTATATTAATATTTAGCTAGGACATACGGTAGAATACAAACACCATATCACAGACAATACAAAAAAACCCACACAATGAAAATCCGTCAAAGAAAAGTGTATATATCAGAAAGTCCAGAGTCCCTTATTCAGCAATTGAAAGCAAATGTCAAAGGGTAACAAAGTGTCAAAAAGCTAATGCAAGAATTTAAAGTAGTGTAAAAGACATACTAAGAATTCAAAACCAATTTTTTAAAAAAATCTTTACTTCAGAGGCTTGAAAAAAAAGAATTTGGAGGAGAGAGAGAACTTCTAAAGAAAGAGGATGTGGAAAAATCTCTCAGCATGAGAAATCCAGTGCAGAAGAACAAATTGTATAAACAAGAAACAGAAAGCATCTCCACAATTAATGTAATGAACAACAGAAGTTAAATCAAGGTCAAAACTGGAAAAGCAGAATGACTGGAGAAGATCCATAATTATGGGCTCTAGCATTTCACAGGGCTGCATGAATTATCCTCTGAGCAATTTTCCAGCTTCCTTTCAGATACAAGCTGGACCCCACTTTTTGTAACAGAAGACATTACATAGCTACTATTCAAAGATGAGAACAAGTTATCTACAAATGTAGTCCAATTGCATGTTTATATACTTGATACAAAGCAATCATAGCTTGTGTCACTAAAAAGTCTAAAAACAATGACAAAAAGAAAAAGTAGTGGTTGATAAACAAAAAGTGTTTCAGAGAGTCTGAAGGGTGTAAAGAATAAGAACTTGTTAGTTGAGTCATTTGTTTTTTCATCATTTGTCCTTTGTCCTCGAAGAGGACCATGATATCAGGGAAGTTATGTCATGACTTGCAAGTGAATTGGATTTAAGTGAGGGAGGGCTGTGCAGAGTCACCAGCCTCACTTTCTCCTCTGGAGCTATTTGGGTCCAGTGGCAAGACATAGATCAGGATGGCTGGAGAATGCCCTGGATGTGGTGGGAGACCTTGGCATTTTTAAGCTAAGGTCATTCCCAGGTCTCAGTTTGACTGAGGCCTGTCAATTCAGCAATTATTCAGTAAAACCCACCTAACAGCTCCATGACATCTAAACTTCCTTTACTGATTATCACAAAACCTTTCTCTCAGTTTTATACAAAAGGCTTCGTCTTTTACTGCAAATATATAAAATACATCCAAGTATAATGAGAATAAATGAATAAAACATTTGTCACATGCTTAGTATGAAGTAAATATATAAATAGAATATGATATAAATTGTATGCTTAAATTTGTATATAAATATATAAGATATGGTATACAGATAGAAAAGTAAGAAAGTTCTTCTTTTCAAGGAGGGCACATTTTAATGAGGGAGAATGCTGCCATGTTTAATATAAACATGGAAAACCATTCTTTATTTAAAACATGCCCTCAAAATAATACTTTCAAGAAAAATTGGTATAGGAAGTGCTAAGTGATGCAGTACAGAAAGTACTGAGCCTCGAGTTAGGAAGAGCTGGGTTCAAATACAACCACAGATACTTTACTGGCTGTGTGACTCTGGACAAGTCACTTAACCTCTTTTTTTGTCAGTTTCCTCATCTGTAAAATGTGGATAATAATAGCACCTACCTCCTAGCGTTGTTATGAGATCAAAGAGATAATGATTGTAAAGTGCTTAGCACAGTGCCTACTACAAAATACATACTTTATAAATATTAGCCTTTATGTAAAACATGGTATTTTTCAGTGAGGTAGATCAAGCCCATTATGTTTCTACTTGGCTGTAAATTCATTATAATTTTTCTAACTAGAACTAAATGTAATTTTGAAGTTAAACAGGGACTTGAACCAAAACACTTTATCAATTACCTGATATATAGAGATGATATCAAATTATATGAGTAAACAGACAACTGCACATGAAACAGCTCTTTCGTCTCATAGAATCTTTCTCCAAAAATATAAAAAAAAATTGAACCAAGTAAGTGTAATATTATTAATGCATATCAAGGAAAGATAAAGGCTTAAAAGAAGGCTTCAAGCTTACATCTGAAAGTTACGTTGAACCTTTGGATGAAGGCAGTCCCTACATTTGCCTTAGTCTCCTCCAGGTAAGACTTCAGGAGAATAAAGATATTAAATAGAAGGCTGGGTCTGAATAGGTTGGACTTATTGGCAACCTGATATCAAACCTGAACGGGAAAAATTTATTTAAAGGAATTAATAATATCTATAAAATGCCCTCCCTAACGTACACTCCCTGAACTCTAAAATGGACCATAATGAATTTGGAAAGTCTTCTATTAAATATCCTTACAATGTTAATGAAATACAGGACTTAGCACCCTAGGGTAATTATAGAAAGAATAACACTTCTTATCACAAAGGAGAAAGAAATATGATAGATGTTCTTTGATCACGTGAGAATGAGGTTAAAAAAACCTATAGAAATGCTTTTGGAAAAAGTGGATATCATTTCACCAAGTAATAATAAAGGTTGATTACAGGTTTATACAATTAGATTTGTCAACTATAATTGAAAGTACTTTACCTCTGGATGGAGCCTATAAAATGACAGTGATCCAAAGTGTAATCATAAGATCCTCAATCAAAGATATGTCAACAATGAAGCATCAAACAAATGGTTTTTGCTTATGGATTTGGTTATGGAAAGAGAAGAGATTTTGATGATAATTCAGAATAGGTCATTTGGCAACAGAAATTTTGGAAGGGTTTTCCTTAAGGAGCCTCGATGTCATGATTAATGTAGGCCATGCAAGGAAATGGTTGAGACTACATAGCACATCACTGCAGACTATAAAATATAGCATCTACCAAGTATCTAGGAAGACATAACTTGGTATACTAATCTTTACATTAGAAACTCTTTTCCATCATTTAATAAATTATAACTCCCCATCCTACTAACATACACCTCAAATGCCCTAAAGAACTCGACCAATAAATTATCCTGGAACTGAGACATTATTACAGACTGCTCTGTTGACTACATAACATTGATATTATTTTCCAGGCACGACAGTGATCCATAAAACTTTTAAAACAAAAATTTTAATAGATATCACTGTACCAAATAATGATAACTGCCAAAGTACATGAAATGAAAAGCTTTTAAAATATAGACACGGAAGAACAGATTAAAATAAGGTCAGAAAAACTATGACATTCATAACATTCCTGCTTTTGTATCACTAGAATACTGTTGTCTGTCTACCCTCTGAGAGTACTTGCAGTGAGCCTTCAGAAGATGAGCCTATATTTAATACTTTTATTCAACTACAACAAAAAATTATTTTATCCATCTGCACTGGTCTATGGAACGTTAGATGTAAAGGGATGATGGCAGGATAGGAACTTGTCTCAAAACAAGTTCCGCTTTTTCAGGGGGGCTCACATAGAGCCCCCCAGAAAATATGAGAATTCAATAATGATTACGATTTTATAAAATCCTTGAAGGTTTGCAAAATGCTTTGCTCTTAACAACCTTCTGAAATAAGTAGTGCCAGTGTTATCTTCATTTTACTTTCTTTGCAAATAGAGAAGGATATTTGTTTTTGTCAGGCTGGTAGACTCCCTTTGCCAATACAAATCACAGCTCATAATTAATGTGGACTTAGTAGACAAGGTCATGGTTTTTGCCTGAAGCACTGAGAATTAAGTTAAGTGACTTGATCAGTGTCCTGCAGTTATTTTCAGAGGAAGGGTTTTGACACAGATCTTCCTAGGTCCATGCTGTCCATGGTGCCATGCTACTTTTACTCTTATTTTAGCAATGAGGAAACTGATGATCGAAGAGGTCAAGTGACTTGCCCATAGTTACTGAACTAGTCTCACTTGGGATAGTTCTTATCCTCTACTTTTACCACTAACTGGTTAGTTGTTTCTGAAGTTACAGATTACTAGCAGGAAGAAACATGGGAAAACTTATAGGAAATGATACACAGGGAAGTAAGCAGAATTAGGAAAACTGTACACAGTAACTACAATGATGTAAATGGAAAAAACAATAACGTGAAACTGAATGATGTATAATTATAATGAGCAATAGTATAGAAGAGCTTGAGGACTATATAGAACAAAGCAAATAATCAAGACTGATTTGTCAGTAATCAAAACTGAACTGTTTCTTTAAACCTTTGTTGTAAAGAAGGTTTGTTGGGGGATGCAGTAAGATACACTTGGAATTTTTCTTCTGCTTTCATATTAAATTACTTCCTACAGATGAGGAAATATATAGAAAAGTTTTAAGAAATGCAAGGTCCATTGTATTCACTTTACAGATATGCCTTATGATATATGAACTTTAAATGAAACATTAAAAAAGTCTAATTATAACATTACTAGCCCTGAATTATATATTATTTGCCCCTGTTTTTTTCAGTCTGCAGATGACCGAGTGTTTTATTATTTATTTGTGGATAGTCTGAAGCCTATTGAACTTCTGGTTTGCTTTTCTGCATTGGTACGCTGGGGAGAATCTGGAGGTAAGAGATCTATGAAGAAAATAAGTACAATCTTTGTTGTGATGCTAGGGGAGGCGCTATGCAATTTAAAACAAAAGAGAGAGAGCACTTTATACTTATTGCCTCTGTTTCCTCACCATACTGATACTCTTCAGCTCCTTGCACTCTGACTGCAAACCCTACTGCTCTATTTGAATAACTGTCTTACAGGTCACCAATGGTTAATTGCTAAATTGATGCCCTGTTCTCAGCTCTTTTCTTTCTTGGCATTTCCACAGTATTTAATACTGTGGTCAACCCATCCTCCTTATTACTTGCCTTAATCTTTGCATGCTAGAGCTTTTCTCTGGTTCTTCTATGTCTAGCCATTCCTTCTCTATCTCCTTAATTGGTTCATCATGATTTTCCCACCCCATTAATGTGACTGTCTCTAGGATTCTGTCCTCAGGTTTCCTCCCCCCCTAGACTGGACTTTCCTTTCTATCTAATTCCTTCCTCTTCTTTTTTTGTTCAATTAATTCCCTAAAGTTTCTCCTGAACTCCAGTTCTACATTTCTAACTGCTAAACATCTCCACATGGATATCTTCCCCAGATATCTAAATATGTCCATACCTGACCTCAGCACCTCCACACCTAAACCACTTAACTTACCTCTTTTAATTGATGTTACCATCTTCTTCCCAGTCATTCAGACTCATTAAAAACCCACTACATTTTTATCTTCCCCCCTTACCCATAACATCTTTTAAATCTATCCCCTTTTCTCTTTTTATGTTATCACTCTTAATGCCCTCATTTGTAATATATCTTTCCAAGATTATTGACCCTTATTCTGTGTCATTGTCCCCTAGGTCTTTGTCCTGAATCATCTTCTCTCCCCTCCCTATCCCTTCTCTTCCCTTCTCTACTCTCTTCTCTCCTTTTCTCTCTCCATCCTCTTTCAGTGAGCTTATTAGTTGTCAAGGCTCTAATTATTTAGTTTATATAGAATATTTATTTTCACTCCTCATCTCTCTCCTGAACTCCAGTCCTCTATCACCACATGCCTTCAGAACATTTCTACCTAGATGTCTTGTCAGCATCCCAAAATTTATGTCTAAAACTAAGATGATTATCTCTCTCGCTCTCTCTGCCCCCAAATTTGACCCTCCTCCAAACTTCCCAATTTGTTTTTTAAAATCTGTTATCTATTCATTTATTTTTAACAATCATTTAAAAATTTTTCAGTTCCAAATCCTCTCCCTCCTTCAGTTTCTCCCTCACCAATTGAGAAGGCGAGCAATATGATATCCATTACACATGTGAAGTCATGAAAAACATATTTACATATTACCAAAAAGCAAGAAAAAATAAAATGAAAAAAACCATGCTTTATTCTTCATTCAGAGTTCATTGGTTCTCTCTGATAGCCTGAGTCCTATATGCCAGTAAAAACTGGCATATAGTACCTAGGAACACTCTTCAACTCTCAGGGTATATTTCATAGATAGATCATTGTCTTGATCAGAGTAGCCAAGTCTTTCACAGTTGATCATCCTTATAGTATTGCTGTTATTGTGTACATTGTTCTTCTGGTTCTGCTTGCTTTACTGTGTATCAGGTCATATTAAGTCCTTCTAGGTTTTTCTGAAACTTTGTTTTTCTGAAACCTTCTGCTTGTCATTTCTTATAGCACAACAATATGCCATCACAATCAAAAACCACAACTTGTTCAACTGTTTCTCAATTGATGCGCATCCACATAATTTCCAGTGTTTGCCTCAATTTCTGTTAATATGGTGCCACTATACAGTCACCTAGGTTGAATGTTGGAGTCTTCTATACTCTTTCCTCTTCTTCTCTTCAATATCCAATCACTCAATAAAATCTTCCCAATTTATCCTTAATAACATCTCTTGCATCTATTCTTTTCTCTTCACACATAGTGAACCCTTTTGTTCACAGCTTTTATCACTCCTTACCTCCACTGTTGGAATAACCTCTTAGTCACACTCCCTGGTTTTCTCTCCGACTTTTCCAAAACCATTTTGTGCAGTGCTATCAAAATTATCTTTCTGAGGCATAGATCATGCTATTCCCTTGCTCAAGGAACTTTGTTGGCTCTCTTTTGGTCCCAGAATGAAATGCAAAGTGCTTATCTTGGCATTGAAAGATCTATGCAATATAGGTTCTTGTCTGCCTTTCTAGGAATTTAATTTTTTTCATAAACTCTTTAGACTGACTTTTCTCCTCATAAGCTAGACCGAAGGAAATAATATATGTAAAGCACTTAGTAAACCTTAAAGTATTAAAAGCTAGGTGGTATCATCATCATCATCATCATCATCATCATCATCATCATCATCATCATCATCACCACCACCACCACCACCACCATCATCAGGAAAGTACTCTCTTCTTCTGCCTTTTACAATCCTTATCTTCCTTCAAGGCTCAGATTATCTCCTAAACGAAGCTGTAATTAACGTTCTCCTTCAAATTACCTCCTGTTTACTTATCTGTTGACACATTATATTCTCCAGTAATACAAATTTTTAAGGTCAGTAAGTATTTTTCATTTCTGTCTTTGTCTACCCATTCAAGAGCTAGCACTAGGTATAGTACTTTCCCTGCAATAGATGCTTAATAAATACTTCTTGAATTTAATAAAATTGAAAACAATTTTAAGGCTCTAAAGTACCCCATGGGTTGATGATCAGACTTCATCCTTAAAGGACAGTGGCACACCATTTTAATTTGATTTTCTTTACTTTTTCTTAAAGCCTTACAGAAAGACAGTCCTTTTGTAGAACCTGGTCTACTTACAGCAGAAACGTTTTCTTGGAAATCTCTGACTCAGCGGAACCTTGTACTAAAGATACATACATATGCTACCAAAGCTACAATGATTCGCCTTCCTGTTGGGTGCGTAATTGCCTTGGCTTCTCTAATTACAAGAATCTCCTGACATCCTGAATAACCATTATAAAATTCAGTAGTATTGTCTAAAACTAAGTTGTCAAACTCAGTAACTGGTTGCCTGAAGCCACCTGAACCATGTTAAAATATAATTGGGAAATGTTTAACAAAGTAAATACAAATATAATATAGAAAATGTTAATTCATAGTTCTCTATGAGTTCTCATAAGTCTCTCATAAGTTCTCATAAGTCAATATGCTGCCTGAAAGAATCTGTTTTTATTTGAGTTTGATACCATTGGTCTAAGAAATTCCCCACAATTTATGGATTGAAAACTAGTTGTATAATTTTAATTTAATATAACTTTTACTTGTAAAAATAAGAACTTTATTAAATGTGGCTTATTTGATAATTTCCCTTGAATTTGATAATTTAAGTAGTTTTCAAGTAGTAACTCATTACATATAATGTGGAAGAAATATCTACTTTGTCAAATGTAACATTAAATAGGATGTTTTGGTGAATCTAAATCTCAATCTTGTTCATAAAGGAATTTAGTGAGTTTTATATAGTCAATGACATCCCCTTCCCCCACCTCCCACTATCAAGGGTGTGGGAAGTATTGTCCTGTTCTTCTGTATATTTCAGAAGCTAGAAAATCAATTATTGAATATAAAAATTGGCATATAGTACCTAGGGATACTCTTCAACTCTCAGGGTGTATTTCATAGTTAAGATACTCTGTGGATGTACCCTTAGAATGTGAACTCCTTGAGGGCAGGGACCATAATTTTGCCTTTCTTTGTATCCATAGCATTTAGAACAGTGCTTGGAGCATGGTAAATACTTAATAATACATGTTGACTGGCTAAAATTGAAGTCTCCAAGCCCTTATCAGTGTACTTACCTTGAACAGTCAGCCAGAGAATGCAATTATTTTAAAGGCAAAGGCAGTCAATAAAATGACATAATAAGACATATAGCAACAAGGCGTTTTCTCCATAAGCCTTTCCAGTGCTTACATATTACTTCAAGAGGAAGAATTTACACCCATTGGGAACATACTTGGAGAGATTCATGTGTAAGGAAACATGGCCGACATACTTGGAGGAATAAATCAAGGTTTTGATACTCTAGGGCCACTGTTGTCTTCTAGTGATGCCATCTTGCTGCTTCTGTCATGATGTTCTTGTAGCTATTGCTAGTCACATAATCTTTGCAGTAAGCTGCTGAGTCTCTCCCTGCTTCTAGCTGAAGGCAAGTTCTTGAAAAAATGGGTGATGCCATGCTTTTTTTAAAGCATAAAGCCTATATGTGTACTTTTCTCCAACTTTTGTTTTAGTAAAGGCAGAAAAACCTGTGCTCCAAGAACCATGTGAAAGCTTCTTATGTCTTGTTACCCTAGAAATATGCCTTCTGTGCTTACTCATCTTCCTAGATAAGAATTCTTAACCTGGGGTCCATGAACTTTAGAAAAATATCCTTTGATGATTATATTTCAATATGAGCGATTTCTTTTTTTATGCAAATTAATATTTTATTTTTTCACTAGTTAAAATTTTTTTTTAATTTATTTTTGACATGTTTGGTTTTCAGCATTGATTTTCACAGGCGTTTGAATTACAAATTTTCTCCCCATTTCCTCCCCCCCCCC
>CM053627.1:98919470-98964631 GCA_028646595.1 Phalanger gymnotis | reverse complement strand
AGGCTGCCCTGCGGTGGAGCCCTGCTTCCCTCTGCCACTTTGTGGGTTCTGCAGCTCTAGAATTGGTTCAGAGCCATTGTTTTATAGGTTTTTGGAGGAACTTGGTGGGGAGCTCACACCAGTCACTGCTTCCCTGCCGCCATCTTGGCTCCGTCCCCCTTCGCTAGTTCAAGCGATTTCTTTTGTAATGTATATTTTACTTCATGTATTTTAAAACATTATTTAAAGAAGAGGTCTGTAGACTTCACCAGAATTCCAAAGGATCAATGGCATACAAAAAAGTTAAGAACTCATGCTCTAGAGTGACATTTTCAGCCCCAGGATGCCAAGCTCATTAGAACAAAAAACAGGGTCACTCTAACTAGTGCGCTTCGACATAGTCTTTTCTTTGGACTCCTGAGTTTGGGGCACCTCAGTCAGATATGTATCATTCATGTATATACACACATATATACATACACACATATATATGATATATATGATTATTCTATGTGTGTGTATATATATATTTATAATTATTCTACATAGTTTACATTTTTACCTCTGAAGGCTAGAATATAAACCATGTAAAAATTATTTGTCCAATAAATAACAAACTCCCCTGAAGTTTTGTATTCCTTAGTTTTTCCTCAGCCCTACTATAAATCCCTTGTTCCATGGAGATGAGCAAGCAGGGGAAGACAAAATGAAAGAACTACTATGAGAAGAGAGAAGCCTAAGCCTAGGGACCAAGGTCATCATGACTGCTCCCTATTCGGCTATACTCCTGGCTCTTTCATGTGTAGCAGGCATCATCAAAATCTGAAAGAGACTTGTTCCAGATTTAAGACATGGCTCAATTTGCTCTGAATTAGGATAAGAAAGAAAAAAGGGGGCCTTCTTATACCTGCCTATTTATTATCTGCTAAAGGAGTTAATCAGGCAAGTGCTGATTGTACCACTGGGGCCAGCCAAGGTTAATGAATTAATCAAAGGATGGTTTTGCTTCTCTGTTTCCCCAACAATTGATCACTCAGGGAATTGCTGTTATAAGCCTAGCAATGTGCTAGGTCTATGGAGAGTATTAAAGTACAAAGAAATAGTCTGAGTCCTTTGGGAGCTTACAGTCTAGTTAAGAAAACAAAAAAATGGGCTAATAAACATCCAAGGACAATTTAAGTGTTAAGGAGTTCCCTTTAGTATGATACTCTTGGTAGCAGGAGGTGTTTTTAAACATTTTGAGCAGTGAATATAAATGTTTAATTTAGAACTATTTCTCACTGTAGAAATGATAAGATCTGGACTCAGTTTCTATGGTCCTGGTCAGCTGTCATGTTTTCTTATTTATCTCTTTGGTCTTTGCCAGCAGAAAATTATATTTCCATCTGCTTAGACTGGTTATTGGACTTTTAGCATTCTGATACTTAGAGGGACACATAGTTGCTCTCTAAATTTGCTTCCTAAAACTAACACTGTCTACTTCAGAGAGAATGTTTAGTTATCCTATTCCATCTTCTCTTTTTAGGCGGCATATGTTAATTTTTACTGCATATTCACCAGTAGGACATCATATTCACCTGTGCAGCATGGTATCCTTTATCTTTGGAGAAGAAGATGTTGTCATGCCTTATTTTGAGAAGGTACATGTTAATAACAATTTCTTTTAGACTTAGTTGTTGGCCCTTGCTTTCTTTGGACTACTGAAAACTTTCAGTTGTTTTTTTGCATTCAGAACTTGGAACCTGAAAGATAAGTACAGAATTGATTCAGAAAGAAAAAGATGACTGGATTGTGAACTCCTTGAGAGATGAGACTGTATCTTTGCTTTCTTGCTTAACATTGCTAAGTCCATCAACAGATGGACTAAAATGTCTTCATTTTATTGAGATAAAATATAAAATTTAAAATATAATTTTCATGCGAAGGACTTCTGAACTATCATGTAAACAAATAAATGGAACTATTAATTCTTTTTATCATTTAAATTTCATAAGTTTTAAAACATAAAATATGACTATGAGATGTTTCCAATGATAATTTAATGCAACAAATTATAAACAAGGCATTTTGATAGTCTTGAGAATTCAAAGATGAAAATCAAATAATCTCTGCTCTCAAGGCACTTAGCTTTTTCTGCAGTATGAAAATAAATCCAACTCAGGGTAGTAGATACAAGGCTTTAATGCATGCCTGTGTTAACACTAGAAAAGGTAACAAGATTGAACAGCATCCACAAGCACCATAATTCAAGGAGCCACTAAAAGCATTTGTGAAAGTTTTGTATGAGATGCAATGCAACCTAAGCCTTCAATTTCAACAAAGGATTCAGTTATTTCCCCCTCTCCCCAGATTTAAAAAAGGGAGAAATGAACTTGTCAACTCAACTCCCTATTGATTGACATGGTTTTTCCCTCCTCTCTAACTTTGTCTCTCTTTTAAAATCTATAAACTTGAAATGAAGATGAGGTTTATCCTCCAAAGACACCAAACAAAGGATTAAACAAGGGATTATGATCAAACTCAATTTAAATTTTGTTGACTTAATTAAAAAATTATGTGGTTGCAAATTTTGTAGAAAACTATTTTTTTAGATTAGTCTCGATTATGTGCTTTGAAACAGTCTATAATACCGAAGCCTCTCAATTTTGCAGTTTGGGAATATGATATATTTACATCATTAATATTCATATCAATGTCAGTTCTGTTATGTCCTGTTGGAGGGTTTATTCTAGATGTGGATAGAGTTATTCCCTTTCTTGAAGAGTTTATGCAACTGGTATGCTTCAGAAAAATTAAACTGAATTTTTAATAAAAAATTTTTATGTTAACTGTCATTTTCATTTCTTAACTGTCTTCTCTTTATTTTTGATTTATTCAGTTAGCATGATCCCTTACCACTTTAGCTTTACATTTCATTGACATTCATGCCATAAAGTAGTGAATAATATGGAAACAATGGCTACATATACCAGAACTATTTGAAAAATGAATTTTTTTAGGGTGTGAGTGATCATCCTCTATGTTTCATCCTATTCTATTTTATTAATCAAATTTTCATAAATTAGGACAAAACAAGCAAGACAAAAATTTAAATGTTATAGGATTTTCAGTATGTGACATGTTCATTTTGCATGTTACTAAATTTATATTATTTGTGTCATCTCAATGGAAAGGGAGAAAGTCATTTCCCTTCTTTGAGTCCATGACCCTATAATTAAATAAATAATCTAATGATTTAGCAATGGCCATCTTAGTAAAATATGAGAGTCAGTGTGGTGTAATGAATAGAGAGTTGTCCTCAAAGTCAGGAAGAATTCAGTTCAAGTCCTGACTCTGATACGTATTGGTTCTGTGATCCTGGCTAAGTCACATTAAACTCCTCAGGTGCTTTTCTGCATTAGATGAAATTTATCAATATATGAATGAAATCCCATGTTCAGTTTAAAAAATATAGTAGTAGAAATAAAATATCTGCACTACAGATAAGACTCCAATAAATTCTGTTGCTAATAGTCATCTGTCATATGTCTCCACAGGAAAGTCTACGATTTGTAGAACATTCTGTGAAAATCTTAAAAGCTCTTGGATCTGTTATGAATAATTTCAGAGATAAGGAAAAACTTGCTGTTGCTACGAAAGAATTACGGATGGCTCACTATCCTCCAAACCTGAATGATTTGGAGCTATTGGAACAACACTTCGAGGTAAATAGGTATATGTGTCTTGTTTCTGAAAGGATGCCACCAGGTGTTGGTTTTGTTGTACATTGTTATTTTTTTCTTACTAAGTTCTCGGTATGCTATAAAAGGAACATCTAATTCTATATTCTGAAATCCCTGGATAATTACTCTGTGACCTCATTATTTCCTGGTTTCAGTACATCTCAGAGTTATAAGGCACTTTGGGTGCCATCTTGTTCAATACGTTACTTAACAGTAGTCCTTTCCACCAGAAAAGTGGGCATATGTCCTTTGGCTGAAGTCCTTCAGTGAAGACAATGTATCACCTATGGGCATCTAGGCGGCATAGAGGATAGAGCACTGTTGTCAGGAGGACCTGAGTCCAAAACTGCCCCCTGATGCTTACTAGCTGTGTGACCTGGGGAAAATCACTTAATCTCTGTTTACCTTAGTTTCTTCATCTGCAAAATGGGAATAACAATAGCACCTACACCCCAGGGGTGTTGTGACGACCAAATGAGAAAATAATCCTAAAGCACTTAACATGGTGCCTGGCACATAGTAAGTACTATATAAATGCTAGATTCTTTTCCATCAGCATCATTATTTTTTGTTATTCTGCTGAGGCAGCCTATTCCAGATTTGGCGATCTCTAACTGATGTTTCCCTTTACATCAAATCTAAATATGCCTCTGTACAACTTCTAACCACTATTAATAATTATATCCTTTTGGGCCAAACAGAGCACATGTATCCTCCTTCCGCATGTCAACCCTTCTAATTTGTCATCTCCCAAATCTTCTCTTCCAAAGGCTATCATCGTTTCCTTCAGCCTGTGTTCATTTGATTTAATCTGGTAACCCTATTCACTCAAGACTCCAACTTATGATTGGCCTTCTTAAAATGAGAGAATTAGGAATCAACACAGTCCTGATGAAGGATGAGTATAGGTGGATTCCTACCTGCTTCTCCGTGCACCCTAAGTTTACATGAGCTTTTTTGTTTTCCATTTCACTCTCTATGCACATTTAACTTCTTTCTGGCCCTTCATCTACCATCCTTTACTTGCAAAGTAGATTTTTTTTGAACACAAGTAAGATAATTTGTACTATCTTACAAAATCCCATCTCATAATAACATTTACGTAACACTTACTGTGTACCAGCCACTGTGCTAAGGACTTTACAGTTATTATCATGTTTGATCCTCATAACAACTCTGGAAGGTAGTTATTAATATCTCTATTTTACACTTGAGAAAACTGAGGCAGACATAGGTTATTTAACTTGCCCAGGGTTACATAGCTAATAAGTATCTGAAGTGGGAATTGAACTTAGATCTTCTTTACTCTAAGCTGCTCTATTCTACATTATCTAGCTGCCCCCTTATTAGATTCAATCCAATTTTTGTATTATCTCAGAATCTTTATGGATGCTGATCTTGTTATATAGTATGCTGGCTATTTGACCACATAACATATTTAACAAGCATTCCATCTGTCCTCTTGTCCAATACTAATACAAAATATTAAATGGCACAGGTATAGAATAATATAGAATAAATGGCAAAAGTAGAGAATCCTGTGGTGCACCACTGGAAACCTTCTTTCAAGCTGATACTGAGCCATTAATAATTCTCTTTGGCTTTGGCCACTTAACTGTTTCTGAATTCACCTAATTATAGCATTGTTTAGCACATATCTCCCTGTCTTTTCAATAAGAACAGAATGAGGGAATCATCTACGATTCTAGTAATAATCAAAAAAGGAAGTAAAGTTACTCAGGCATTACCTCTTCTTTATCAAGCCATGCTTACCAACATTATTTTTATCATCATTTCTTTTTTCAATATTCATTAACCATCATTTTTAATAATAGGTTCTAGAATTTCATAAGGAATGAAAGTAAAGCTCATTGATCTATAATTTATTCTATACTCTCTTCCCTTTTAGGTAAGATGTTCTGCAGTTCTGTGATACTTCTCTTAAAAGTTAAAGATTATTTACTGTTCAGTAATTGCTGACGGTGACTGAACAATCACATATACTCCTTTCATTTCCTGGGGAGGCAGCATACCTGCGATGTTACCTCAGTGTTGTTATTAGCACTCTGTCCTACAGGCAGCTAGGTGGAGCAGTGGACAGAGTGCCGGCTCTGGAGTCAGGAAGATTCCTTCTCCTGAGTTCAGACATGCCCACGATACTTACTTGCTAGGTGACCCTGGGCAAGTCACTTAACCCCATTTGCCTCAGTTTCCTCATCTGTAAAATGAGCTGGAGAAGGAAATGGCAAAACCACTCCAGTGTCTCTGCCAAGGAACCCCCAAATGGGGTCACGACTGAAACAACTGAAGAATAGTAACAGTAACAACAGCAACGACAACAACAACTCTTGTATCTAGATTAGTTATTGCAGAAGCATTTTTTCCCTCCCCCTCCTTTGCAGCTTAAAATCGTTTTGATCAGATTTAGATTTAGTTATATCATGTCCCTGGTCAGTGGCTTGCCATTCTTAGCTTTTAAGCTATACTCCATGAATCCAAATTTGATTTAATCAATCAATCATTTAACAAAATCTCTATTGAGTTCTTGCTATGTGTAAGACACTGTGATAGTATTGGGGATTCAAAGATAAGTCCATACTCAAGGCTTGAAAACAAAAAGATTAATTGAAATTAATTACAAAGCATATTTAGTGAATATGTAATCCTGATAAACTTTCTGAAGTTGTGAGATTAAAAAAACATTTAAACCTACGGTGTTTTTGTTACTTTATTAAAATTGAAATAATATGTTTTTGTTTATAATTTGTAATAGTTTAACACTGATAGGAATACCAAATAGAAGAAAGACAGTTTTAGTCTCTAAGAGTTCAAAATTAAATGAGGCAAGGTATATGCAAAAGAAATTTAAGGAATAATGCCTGACAAAAATTGATTACCTTCCAAAGTGAATGTCACAGATAATCTGGTATGATTTAAAGAAGGAAGAGATATATAGGGAGTGGAATGTTAGGAGAAGACTTTCTGAAGTTAAGAGTTGACCTGGTCTTTGAAGAATGACCAGGATTTGGATTTGAGCACACAGAAGAACACTGCAAGTATCTGGAATAGTCTAAATTAAGATCCAGGGAATAGATTCTATGGTTCTATGTGTTTATAGATTATCTATGAATATTAATTATAGCATAATACGTTTTAAATAAATAAAAACTTTCTCGCCAAAATCTAATTGCTAAATCTAATTACTTTTTCTCATTCCTTTCTCTTCTGGCTTTTTTTAAAAATAGAATTTAACTCTTTTGCCACTCTTTTAATCTTAAAACTCTTCTGTGTCAGTGATACAGTGACCTCTCCTTTTTCTCTTCCTACTAGTCTGACTGCTCGTATTCTCTTTTATATTCCTCTTTCGACCTTCTAATTGTGGATATCCTCTCCCCTCAAAGCTTCAGTCTTGAATCTGGTCTCTTCTATCCTTACCATCTTAACTTTGGCAACCTTATCCATTTTTGTGGATGGCCTCAATTTTGACTTCTGTGCAGATTAACTCTGAAATGGTCCAAATCCAGCCTTTATTTCCCCTCAGCTCCTAGCTCTCTATTTTCAAAAGGCTATTGGACATTTTCCAGTTGTTTCATTCCTCAAATATACCACATCCAAAACTGAATTCACCATCTTCATCATACACGCGCACGCACGCACACACACACACACACACACACACACACACACACAGAGTTACTCCTGTCAACTTCCATGTTTCTTTTGATAGCTTTGTAAGTTTAACCAAGAACAAGAACAATGACGATGAAGATAATGCAAGGACTGAAAGGTTTCTTATTCAAGATCACCGGTGCCTTGCACATACTAAATTTGTAAATATTTATTGAATTGCGCATGGCAATAGGGAGCTAGCCTCAGATTCAGGAAAACTGGGTTTAAGTCCCATCTCTGACACATACTGGCTCTAGACCCTTGACAAGACACCTAACCTTTCAATGCCACGAGGCAACTGTAAGTTTATAAGACATACTGTTGTAGAAGCATCTCCTCATTGGGGGCTCTCTACACAGATAAAACCACAGTTACAGGTGGACTTTTTTTTTAGTGAGATATCCTGATAGGAAAATAATCCTAAATCTTTTTTTTAACCTAATTGCAGGTTTTCCATGTTTCTTTATGGCGCTTGTTGAAAAAAGTATCTGGACTTAAGGCTCCATCCAATTTCAGAGTTGCATTCCGAGCTCTTACTTTGGACTTCACCGTACCTGATATCTTTCCAGAAGAGGCTTCTTTAGGTACTAGTTATTTTTAGTCGTTTTTTTATTCCTTTGTGGCATTTGTAATAACTAAACAAGTTGACTGAGACGTAACAGAAAAAGACCCTGGAGTAGGGGTTAGGAAATGGGTCTCAACTCTCAAAATAGGTAACGTTGGGTAAATCTTTTTACAAAACTGTTTTGGGCTTTAATGATTTACATATAAAATGATGGTGTTGGGCTGGAGCAGGGATTGATTGTTAATCTTTTTTTTTTTTGAGTCATAGTCCATTTTCTTTTGAAAGTCTGGTGAAGCCTATGGACCCCTTACCAGAATAATATTTTTAAGCAATTGAAGGAAATGCTAATTTTCAGTTAGAAGTAAGTAAAAATAATTTTTTTCCAAATCCAAATTTTTAGATCCCCCAAAATCTATCCATGGATTGTTTAGGCATTCATGGGCTCCAGGTTACAAACCCCTAGATGAAATCATCTCTGTGGTGCCTTTTAGGACTACATTTATTTGATTCTAAAGAATTTGGATTCAAGACTGATGCCTGGCTTTGCATGTATATAGAATAGGAAATAGCCTGCAATTGAAGAGTATTAGGAGGGTCCCTATACCAGCCTCCAAAAATGGGTTACTTCTTCTCTATATAGTATTTGTTCATCATCATTTCAATTATATCACAAGCCTGGGGCCTATATTGTAATGCCCCAGCTTTCTTGTCACTAAAAGAAATAATCTCTTAAAGCTAATTCATACTAGCATACAATTGACTTTATGTGGTAAGGAGAATTGTATTTTGCAAGAAATTGCCTAGAGAAGGCAAACAATACAGAGTTGAGAATAACCCTCAATATAGGCAGTGCTTTTTTGTTTGTTTGTTTCTTTTTTCCCTGTCATTCCCTCTTAACTCAAGAAGAGAGAAGATAGGAGTTGATGGTTATATCTAACGTGTATATGAGGTAAACATTCTACCTACCATGTGCTATTCACATTTATAACCATCTATATAGATAGAGATAGATATCTAGATAGATACTTATATATCTAAGTATCTATCTAGATATATAGATATGTCAATGTAAAAATATATCGATATATGTATATATCAGTTACATTTTATATATATTTGTGAATGTGTTATGTGTGTATATATAAAAGAAAGTGCCCTGTTAGCATGTATATATATAAATATGTGTATGTATATGCATATGTATATGTGTGCATGTGTGTGTATATATGTATACATATATACATATATATTTTTTTCTTTCCTTCTTAGAATGGTAGGAAGAATGTCCATTTTAATGTGTGTATATATATGTCTATGTGTGTATATACATATATGTATGTGTGCTGTATATATATATATATGTATATATACCTACATATGCATAAATATATATGCTTATTAAGGGGAAACTGTTATATAAATAGCTCTGGGAAAGGTATTATGCACTTTCCATTATGCCCTTATAATGCAAGGATAAGGATTTGAAATTTTCTATGGGTGGTAATTGAACTTCCTAAATGATTAAAACTGCTTGAAAATCACAGTGCTTGGACAGACTAAAGGCATATGCTGAAAATTTTACAGAAAAGTTGAGAATAAATTTGAATTAAAGCCATTTTTTTCTCCCCCAGTGGAGTGGGTAGATATTAAATATCCTGTTGCGATAGAAGACAGAAACTACTCTTGTGAAGAATTAGTGGCAGCAATTAGACTGCAAGCTTATTGGAGAGGAGCTTATGTTAGGCTTGTCATGAAGGCCAGAAAACCAGGTATACTTTTACATTTAATAAATTGTTAATGATTTAGTATAAATATTATAAAATATCAGTATAACCAATTAAACTTGTTTTATGACTATTTTTCTTTAAATAAATGCAATTTCTACCCATGAAATGTCATATTTTTTGTCTATCAATCAAAAACTGCATCAGGATCCTTTATTCACTTTTACATGTGTATGGTTATAGCTAGCATGTATGTACTGGGTATATATATATATATACATATATACACACATACACACACACACACACACACACATATATATGTATATATGAGAGTGTGTGTGTATGTGTGTGCATGCATGCACTTTGCATTACTTCATTTCAATTCAGTACAATTCAATAAACACTAAGCATATGCCAGGCACTGTGTGCTAAGCTCTGAAAACCAAGCAGAGCTGCTGATGGAGAATGGAGAGTTCCCGGGAAAGTTCTGAAACTTCAGAGTCTTCTATAAAGGAAAGCTTTGGAAGTAATTTGTTGCTCTGCCCTTTAGCCCTCCAGAGGGGAGAGGCATCTGAGGGAGTTGAAAAGGTGTTGAAAACTGAGTCAGTTCAGCCTGTGATCAATCAGCTTATCCTAGTGGAAGGCTTGATGTTCCATGGAGTAGAAACCAAGCAGAGCAGCTCAGGGAGAATGGAGTGTTACCTGGAAAAACTTCATAACCTTATTTTTCTGCCTTTTAAAAAATATTCCTCTTACTAAGATGTCCCATAGGTATCTCAAATTTAATACATTCAAAAAAGAATTATCTCTTCCCTATCTCTCCTCACTTGTATTCCTAACTTCCGTATTTCTGGGGAGTACCCTACTATCCTCCTAGGTTTGCATCTTTAGTCTTTCTCAACTTTTCAGCTTGACTCTCTTCTCATATCCAATTAATTGTCACATCCTATGAATTCAACCTCTGCAGCATACCTCACATGTGTCTCTTCCTCTCCAGTCACACTGCTGTTGCCTAAGCTCAGGCCTTCATTACGTTTTGTTTATACTACCATGATAGTTTTAAAAATGATCTATCTCTACTCATTCCTTTCTCCACAGCTGCCTAATATTCCTAAAGTAGAGGTCTGACTATCACTCCTGATCAAGTGAATTTAGTAGCTCCCTATCACCTCTAGGAAAATATGCCAGTTAATCTATTTGTCATTTAAAGTCCTTCAAAATCTAATTAAATCCTATCTTTTCAAACTAATTGCACATGATTCCCCCTCATATGTTCAACATTCTAGCCAAACTTTTAAAATTTCTATTCTTCATAAACGTTCCAACACTACCTCTGTGCCTCTAGAATGCTCTGCCTCTCACCTGTGCCTTTTAGAATTCCTAGGTCCCCTTAAGACAATTCAAATGCCATTTCACTTCATATTATGCCTTTTCTGATTATCTCAATTGTCAGTATCCCTCCCAATTATTTTGTATTTACTTATCTGTGAACATACTATTCCCCCGTACTCCCATATAAGCTCCTTGAGGGCTGAGATAATTTTGGTTTTTTTATTTGTATACTCAGTACCTACACATTGCCAGACACATTAGTAGGTGTTTAAGAAATGCTTGTTGAGTGATGCCTTGAATCTTATTTATACTCCATGTACTTCATTACATGAATGTGCCAGTATTTTGCTTCTAAGTTTTTCAGTCACAGTGTCCTTTAGATGACATGTTGGTTGAACTGATTTCTTAGATGTGATAATTTATGCTGTATCTCTAGTGAAAAGAAATGGTCTTTTCATATAAATCTTGGTTACAATAATTTGGTTGATTCAAATTGTATTTTATGAGTTATGAAATAAAGGTGAAGGAGAATGCACTCAAGTACAATATTGTACTGGGAGTTAGGAGACCTGGGCGCCAGTACTGATTCTACCACCAATAAAGTTTGACTTCATGCAAGTTGCTACTTCTGTTGAACTCAATTTTCTCAACTATAAGATAAGAGGATTGTATGATATGATTCCCTAAGCCCCTTGTAGATTTTAAGTTCTTTGATTTCTTTTTGTTATTTGCAGACACACAGGAAAATATTGAGGTTGCAGACACTCTGCAAAAACTTTGGAGTTTGCTGGATTTCAATATAGAACAATATTCAGTCTCTCTCTTAAGGTAACAGGCAACATAAGCCATTTCCATATTGTGTTGACAAGCATCATCTAGTTAAAATGACTGAATCCTGAAAATATTTATCTAAATTATCTAAGAATGTACCACAATGAATCAGACTAATTTAAACTGGTATGGTGCCAATTTTAAGAGTAATATCTCTAGCCTCTGCTGCATTTCAGTCCTATAGGTATTTTGAGTATTGCAATGTCCTTCATTCATAAGTTGCTATCATGATGACCATTATTTAATGAGAAGCTTAATTTCTGTGAATTTGTCATTTATATATCTCCAAATATTAGCCTAGTAGACACTTTAAAACCAAAATGAAACTGAGTTTCCAATTTAGTTAAGCAGTTTGACATAACACCATGTCTACATTGAAATATTTAAACTTTCTTCCAAGTGTTGAAGTGACAATGAAGAACCACTTACTCTTCCCTCTGTTGAATTTATAGTGTCACAGAATCATTCAACACCTAGTTCAACACCTTTATTTTATAGATGAGGAAACTGAGGCTCGGGTTATGTAACTTGATGAAGAATCACATAGCTACTAAATGTCAGAGGCAGAATTTGAAGCAAATTCTTCTCCACTTCAGTTATAAAGGCTGGACTCTAAACAATAGATTTGTAGTTAGAAGACCAGAGTTCAAATTTTGGTCTTGCTTCCTTCTCACTGTGTGACCCTTAGGCAAGCTCTTTTACTTCTTCAAATCTCTGTTTCCCCATCTGTAAAATAAAAGATTTGGCCTACACCATCTCTGAAGACCGCTTCCAGTTTATAAAAGGTAAGTTCTCATGCTGTGTATATTAGTGCTACCACCACAACCCTTTTTCCTTCATCCTAGTCTCCTTTGATTGGCTGCAGCCTCCTAACCCGTTTCTCCCTTCATCAGATGAAAGATTCATTTGGTCTGTTCTGCTTCAGGTTTTCCTCATAACCCATTGCTTTAATCAACTCCTTTACCCTGTGAATCAGAACCCTGTCTTACTTTCTTTTTAAAGCTCCTATAGAGTCATATTAAAAAAAGTAATATTCCCCAAGCCACTCTGCTCCTTCCAAGTAGATTTAATGCCTACTTTATCTGTTCATTTATTTCCTCCTTTGGCTTTTTTCATACTATCTAAGCAATATGATGGAGCACTGGACTTGACACTAAAAGGAAAATGTGGGTGCAAATCCTGGTTCTTTCATTTATTATGTTTGTAACCATGGGCCAGATGCTTAATTTATCTGAAGCTGTTTCCTTGTCTTTAAAATTGGAATGTTAATATTTATGCTAAAGTATCTCTCTGGGTTGTTGAAAAGAAAGTATTTTGTAAATCTTAATGGATTATATAAATGTAGCCTATTAATTCTTCATTTACAATATGCCCTGTTTCCTCTGCATTTAAAAATTATTTTATTAATTTTTTTATTTAAAAACTCCAAATTGCTAAGTACAAACTATGATTTTGCTAGCAGATAGCAGGACTCTTTAGCCATAGTCCCTATGGGTGCAACCTCAGCATGCCAGCCAGTTTTTGGATGTCTTAGGGATTGGCTGTCCAGGTGCATAACTACAGCCTTTGAATGCTCTTTTTTCACATTAGTCATGTTGTATAAAAGAATTAGAACCAATGGGAGAAACCACAAAAAAGAGAAACAGAAAACCATAAATGAGAGAGAGAGAGAGAGAAAGAGAGAGAGAGAGAGAGAGAGAGAGAGAGAGAGAGAGAGAGAGAGAGAGAGAGAGAGAGAGAGAGAGAAAGCAAATAGTATGCTTCGTTCTGCATTCAGACTCCATAGTTCTTTTTATGGATGTGGATAGCATTTTCCATCATGAGTCTTTTGGAGTTGTCTTATATCCTTGCATTGCTGAGAAGAGCTAAGTCTATCAAAGTTAGTCTTTGTGTAGTGTTACTGTTACATGTGTATAATGTTCTTCTGGTTGTACTCACTTCACTTAGCATTAGCTCATGTAAGTCTTTCCAGGTTTTTCTGAAGCCTACCTGCAGATCATTTCTTATGGAACAGTAATATTCCATTACATTCATATACCTTGTTCAGCCATTCCCCAATTGATGGGAATCTCTCAATTTCCAATTCTTGGCCACCACAAAAAGAGGTACTATAAGTATTTTTGTACATGTGGGTCCTTTTCCCATTTTTATGATCTCTTTGGGATACAGACCCAGAAGAAGTATTGCTGGATCAAAGGGTAGGCACAGTTTTATAGTCCTTTGGACATAGTTCCAAATTGCTCTCCAGAATGATTAGATCAGTTCATAACTCCACCAACAATGCATTAGTGTTCCAATTTTCCTACATCTTCTCCAGCATTTATCATTTTCCTGTTTTGTCACATCAGCAAATATGATAGGTGTTATGTGGTACCTCAGAGTTGTTTTGATTTGTATTTCTCTAATCAATAGTGATTTAGAGCATTTTTATGTGACTATAAATACCTTTCTTCCTCTGAAAACTTCCTGTTCATATCTTTTGACCATTTATCAATTGGGAAATGACTTGTATTCTTATAAATTCAACTCAGTTCTCTATATAGTTTAGAAATGAAGCCTTTATAAAAAAAAATAAAAGTCCTATGTGTCCCCTTTCCCCAGTGATGATGATAGGTTGGTAGAAAAGGACTACTGTGGATAAGAATGACAGTTTTTAGATTGTCTACATGTTTTGTTTAACTCTAGATACTCTAAATGTGAGATTTCTATCTAGTGACCAAAAAATGCCACACTATGGAAAGAACTAAACTATACAAATTAAAGAATCTTTGAGGTTCCATCTTATGCCCAACATATGACAAAGAAGATAAATGAGGAAAATGGTAAATGTTAGAAGGGCTACAGGAAAACAGTTATACAATGCTATGTTGTTAGAGACAAGAATTGGTTGTGCCATCATCACTGGGGAAAGGGGCCACATAGGACTGAGCAGTCATTTATTTTTCTTTAACGGCTTTTCATGGTTAAGGAATTTTATTATTTTCTTCTTTTTCATAATCATTAAATGATTAAACATTGTTTATATCTCTTTAATTGTTATAGTATGAAAACATGTAGAGGCTCTATTATGATTAACAATACCAGATCAGACCACTAGTGTGGGAAATTAGATGATTTGGAGAAATAACAGCAAATAGATGAAGCTGTTATCTTAGTACAGTTATACTAATCAGAATAACACTGAATAATGAAAAGCAAATGAAGCTAATACACAGACTAGATTTTGTGTCTGGGCTAACAGTATCTTACTTCTACCCCATTGAATCAATTCATCTTTGGCATTCCTAGCCTTGACTAAACTGACCCTACTTAACCAATTTAGGCTACTGTATCCTCAGAAGAACTTCATCTTCCAGGAAGGCCAGTATCCTCATTAACATACACAATATTCATATTTTCATCTCCCTCTCCCTGTCCCCATTTATGCCCTCCTTTCTTCTCAAGGCCTATCCAACTTGTTCAAGGTCGATATTGAATCCTTGACAACATTGGTCCATATCATTTCCCTTTGTGATCTTGCAAAGCACTCAATCCCTATTCCATACGTGTCGCATTTATGTATAGTCAGTTTAGCATTTTCTAATTTATTCACGTGTAAGACTTGTCATTCTCAACAAGACTATAAGCTTTTTGGGGGCAAAAGCCATAGTACATACATCTTTTGTATCTCCTACTATGTCTATAATTAATGATCAGTCACTCAACAAACACCTGTTAAGCATCTACTATGAGATAATAGGGTAGCTAAGTGGTGCAGTGGGGATAGAGTATTGGGCCTGGAGTCAGGAAGACTCATCCTCCTGAGTTCAAATCTAGCCTCAGACTCTTACTAGCTGTGTGACCCTGAGCAAGTCTCTTAACCCTGTTTGCTTCAGTTTCCTCATCCGTAAAATGAACTGGAGAAGAAAATGGCAAACCACTCCAGTATCTTTGCCAAGAAAAACCACAAATGGACTCATGAACAGTTGGATACAACTGAAAAACGACTGAACAACAACATTTAAAATTGAAGTAACTAGGTAGCTCATTGTATAGAGTGCCTGGGCTTTAGCCAGGAAGACTTGTCTTTCTGAGTTCAAATCTGGTCTAAGAAATTTACTATCTGGGTGATGCTGGGCAAATCATTTAGCCCTGTTTGCCTCAGTTCCTCATCTGTAATATGAGCTGGGGAAGGAAATAGCAAATCATTCCAGTATCTTTTCCTAGAAAACCTCAAAATGGGGTCATGAAAAGTCAGAAACCACTGAAATGACTAAACAAATGAGACAAGCACCATTTGCCATGTGTCATGATATGAAAGAAAATACAGATGAAAAAACCCCAAGAAAAATAAGGAAAAAGTATGCTTTGATCTGCATTCAGATTCTATAAGTTCTTTCTCTGGAGATCGACAGCATTTTTCATAATAAGTTCTTCAGAATTGTCTTGGATCACTGTAATGCTGAGATTAGCTAAGTTATTTACAGTTGATCATTATACAATATTTCTATTGCTGTATACAACATTCTTCTGGTTCTGCTTATTTCACTTTGTATTAGTTCACATAGTTCCAGGTTTTCGTGATAGCATCTTGCTTGTCATTTCTCATAGCAGCATTATTCCATTATAATAGTATTGTATTAGTATTCCATTACAATCATATACAACAACTTGTTTAGCCATTTCCCAATTGATGGATATCCCCCCAATTTCCAATTCTTTGCTCCCACTAAAAGAGCTGTCACAAATATTTTTGTACATATAGGTCCTTTTGCTTTTTGTTTTTGAATCTCTTTGGGATACAAACCTAGTAGTGGTATTATTTGGTCAAAGGGTATGTTTTATCACCCTTTGGGCATAGTTCCAAATTGCTTTCCAGAACAGTCGAATCAGTTCACAACTCCACCAACAATGCATTAGTGTCTCAGTTTTTCCATGTCCTCTTCAACATTTGGCATTTTCCATTTCTGTCATGTTAGCCAATCTGAAAGATGTGAGGTGGTAGCCCAGAGTTGTTTTAATTTGCCTTTGTCTAATCAATAGATTTAGAGCATTTTTATGTAACTATAGATAACTTTCATTTTTTTGTCTGAAAACTAGTTTCATGTGCTTTTATCCATTTATCAATTGAGAAATATCTTTTATTTCTATAAACTTGACTCTTATGTATTTGAGAAATGAGATCTTTATCAGGGAGACTTGCTGTAATTTTTTTCATATTAATGATGACTGTGTATTTCCCTCCATCCTATTTCTCCCTGTTTATCCTACTCTCTCTCTCCTTTCACCCAGTCCATTCTCAAAAGTGTTTTGTTTCTGACTTTTACCTCCCCCAATAGCCCTTATTCTATAAGACCCCATTCTCTTATCCCTCCCCTTCTACTTTCCTGTATGGTAAGATAGATTTCTACACCCAACTGCATGGGTAGGTTATTCCCTCTTTGAGCCAATTCTAATGAGAAGATGGTTCATGCTCCTCTCTCCTTCCACTTCCCCCATCTTCACCTCCATTTAAAATCTCTTTCACACCTCTTTTATATCAGATGATTTACCCCATTCTACTTCTCCCTTTCCCTGTCTCCCAGTATATTCTTCTTTCTCACCCTTTTATTTTATTTTTTAAAGGTAATTATCCCACCATAGTCAACTCACACCCATGCCGTCTGTCTATGTACACTTCTTCTAATTGTCATAAGTTTTTAGGAGTTAGAAAAATCATTTTCCCATGTAGGAAGGTAAACCGTTTAACCTTATTGAGTCTCTTGTGATTTTTCTTTCCTGTTTACCTCTTTATGATTCTGTTGAGTCTTTTATTTGAAAGGCAGATTTTCTATTCAACTCTGTTCTTTTCATCAGGAATGCTTAAAAGTCCTTTATGTCATTGAATGTCCATTTTTCCTTTGAAGGTTTATATTGTTTTGCTGAGTAGGTGATTCTTGCTCATAATCCTAGTTCTTTTGTCCTCTGGAGTATCATATTCCGAGCTCTCTGATTCTTCAGTGTAGAAATCACTAAATCTTGTGTTATCCTGACTGTGACTCCACAATATTTGAACTTTTTTTAGCTGCTTGCAATAGTGTCTCCTTGACCTGGGAGCTCTGGAATTTGGCTATAATATTCCTGGGAGTTTTTCACTTTGGTATCCCTTTCAAGAGTTGATCAGTGGACTTTTTCAATTTGTATTTTATTTCTATTTTCTAAAACATCAGGGCAGTTTTCCTTGATAAGTCTTTGAAAGATGATGTCTAGTCCCCTTTTTTATCATGGCTTTCAAGCAGAACAATTATTCTTAAATTATGCTCTCTGGATCTATTTTCCTGGTCATTTGTTTTTCTAGTGAGATATTTCACATTTCTTCTATTTTTTCCTTATTTTGATTTTTGTTTTATTCTTTCTTGATGGCTCATAAAATCATTAACTTCCCCTTGCCCAATTCTAATTTTTAAGGAATTATTTTCTTCAGTGAGCTTTTGTACCTCCTTGCCCATTTGGCCAATTCTACTTTTCAAGGAATTCTTTGCTTTAGTAAATTTTTGTGTATCTTTTTCCTTTTGGCTCATTCTGCTTTTCAAGGCATTCTTCTTTTCATTGGACTTTTATGCCACTTTTTGCCATTTGGCCTATTCTGTTTTTTAAAGTGTTATTTTCTTAAATGTTTTTTGTGCCTCCTTTACCAAAGTTTTGACCTTTTTTTCACGATATTCTTGCACCACTCTCATTTCTCTTCCCAATTTTTCTTCTACCTCTCTTACTTGATTTTTAAAATCCTTTTTGAGCTCTCCTATGGATTGAGGACAATTCAATTTTTCTTTGAGGCTTTGGATGGAGAAGTTTTGACTTTGTTGTCTTCTTCTGAGTTTGTTTTGACCTTCTCTGAAACCATAGTAACTTTCAATAGTCACGATCTTTTCCTGGTATTTGATCATTTTTCAGCCTGCTTCTTGACTTTTAACTCAATGCTGAAGTAGGACTCTGATTCCAGAGTGGAGAAGGCTCTGTAGCAAGCTTCAGGTTTTTTTTGTGCAGCTGTTTTCAGAAGTAACTCTGGAGACCTGTACATTTTCAATTCTTCTAAGGTGGAGTGACCTAGAGAGAGGTAGGTTTACTACTTTTCTGGCCTGTGCTGTGGTCTGTGAGTGACCACAAGCACTCTTTTCCAGCCCGAAACTTTGACCAGGGTCTCAGCTCCTCTGTGGCCAGAAGCTCTGGTGTGCTAGTGTTCCCTCTCACCCTGGGATTGAGATCCAAGATTGTGACCCAGATCCTGGTGTAGATAATGCAACAGAGTCCTGTCTCTGGTGCTGGCAAAAAGACCTTTGTAATCTCCTTCTGACTAGTTGTCTGACTCCTTTACCATCTGTGGGCTGAGAGGTGTGGAAATCACTACCGCCACCACAGATTCAGTTGCCCTTCAAGGCTTACTGTTGATTTCCTAGGGGTGGCTTATGTTGAACTATGCTCCATTCTTACCCTGGTGCAACAGACCTTTCCTGCCAGCTTTCTAAGTTGTCTTGGACTGGAAAAATTATTTCATTCCATCCTTTTGTGGGTTCTGCTGCTCTAGAATTTGTTTTGAGGTATTGTTTAAAGGTATTCAGTGGGATTTTGGGGAGAGCTCAGGTGAGTCTCTGCCTTTTCTCAATGTTGGGTCTATCTTTGCCCAGAAGATTTTCTTAAGATATGTATTCATGATCTTGCCCTATATCAGCTCCCATGACTCCTTCCTCTCTTACTTACTACCTCTGTGACTTCAGATGAGTCATTCAATCTTTTTGATTCTAATTATAAACTTAAGGGCCAAACTAGATTACCTTTCAGGTACCTTCTACCTCTAAATTAATATTCTATGATTCTGTGCATTTTGTTATATCTTTGTTATATCTTCATCTCTTCAGAATATCAGGTACATTTAACACATTGCCCATATAGATTACAAATTATTATTTAGTTAACTATTATTTAGTTAAAAGATGTTCACTGGTCCATCTTCTATCATTAGAAGGACTAAGTTTATCTTGCTTTGTAGAATCCTCATTGATAGTTACACAATAATTTTTGATGATAATAAAAGATATATGCTATAGAAGTAGTAATGCTCAGGGCCTTGCTCTCTCATTCCCCTACTCCATTGTTAGCTTTGATCCCAGAGCTTACCTAGCTACTATGTCCTTAGAGTTCTAGGGGGGTAACCTTGAGATGTTGAGGGTATTTTTCTAATGCTTTTGCTCACAAGCCCCCATCAGGATGTTTCCCCACTGATTATCAATTGGTAACAAGTAACCAGCTAGATTTAATTAGCTTTTAGAAATGAATTTTTACTGTTGTGGCATAGTACAAATAGTTAGTACAAGGCGTTCCCTTAAACTAGAGACACACTCTCCCACAAATACCAACAGAGCCCAAGGGAAAGTAGGGGCAAATATAGAGAGTATATGTGTCAAAGAGGTAACTCATAGTTCTTAGATGCCAGAAGTCTTTTTTTCCCCCTTTGTAGGGGCCTGGTGAAATTCTCTTTTTGCATGATATAGCTTACTGTTGTCCTACTTAAAGAGTCCTGAAGCTGCATTTCTCATTGTGCTTAGTTTTTTCTAGCTCCTGATACAGATACTACCATTTAGTCACTGCTATTTTGGGAATAATCTTACCATTACAAATGAGAAATCCCAAATCATCTGACCCTTCGAAGTTCGCAAGTCCTTTCTGTAGTAAAGTGGTGAAGGGAGAAGACAGAGGCTTTCTCCTCCTCCCTCCTCTACTAGCAGTTCTCTCTCAGGAACACTATTGGTACTTCTACCACTAGGTTGGAAGGCAGAGATTCCAACTGGCTTGTTGTTTTATACAAGGACCCACAGGATATGACTGAGTCTCTTCAAGCAATCTCTATACTTCTGTATAATTTCATTTAATTCCATCACTTTGTCCAAATTGATTAAGGACTTTTAAACCTGGTTTAAAGCCTAGGACTGACTGATTGAAGTATTCTCACCTGAAAAAAGGATCAAGGCTTATTAATTATTTTAGTTACTTTAGTTATTAATTACTTTATTAGTTACCTTAAGGAGGGGAAAGTGACTTATTGAGTAGACACCCCATTCTTGTTTTCCATCTTATTTTTTCCTTATTTTTTCTTTTCATGAATAAGACATATTTAGGAAATATTGTTCTTTTATGAAAGATGTGCTCTTTCATTTTTTTCAGGTTAATGTTTAAAAGCAAATGCAAGTCTTTTGAGCTATATCCATGTTATAAAGATGAAGAAACTAAGATAGCTTTTGCTGATTATTCTGTCAGCTATCCTGATCAGCCACCAAATTCTTGGTTTATAGTTTTTAGGTAAGGTTTTGAAAATATTTTCACTCTCTAAATTAAATTTTATTTATTAAAATGGTTTTCTGTGTATATTTAATATAAGTAGCTTGAGAGACAGGGTTTGTTTGTTTTTTTGAGCTTTGTATCCCCAGCACTGAGCACAGTGCCTGGGATACTGATCCTGATAAACTGGTTTGATTGATTTTAATCAATTGTTTAATCTACTATAGTATATAATTGTCCAACTTATAATTTTGTTTTTAAAAAATAAAACTTCAGGGTTGTTTTTCTTACCTTCCCTAAAAGTCATCCTACTTTTGTATATATAAAACCATTTAAAGAAATGTTTTATTTGCATTTTTAGTAAAAAAAATAGAAAAATAAAAAATAGATTATATAACTATTTTATTCATGTTTGCATTTAATTAGCTTTCTGTTTAATAACTTTGTGATATTATCATAATTCTTTGTATTCATTCTATGTTATCTTCCCTACTAGACTCTTAGGACAGAGACTCACTTCATCTTTGAATCCTTAGTACCTAGCATAGTGTTGTGCCTGTTTAGAGTAGTTACTAAGTAAATACTTGTTAAATTGATTTGAAATGCTGCTCAGAGGATGTATAATGTTATGATAGTGGGGTAAAAGTCTCTCATTTGCTAGATAATATTTAAGTAGCTGTAATATAGAAATTATTATATATAGACAATTTATATTTATAGATAAATAAGGTCAATAGCAAGAATCATTAATTCAATTCAGTTAAAAAACTTTTTTTTTCTTAAGTACTTATAATACTCTAGTCATTGTGCTAGACTTTGGGGACACAGAGATTAAAAAATGAAACCTACTGAGGAAAAATATGGACACAGAGAAGTAAATATAAAGTATAAACATAATACAAAGTAATTTTTTGGGAGGCAAGTTCAGAGAGAACTAACAACCAAAGGATCAAGATGGGCCTCTTATAGGAAGTAACACTTGTGCCGAGACTCTGAAGAGGCAGAGGGAAGGAGGGAGAGCATTAAATACATGGGGACAACTTGTATAGAGGCAGATAAGTGGGAGATGGTAGAGAGAACAGCAAATTGGCCAGTTTGGATGGATTATAAAGTTTATGAAGAGGAATTGTGAAATTCATCTAGAAATAGAATTTGGAGTCAGATTGTGAAGGGCCTAAATGACAAACAGAAATTTTTATTTTATCCTAGAGGCAATAGGGAATCACTTCAGTTTAATGAGCAGGGGAACACCATGATCAGATTTATATATTTATTCATGTGGCTACTTTTGTGTTTTCTGTGCTTTTGGAATGTCAATATGGCAACTATGTAGAGGGATGGTTTGGAGAGGGGAAAAACTGGAAGCAGAGTGAGGAGTCTAACAGGCTGAGTGGAGAGAGGGGGATAGATATGAGAGAGGTAGCGGCAGAATTGATTGATAGGATGTGGCAGTTGACTAGATATGGGTAGGGGTGGAATAAATGAGACTAAAAAATTGAGAATGACTCAGAGGTGGCAAGCTTGGGTCACTAAAAGGAGGGTAGTGTCCCCAATGGGATGAAGATAATAAGTTCTGTTTTGGACATGTTGAGTTGGGGAAGTCTATATACGGTTGTGTAGAGATGCCCAATAAACTGTTGTTGTTTCTAGACTGGTGTTCATGATAGAGATGAGGGTTAGATATGCAAGTTTGAAAGTCAGTTACTTAGAATTGATCATTAAATGTATGGGAACTGATAAGATCACCGATAGAAAGTACAGAGGGAGAAGAGAAGATAGTCCTGGACAGAGCCCTGAGGTATACTCACACCTAGGATCAGGATATAAATGATGATCCAGCAAAGGAATTTGAACAGGAGCTATTAGACAGGAGAAGAAAAGGAGAGGGAAATGTTAAGGAAAACCAGGAAAGAGAGTATCCCTAGAACCAAAAAATCGTAGATTATAGGTAGAAGAGACTTCAGAGTTTATCAAGCCAACTCCCCTCATTTTATAGATACGGAAACTGAAGTCTAGGGAGAGGTGACTTGCCCAGGGTCATACAACAAGGAAGTGCCTTGGGTAGGATTGCTGCAGAGATGTCAAGAAGGATGAGGACTGAGCGAATACTTTTGGAAACAGCAAGTAATAGATCATTGAAAACTTTAGAGAGAGCAAATTCCATCAAGTGTTGGGGTTGGAAGCCATATTGCAAGGACTGGAGTAATGTGTGAAATATAAGGAAGTAGAGGCAAAATATACAGAGAGCTCTCCCTAGATGTGGGTTGTGAAAGGCAGAAGAGATGAAAAGAATATCATTATAGGAAAATGTATTGAATTTTTATATTTTCAAAGTTATTTAACTTTAATTTATTCCAGTTTCTATTTATTCACTTAAAATCCAACTGATTTTCTAAAGGATCCTTTTTTTTAATTGCAGAGAAACATTTTATGTAGCTCAAGATATGCTCTTGGTGCCTAAAGTGTACACTAATCTTCCAGTCTGTATGCTCCATGTTGTTAATAATGACACAATGGAGGAACTTCCGCGAGTGTTCCTCAAAGTGATACCTTATGTCTATACTAAGAATAAGGTAAGATTGAATATTATTAACACCCAATGACAGTTAGAAATTTTATTTTTATAGAGGATGAAAAGATAATGTCTGCGTACTTTTGCTGTATTTCTCTGCTGGGAAAACCCCAAAAGTGGTCTGATAAACTAACCAACTAAACTAAGCAACAAAAATGCTGTTGCTGAAGTTAATGTATGCACAGCAATAATTAATTCTTTCCTTTGAATACTTTCAGGGAGTAGAATAAAATAGTCATAGCTGCCAGAGTGATTTTCTCAAAGCACAGGTCAGACTATATAATTCCTCTACTCTATAAACTGCAGTGCTTTCATGTGGACTCTAAGATTAAATAAAACTCTTATGTTTGGCCTTTGAAGTCCTATTCAACAACCTGGCCTCAGCCTACCTTCCCATTCTTATTGTACATTACTCCCCTTCACAGATACTATGATCTAGCCAAATTAGCCTTCTTAATGTTACTCATACATGGTACTCCATCTCCCACCTCCACACCTTTGCATTAGTTGTCCACCATGTCTAGAATGCATTTCTTCTTCACTCATCTCTTAGAATCACAAGTTTCCTTCAAGGTTCATCCCTAGCACCACCCTGTACAGGAAGCCTTTCTTGATTCCCTTAACTTCTATGTATTTCTCCCATAAATCATCTCATTTCTAGTTTGTATTTATTGTAAATACTTTGTAACTACATATTGTGTCCCTTAGATAGACTATAAGCTCAAAGACAATGATTATTTAACTTGTCTCTTTCTCTTCCAAGTGCCTTACACAATGCTTGGGACATAGTAAGTGCTTAGCACATGATATTTTTTTCTCTTCATCCATCTATCCACTCATCCATCCATACAGGTCAATGAACTGGAAGCACAAAGGGCTCTGAGGCAGAGATAGTGCTGATTCTAGAGGAGCTTATAATACGAATGGCATCATATATTTGGAGCTGGAATGGATCTTAGAGGCTGCAGAGTCCCACTCCTTCATTCTGTAGGTGAAGAAACCAAATCCCAGAGAGAATCAGTGACTTACCCAAAGTCACACAGCTAGTGTCTAAAGTGGGATTTGAATCCAGCTATTTTTGACTTCGAATACAGCATCATCCATTACACCACCCCACCCCTCTCTTCTCCTGCCCATCAGATTGGCTGATGACAAAAGAGAAAATGATAAATGTTGGAAGGCCTATAGGAAAACAGGCACATTGATGCGCTATTAGTAGTGTACAGGTATACTCTGTAAATGGGTACAACCATCATAGAAACCTATTTGGCATTATACACAAAAAGCTACTAAACAGTACAGGTTCTTTGACCTAACTATATCACTGAGACATTTTTCTAATACATATTTCACTGAAGCTTACGTTTGATTTGAAGTCACCAAATCAATGCATATATTACTTTATTCAGAAGATCTTGTCGAGTTCTTCATAAAATTGCTTCTACCCTTTTATCCAGATGCTAGAACATAAGTGTGATTTCCTTCTTGAAACTGTCTTTTTGTTTATGTTGTTTATTAGCACTGCCATGCAAGATGATTATATGTTCCAAATGCTATTTCTCATTGTCTTTAGACAAATGAAGAAAGCAACTCTACAAAGTCCTTTATTTGCTCTTCAAGAAAACCTGTGAAATTTCCATTTAGTAGCCACTACCTTATTTTTTTCATGTTTCTTTTAGAGCCAGAATGTTAGTTTTGATATAGGCTCTTAGGGTCATAAATTTAGATCTGGAAAGAACCCTAGAGCTCTCATTTTACAAATAAGAAAACTGAGGCCCAGAAAGCTTAAATGATTCATCCAAGGCAACACAACCATTCGGGTAGAGCTGGTATTTGAACCCAGGTCCCTAGAGTCTGGAGATCTCATGCCCTTTCCCATGCCTTATCCAGTAATATTTTGATATTTATTATTGAACAAATATCTCTCATTTACAGTACCTATAGTTTAATTATTATTTGTAGATATTTTAAAAATGCTGTGATTCTTATCATGTTATCCTTTTTCTTTCTTCTACTATCATTATAAAAGCAGAAGGGAGTTGTACAAGTATATTTATCCTTTTTTGGTTCAGTGTTGATTTTTATCTTTGATCAGATCAGTGGATAGTCTAATTACATATGGACAAATGATGCCTCTATTTGCAGCAAAACATTCCTTAATCTTGAATAATATTTACCAATATGTTTTTTTTCTCTCTCTCTTTCCCTACGCTAGCTTATCATTGAAGGCTGTTTTGTATCTTCCTGTTTTCTCGGGTTCCCATAGCCAAAGAATTCATCACATAGATAGTCAAACTACTAGTGATATGCCTCTTCCATACTTAACTAGTCATCCTTAGATAGCAGACAGTTTATCGCCCAGACCATACTCAAAATCTTTAAAACTTGGGAGAATCTGCTGGAATTCTCATTCTTATGAGATTTAAGGTCACTTTCATGTCACAATGAGGCATAGGAATAGAATTCTGATAGAGGGAATTAATGAGATTTTAGTGACCTTTTAAAAATAAGAATAATTGAGTGACTTCTTGATGAAATACATTTATGTGATATTTTAGTCTAATTAAATTTTAAATAATTCCTGCTGCAATTATATACTATATTAAAAGCTTAAATTATTTTTAATATAAGCTAAACATTTTTTCTGTTATCTTGAGCCATAAGATTGCTGAATATTATAATCAGATCTTGCTGTTTCAAGTTGTTAATTAAATAACAATTTGTTACTGAAACCTAATTTTACCTTGTGTTAATTTAGAATCACTATTTAAAGTTGTTGAGAAAAATCTCAATGAGACACTGTCTCCCTTTGTTATGTTATCAATTTTCACATCTTAGCATAATTTTTGATAAAAGCCATTTGGTTATAGTCAAAAGATAGGAATGATTTAATATGTCTTGGCTTCTGAAAGGAGTACTTAAATTCATAAGAACACAGGGAAGAAATTTACTCACAGATGTAATTTTCATAGAATCTATACAAAACATGTTATACTAAATTTGATCTTATTTATGGCTCAGGTACCATCTCCTACATAAGGTCTTTCCTGAGTCCTCTGTCCCTCCCAATACCCATCAGCTGTTCTCTCCCTTTTCTACATACTTTCCATTAAGTATCTGTACTCATGTTGTAAACTCCAGAAGAATATATGTTCTTTGAGGAAAGACTTTTTTAAAAAAAAATATCTCCAATGACTGTCTTATACCTAGTAGGAACTTAATAAATTTTCTTCCCCACAGAATTTTTTCTTTCTCTAAGTGATTCTCAAGCACAGTTTTTGTTTGTCAGTAGTGAGTTAACAATATTGAATTGACAGCCAATAGTAAAGATTTTTGTCTCTTCTTACTACAATGGAACTTGTGTGTTGCAAGAAAAACTTAAAACAGTTTCTAGGGGCAGAACTGATTGTCATTTAACCAACCAGTGTCTTCATCTGCTGGAGGCACTGTTTAATCTTTTTTAGTTTGTTTATGGCAATATAGTCCTAAAGTATGTAAACAAATTGTGTAGTAGTTAAAACGATGATGTACATTTCATCAGAAAAAAGAGAGGCAGCTCTAATTTTATGATATAAACAAGTGCCTTTTCCATTTCCAGTTCTATGGATGACATCAAAGTGTTCCTCCAAGTTATGGAACAAAAAAACCTCCCTGACTTGCCTTTTGAATATTTACCACTTCACATAGCATTTTGTCTGGTTTAGACTATAGTTTACAGCAGTATATCTTCAGAGCTAACTTCAGCGCTTTTGTGGCATAAATCGTTTTCATGACTGGATGAAGCTATTAATAATATTATTTACCACATTAAACATCTAAAATGTTTATATCTATATTTGATTTATTTAGTTTAGTCTGGATTGGTTAGTTCACTTGGTTAAAGTCATAGTAATCAAGTTCTCATAGGAGTCAGATAACTTCAAATAGAGATTAAACCAATCAGTCAATCAGTCAGCAAATATCAATTTACCAAGTACCTATTGTGTGCCAGGAATCATGCTAGGTTTTGGGGCTTCAAGTACAAAAAATGAAACCATTCTTACTTGTAAATAGCTGATGTTTGAATGGGGAGACAAGTGTGTACATATATATATATACATATATATGAATAGAATATGTATATATGAAACATGTGTAAGTATAAATAATACAAACTCTCAAATGACAATCAATTGTCAGAGATTTGAATATCCTATTAATAAATAAAATATCTCTGTGATCTCCATCTGACAATTATATGTCTATATATACACACATATATACACAATATGTTATATCCGCATATACATACATATGTACATATATAGATGTGTGGTGTGTGTATACATATACATATGTGTATACACACATATATGTAAATATATACATATACATATATATATATACACTTTAGTGGCATAATTTTAAGCAAAAAGTCCTCAAAGTCATGGTGAGGAAGATTCAGAAAAATAAACCGATCCACATAAAGCTTAGAGTTTATCAAATCAAGAAATGGGTTTTGCATGCCTAAATTCAATTCGACACACATTTATCAAGCATCTATTATGTGCTCCTACTATATTTTCTATTAAGAATTTGATGAGACCCTCTCAAAGCAGGCAGCTAGGTAGCACAGTGGTTAGAGCACGAGGCCTGTAGTCAGGAAGATTCTAGCCTCAGACATTTACTAGCTCTCTGACCCTGGACAAGTCACTTACCTGTTTGCCTCGGTTTCCTCACTTGTAAAATGAGCTAGAGAAGGAAATGGCAAACCGCTCCAATATCTTTGCCAAGAAAACCCCAAAATGGGGTCACGAAGAGTCGGGCTTGACCGAAATGACTGAACAGCAACAACCTCAAATATACTCAGATAATAAGTGACTTCAGTGCATATGCAGAAAAAGACAAGGTGGGAAAGATATATGGGAAACCATGTGTCAGGTATAGTGGGTAGAATGAAACTGGCCAAAGACTTGTAGAAGCTTCTTGCTTTAATGTTATGAACACTTTCTTTGAGAAAAGAATTGGCAGGTGTTGGACGTGGTGATACCCAGATAGCAACAAAAAATGAAGTACATTATACTTTAACTGACAGGAAAATATTTGGCATTAATATGATCCCTTAATCAGTGTTCTGTGTTTATGTGATGAATACAAAGACACATGGAAAGACCTGCATGAATGGAGGCAAACTGAAGTAAGCAGAGCCAAGAAAACAATATAAACAATAATTACCACACTGTAAATGGAAAGAACAAATGCAGACAAAAAAATCAAAACTAAATGTAAAAAGGGCCAAATATGACTTAAATGAAGAGATAGGAGAGGACACCTCCAGTCCACCCTTTGGTGGAAGTTGTAGGTCCACAGATGTTACACATTGAACATATTTTGGACTTCTCAACGCATTATTCAATTGTGCTGATTTTTTTCTCTTTAAAAATACTATTTTTATAGGGATAGCTTTTTGGTAGGGGGAAGGAAAATAATGTGAATAACTGTGATGATGTTAAAAAACAGAAAATAATTATAACATTTTTTAAAAAGTTTGGCAAGACATCAGCTTAGCAAAATCATCTAAATGACATTTAATGATGAAAATAGAAGGTGAAAAGCAAACAAAATAAAATGGAAAAGATTTGTAAGTTATAATGAACTATTTTCTCCATCAAAGGCAATGGAACCAACATACTCAATTCCTAATAGCTTAGTCCTGGATATGTTTTGGGTAGGAAAAAATGGTAGTAAAGAGAATACCAGATAAGCATAAGTGAATATAGAAAAGATTCATGTTGGAGAGGATATAATTGTGAAGAAACTGAAGTACTGACATACATGGTACCTGAAATAGGGGAAGAGGCTATAAAAATTGAAAAGAAAATCTCAGATCTAATTAATATTGGAAAAAGTAACATCAGTAACTACTGACCTATTCGTCATATAATAAAATACTAAAGAGTGGTATGAGTTATAAGTGCTATAAGAGTCCAGAGCTAGAAAAGATCATTTTTGGCTAGAATAATGGGGGAAGACTATACAATGAAGTTGAAAATTGATTGTGGCTAGTATTTGAATAGATAAAGTGAAGAAGGAAAGAGAGAAGAGCATATTAACTTAACATGGGGGTGGAGCAGTGAATAAAGAGAGGTCTGACTCTAGAAATAATGCCACCATCATGGGACCAGCCTAACCAGAGGGAAGGGACTGTATTTGGGCGCATATATAATACCAAGAGTAAAGTGATATACCAAGAATAGCAGAAGGCTATGAAGAACCTTGAGAGCCAGGCAGAAGAGTTTGGTCTTGATGATTTTGGAATGTTGGGTGAGTTTGGAATCCCAGTGTCATGAGCAAAGGAGTCACATGTGTCTTAGGAAGATTTGTCTGGCAAGCAGGACAGATAACAGCAATGTTGTACTATCCTCAGAGGGAACAGGACTCTGGTGCTTTAAGGAAGTGGTGGCAGAGAGGAAAAGGGGCAAATCCAGAAAAGGTTTGTATAAATATAGAATATTAGGACTGGAAGCAGTGAGAGAGGCAGGATAAAAATGAGAATGCTGTGTCATAGAAGAAAAGGAAGGAAAGAATTTCAAGCCTGTAGAAATTTGTGGAAGGAAAGGCGAGCTTAAGGTTGCAAATACATATGGAATATAAGCAAAAGAAAAAAAGCGTTCTGTGTCCAACTTTGGCAAGATATTTAACTACATGAAATATGATGTATACTTTATTTGGAATCCTACAAGCTATTTCTTTACTCAATTTGTTGAAAACATCATATTTCAGGGTCTAGTATGGAAAAGATAAACAATGAGATGAGTTTTTATTCATCTTAATATTGTATAAACAAAATGAAATCTGCTAAGGAAGATGCAAAAACACTCACAAACCCATTCAACCTAATTATGTCAGTCTATGTTAGTTACCATGCCAAATTTAACTTTGGCATTAACCTTGAGGGCACTAATGTTTTAGAATTAATCAACTAAAATACAGAATAGGAAACCTACTTCGAAACTATTGAATGAGAGATACATATGTAGAAGCCAATGCACAATTGGGAAAATGAGTGCCAACCATGATTTCAGAGGACTAATGATGAGCCATGCAACTCACCTCTTTATGGATGGATTAAGGAATCAAGATGCAGAATGAGACGTGACTGATGTAAGAATTTGTTTTGTTTGACTATGCATATTTGTTGTGCGAGTTTTGTTTTTCTTTTTTTTCCAGTGGGGTGGGGAGGTGGGAGGGAGAGATGTAAGTTTTTGTTAATTGAAAAAAACAAAAAAGAAAAAAATAGTCCAAAACATAGAATATACAAGAATACATGTTAATAATGAAATTGAAAGATAATTTGAAGTGTATCACCCTCTCATCTTCTCTACCACAAGTAAAACTACTTAAAGAGAAGATTTTATACCAAATTATTTGGTAATTCAACCTACAAAGAAACTTTTCTGTAGGATACCTATCAAGTGGGCATCTAATTTTTACTTAAAGACTCACTAGTAAGGATGAACACATTTCTTTGGGTAGTCCTAGTTAAACTTTTGGATGGCTCTAATTTGTAAAAAATATTTCTGTACATCAAATTTAAATCTGCTTCTCTTTAAGTCAACCATCATTCCTAGTTCTGGCCTCTGGTACCATGAAAAACAATTTAATCTCTCTTCTACATGATAGGCCTTCAACTACTTGGAGACAGTTTGCATGACCCCCAAAGTTTTCTCTTTGCTAGTCTACTTACCTCTAGTTCATTCAACCTGTTCTCAGTCTAAAGACCCTAAGTTGCCATTCTCTGGTCTTTCTCCAGTTGTAAATGCACTTCCTCAAATGTGGTAGGCAGAAAAGGATACAGTAGTAATAGACAAGTTCAGAGTTCATTGTCACCATAATACTAGATACTATGTCTCTCTAAATACACTCTAAGATTACATTAGTTGTTTTGGATAAACTTGCAGTCTGCTAAAACTCTTAGATTTTTTTCAGACTGTTCTCTAGTCATATTTTATACTTCTCTAGTCCCCTTTATACTTGTAAAATTTACTTTTAACCTGAATATAAAGCTTCACATACATTTCTATTAAATTTTATTTTATTATTTTTTAGCTGCAGTCTATGCTGTGAACATAGTTTTGGTTTACAGCTGTATCATCAAATGTGGGAATCATCCCTCTTAATTTTGAGTTAACTGCAAATTTTACAAACATGTCATCTATACTTTTATCCAAGTCATTGACTTAAAATATTAATCATCGTAATAGTCATCATCATCATCATCACCATCATTACCATCATCACTACCAGCATTAAAAAATAGTAACTCATTTGGGGGCATCTTGGTACTAGAGTAGATAAAATGCTGGGCCTGGAATCAGGAAGCCCTGAGTTCAAATCCGGCCTCAGATATTTACTTGCTGTATGGCTGGGCAAATCACTTAACCTCTATTTGCTTCAATTACTTCATCTGTAAAATGGGGATACTAATAACACCTGTCTTCCAAGGTTTTTGTGAGGAACAAATGAAATAATAATTGTAAAGTGGTTAGCACAGTGCCCGACACATAGAAAGGGCTATGTAAATATTAGCTATTAGCTATTAATACTTTATCTTCACAACAACCGTACAAGCTAGATGCTTTATACATGAAGAAATCGAGTTGAGAAAAGGTTAAATGACTTGCACAGTCACACACCAAATAAGTATTTGAGGCAGGATTTGAACACAGTTCTTACAGATTCCAGGTCCAGAATTCTATCCACTGCTATATACATATCTTTGGGGCTGACAGGAAATGTCCTTCCAAGTTCAATTTATTGATGTTTGCTCCTTGAGTCTGGCCTTTCAAATCATTATCGCTTCACTTAAATATGTAATCATCTAGCCCATATCTCCCTATCTTATTTAAAAAATTAGTATGACATTTTTTCAAATGCAGCTACATCCTGATATGTATGCATAATAATTCACCTAAATGGTTGCGTGTATTTCAAATCACATTATTTGAAGTTATAATTATATAAAATATGATCATTGTTTTTATCCCAGTGGAAATACGAAATGCAAATTCAAATAATGTGATTCACTCTAATTGGGACCTAGTTGTACTTAATTCAAATCTAAGTAACTATATATATATACATATATATATATATACACATATATATATATATATTATATTGTCCTTGATATTCCTGTCTACTAACCCTATAAAGAAAGGAAATTATGTTAGTAGTTTGATATGACCTATTCTTGATGAATGTTAATAGCTCTCGTGATCATTTATTCCCTTTTAATATGTTTACTAGCTTTCCTTTTAATATATTCTAGGATCTTTTTTAAAGTCTAGCTCACTTGCTTATAATGTGCAGATTATACTTTCATTTAAAAAAATCAAGACATTTATACTTTTCTAGTCCCATAACATATTTCTTGTACTCCATGTTTTTTCAGAGACTGATAGGAACTCTCTGAATCACATGTGCTAAGTCTTTCATTTCTCTGGCATGTTTTCATCTGGGCCTGGTGATTGGAGGGGGAGCTAAGTACTCTTTAATCATCTTATAGCTTTTTTGAGGTTTCATTTTTGTTTAGCCATTTTGTTTTATCCTTTCTTGTTCAGAGATCATATTTTTTGGCATAAAAAAGTTGAATAGATCTGCTTCCCCTGCATTCTCCATTATCGTTACCCCATCCACCCTAAGGCATGTATATATATATACATATATCTATATAGATATAGACATATAGGTGTTTTGAGGCTCAAATAAGATATTGAATGTAAAACACTTTGCAAACTTGAAAGCACTATCTATGTAAATGCCAGTTGTTATCATTGTCAAGTATTTTTTATTTTTATGATTATTAGTATTGCAATTAGCCTTTAGTCACCAGACATCTAGTCTGGTGATGACTTCATTCCCTGAATCTTCTACTACATTCCTCCCAATATTTGTAAAGCAATATAAGGGTATCCTGGTAAGTGTGGGTAAAAAAATGTATGCACACATTGTTTTTAAGTTTGACCTATATTATTAATACTTCCTTAAGTTTAGAAATCAGTAATACAACTGATTTGTAGTGATTGCTGATTTCTCTCCAGCTTCTGATCCTATTCTTTTTTTGAGTGTACTCTTTTCTCCAAGGGTTAAAAAAAAACAAAAACCAACAAAAACCCAAAACCCTCCACAACTTTTTTTATTATCCTTAACTTGCCTCTCCAACCTCAGATCATTTGTGCTTAGAATATCAGTTTTGTGATCTGATAGCTTTGGGAATAACAATCAACAGTACTTTTCCTGGGAAGAATGTGTCAAATGTTCTATTGTGTGGTATTTTATAATTTGTATTCGCTCAGTTATAGTATTGTAACTTCCCTAACCAAAACACTCTTCCCTGACCACCACTTCCTTATGTTTTGTCTTTCTCTGTTGGAATGTGAGCTCCTAGAGGATAGAAATTGTTTTCCTTTTTTCTCTTCATAATCCTTAGTACTCAGCAAAGTGTCTGGCACATAGTAAGTGCTTAATAAATGCTTTTTAATTTTCTCGTTCATAATATAAACCCAAATATATACTCATTTCTTATAGATAATATTTTGTTACGTTTATTCAAGTTCAAAATTCTCCCTTTTTCAAACCCTAAATGTGTTCATTCAAAATTCAGCTTGACAATAAAGTATTTACTTTAAAATACTGAAATTTCATTTTTCCTCCAGCGATTTTAACTTATATATATTTAAAATAACTGGTTACTATAGATTCAGAATATTTTATAATCACTTAAATTGACTTTTTGGTAGAAACTTTCTGTTATTGCATGATTCTTAATGTGTCAGAAAAAGAATTTGCAATGTAACTCTCTTCTCAAATTTTAAATAATAATAATGCACATCTCACAATAATTTTGGATTTAGCAGAGAGAATAAGAAAAATATTCTTATAACAAAACTATTCTCAGTTGTCTCTTCTTTTTCCTCTGTATTCTCTGCATTTTCTAATTCATCAGTTCCTTGGGTTTAATTGTCATTTCTATACAGATGACTACATATATATATATATATATATATAGCCTCAGTTGAGCTCCATTCTCATCTCCAGTGATGCCTTTTTCAAATTGAATGTTCCTGAGACAACTCAACATTTCCAAAGCAGAACACATCTTTTCTCTACACTCTGCCTATCTCTGTACAAAATTTCCCCATTTATATTCTGGTCTCCCAAGTTTATAATCTCAGAATTATTCTTGACTCCTCATACTCAATCCTTTTTTATATAAATTTTTATTGTTGGCTTTTGTTTTTTATGTCATTGTAGTTTTCCCTAGTATGCTCGCTCCCTTTCTCAGAGAGTTATCCTATATAACAAGTAGCATTTTTTAAAGGCAAAAAAGGGAAAATAGAGAAAAAATCAGCACAAGTAATTAATACATTGAAACAGTCTGAAAACATGTGTAATGTGCCACATCTGTGAATCTCCCACCTCTAAAAAGGTTGGGTAGGGGGTTCTCTCATATTTCTTCATTTGAGTCATGCTTGATCTTTCTAATTGTGTTATATTCACTTTTGATTTTTTTGGTGTATGGTTGTTCTTTTTATTTACATTGTCGTAATTACTGTAAATATGTTTTTTCTTGGCTCTACTAACTTCACTCTACATCAGTTCAAGTAGATCTTTCTGTGCTTCTTTGCAGTCATCACATTTATCATTTCTTGTTGTTTTTCAGTCATTTCAGTGAGGTCTGATTCTTTGTGACCCCATTTGGGGTTTTCTTAGCAAAGATACTGCTGTGCTTTGTCACTTCCATCTCCAGCTCACTTTATAGATGAGGAAACCAAGGTAAACAGAGTTAAGTGATTTGCCCAGGGACACACAGCTATTAAGTGTCTGAGGCCATATTTGAACTAAAGAAGAACCTGAACTCATCATTTGTCATAGCACACTATTATGCCATTACCTTTTCAGTTTTGAATTCTCTTCTTTCTCTACTTCTACTTCCACTTCTCCTACCCATTGAAAAGCCAAGAAAAAAAACTTATCATGAATATCTATAGGCATGCAAAACAAATTTTGGCATTAGTCATGTTCAGGAAAAAAGAAAGAAAGAAAAGAAAGATGCTTCAATCTCTGTGGCCATATTTTTTTTAATCTAGAAGGGGGTATCATATTTTGTTATAAATCCTTTAAAATTGTGGTAGAGTTACCAAGTCTTTCAAAGTTGGTTGTCTTTCCAATACTGCTATTACTGTATCAACTGTTCTCCTGCTTCTACCTACCACTTTGTATCAGTTCATAAAGGTCTTCCCAGGTTTTTCTGAAAATATCCTTTTATAATTTTTTACAGCAAAATGGTATTTTATTGCATTGAAATGCCATACCTTGTTCGGTCTTAATTAATGGGCATAACCTCAGTTTCCAATTCTTCGCCACTACAAAAAGAGCCTCTATGATTATTTTTGCACATATGGGTCCTTTTCTTCTGTCTTTAAACTTGTTGGGGTATAGCCCTAGTATCATGGGATCAAATAGTGTATGCAACTTAATAGTTTTAACAATTAATATTTAATAGCTTATAGCTCTTCCAACAGTACATTATTGTGCCTGTTTTTCCGTAGTCCCCCAGAAATTGTCATTTGCCTTTTGTCAACTTTGTCGGTCTGATAGGTGTGAGGTGATACCTCAGTTATTTTAATTTGCATTACTCCAATTATTAGAAATTTGAAGCATTTTTTCATATGGCTATTGAAACCTTGAATTTCTTCTTCTGAGAACTGTCTATTCATATCTTTTTATCAATTAGAGGCTAGTTCTTATTCAGGTAAATTTGACTCAGTTCTTTATATATCTTAGAAGTGAGACTTTTATCAGAGAATCTTGCTGTAAAGATTTTTCCAAGTTCCTGCTTTCCTTCTAATTTTAGCTACTTTGATTTTTGTTGCATAAAATCAAAAGAGTTTTAATTTTATGTAATAAAAACTATCCATTTTACCTCCTGTTAACCTGTCTTTTGTTTGGTAATGAACTCATCCCCTATCCACGCATCTGACAGATAATTTCTTATATACTCCACTAATTTGCTTATGTTACTACCCTTTATGTATAAATCATGTATCCACTTTGTGTTTACCTTGGTATATGGTGTGGGATGTTGGTCTATGTCTAGTTTTTGCCAGAATGTTTTCTAGTTTTCTCAACAATATGTATCATATAAGTGGGTTCTTGTACTAATAGCTAGGATCTCTGCATTTATCAATTATTAGATAACTGTTCATTTATTTCTGTATCTTGTAAACCTAATCTGTTCCATGATCAACCACACTCTATTTCTTCCCAAGTACCAGGTGTTTTTACAATTATAGCTTTGTAATATAATTTGAGATCTGGTATTGATAGCCCCACTTCTATGTTTTAACCTTTTATACCTCTCACTCAACTTTGTTGTGATTTTTTTCTACCTCCATGAAGTAAATTTTTAAAAAATAATTGATTGGTATGCCACTGCATAAGTTAATTATTCGAAGTAATATTGTCAGTTTTAGTATATTGGCTTCATCTACCTATGGACAATTGATATTTCTCCAATTTTTATATTATATTTACAGTGTTTATTTGTGTGAATATAATTGTGTTTATAAAGTTCCCCTGTAGAGCTTGGCAGGTGAATTCCCAAGTATTCTATACTGCCCTTAGTTATTTTAAATGGAATTTCTCTTTCTAGCTCATCCTGCTAGGTTTTGTTGGTAATATGTATAAATACTGATTATTTACATGGGTTTATTTTATACTTTAACTTCCCTTAAGTTAATTTTTTAAAATTTTTTTAGTTGACTATCTATTGTTCTCTAAATAAACTATGATATCATCTGCAAAAAGTGATAGTTCCACCCCCCTTTGCCTGTACTTATTTCTTCGATTCCTTTTTCTTGTCTTTTTGCTACAGCTAGCATTTCTAGTACAATATTGAATAATAGTGGTGTTAATGGATATGCTTGCTTCACCTCAGATTTTATTGGGAAGGTTTCTAGCTTATCCTCATTACAGATATTGTGTGCTCTTGATTTTAGATAGTTACTATGTAAGATAAGGAAAATTCCATTTATTCCTATACTTTCTAGTGTTTTTTAATAGGAATAGGTGTGATATTTGTCTGTATCTACTGAAATAACCATATGAATCTGTTGTCTTTGTTATTAATATGATCAATTATGTTTATAGTTTTTCTTAGTATTGAATCAATCCTGGTCTAAATTCATCCTGATCATAGTGTATGACCTTTGTAATCTATTGCTCAAATCTCCTTCCTAGTATTTTATTCTGCTATAAATATACTGATAGGCGACTAGACTTGGAATCAGGAAGACATCTTCCTGAGTTCAAAATCTGGCCTCAGACACTTAGTAGCTTCGTGATCCTGGGCATCTCCTTTAATCCTGTTTGCCTCAGTTTTCTCATCAGTAGAATGTGCTGGAAAAGGAAATAGCAAACCATTCTAGTATCTTTGCTAAGAAAACCAAAACTGGGGTCATGAAGAGTTGGACATGACTGAAATGACTCAATAACAACAAAATGTATCTATATCTTTGGAGACTTTCTTCTTATCGGTCTTCCTTGAGATGGAAACTCAATATTGGACTCTCTGATTCAGCCTTACGCTCTCTATATCCACCTATCCTCCTGATTCCCCCTTTATACAATTCCTCACTTTATTCAAAAGCCAGCTCAAGTACTATCTTCTCCATGAAGCCTTTCATGATTCCCTCAAGTACTAGGGCCCTCTCTCCCTAGCTGTCTTTAATTTAACTATGTTGTATTTAATTTGTATTTTCTGTATATACCTTTATATGTATTTTCTTGCTTCATAGAGAATTAAATCCCTTGAAAGTAGGGACAGTTTACTTTTTATATTCACATCCCAATGCTTAGCATAATGCTTGGCATCTAAAGAGTCTGCTTAGTAAATGAACCACTTGTTGATGGATGGATTGTTTTGCATTGCAATCTTCTTTACTGAGTTGTTGTTCACAAACAAGTCAGTGTTTCTCATTTTGAATTTGAAATACAAAATCATGGATTCATATGTTATAGATTTTAATTTTTCAATAGAAATTTTAAAAAATAATCTAGTAATCTAATAATCTAGTAATAATCCCATCATTTAACAATTGAAGCAACTGAGGCAAGAAAGTTAAAGTAACTTCCAAGACTTCATCCTTCCTCTGACTCCAAATACAGACAGCATCATGTAGATGCTATTTTATTCTACTTAAAATTTATATAGGTAATTTTGAGGCAGAAATTCAGGTACAATTAGGATAGAGCCATAGTGGACTTGATTACAGCAACAACCTAATGGCATTCCTTCCCCATGATGTTATTCATCATGAACAGACATCAGGTTTCTGGCAGGTTGGTTGGTGTATGAGGAACAAGTGGGGACAGGGTCCACTGGGAATATGCTGCTTCTCCAGATCAGGAGAAGCCATCAGCACCTCCAAACACATCTAATCTTGCATTCCTACAAGGCTACCTCCAGTATATCTGTTAGAGTATTTTTTCCTTGCAGCCATATGAAAATGTTATTTTTTTCCTTTGTAATGATTGTGATTTTAAAATGGACTTGTTTTCATTTTTTTTTAGAAGGGATACTCATTTGTGGCAGAAGCCTATACGAGTGATTTTTATATAACAGCTGGAAAATGGAGACTCCGTATCATTGGTTCTTATACTCCCCTGCCATATCTTGGTCGAGAGACTGTATGCAGTTTATTTTCCATGAGGGAAATTAAAGACTATTATGTTCCTAATGACAAGCAAATTATGTTCAGGTATATGTTTATTTCCAAAAGGGAAAATATTTTAATATTTTAAGTTCATTCTTATATAAAACCATCACAAGGTTTTTGTTAGGATCAAATGAGGTAATATTTGTAAAGCATTTAGCACAGTGTCTGACATATGGTAGGTATTTAATTAATTCTTGTTTCCTTCCAATAAGGTATCAGTATCTAAAGCAACCAATATGCCTTCATAATCTGATTGTATATTCACTATGAATCGACTGGAAGCTCAAATTAAAAGAATTCAGACAGAAACATTTAATTTGATGGAGAAAAACCTTTTAAATAAGAGATGATGTATCCTCAGCGATTTTCACACTGTGGTACAAGATATTGATTGACTATACGTCTAAATAATTTGGGCACAGGTCTTCCTAAAATCATAAATTGGAAGATTAGTAGTGATAGACATTTTGGAAAATCTGAAAGTGAAAAATGTGGTTTTAAAGGGGAGAATGTTATCCAGAGTGACTGACTTATTTATATTTTTAACATAGTATTTTTAATAAATTCAAGTTAATTTCAGTTTAATCAAATTGCTGTAATTATAAAGTTAGTTATACATAACAAAAGCAAAGTAAAATAGAAGGAAAAATTCCAATTGTGATTTATTTGTCTTTGAACCAAAGATATTTACATCACCTAGGGTAAAGGTGCATATACTATCAAATCTCAAGATAAAAATCTTTAATGTCTAAAATTACAGCAAAATTTTGGGAAGTATATCTATATTTGATATGACTAACATTTATCCAAACTATGTAAATATTTAAAAGAAAAACACCAATCCAGGGATTCCCAGCCACCTTAATAAAGGAAAAATATTTTTCATTTCCAAAAATCTGTCAATACTGGGACTGGGGCATGGGGAGATACAACAGATTGGGCATGGCTAGAAGGGTAGTTTACATAAAACTGCTAAAAAGAGGTAGAGAGAGGGGCAGAACCAAGATGATACAGTAGAAGTACTAAAGCTGACCTCTCTCAGCATTCCCTTTGAAACAACTTTAAAATAGCCCTCCAAATTTAATTCTGAAGTGGCAAAGCCAACAGAAGGTCAGATTGAGATGTTCTTCCAGCCCTAGACAGCTTAGGAGGTTGAAAGAAGAGGTTGATGACATTGGTCTGGGGCCTCACCTGGAGTCCATGTGGGTACAGCACAAGTGGTGGGACTTGATGGTGGTGACAGAAGCAGCAGCATCTTCGAGGGCTTTCAAGCTAGAGAAAGTAAAGGGATTAGGAAACTCGTTAGAAACAGATTACAGAGAACCCTTGTATTAGCCCTGGGCACATAACTGGATGCTTCTTGGTAACTCCAATGCCTATAGGCATAATGGGTATTCCAACTTACAGATCACATTTCAAGGGCAAAAAAGAGTGCTATCCATCATGAGGGAGCAGAGCCCTGAGGAGTTTTCAGTGCTTCTAAGATAGTATGATCCAGGGAAGAGGTACGGTAACTGATCTGATCTATGCTGTGGTCCTTACCCAAGAAAGGCTTCTGCTTCCTTGTGACCACAAGGCAAAAAAGAGTGCTATGCATCAAAAGAAAAATGAATTGGACGTAAGCCCGAGAATTCCTGGAGGAGCTAAAAAATTATTATAAAGACAAATAAGAGTGGTAGAGAAAAAATTGGTTAGTGGAAAAGGAGGTACAAAAGCTGACTGAAGAAAATAATCCCTTAAAAATTAGAACTGGCCAAGTGGAAGCTCATTACTGCATGAGACATCAAGAAACAATAAAACAAAATCACAAGAATGAAAAAAATAGAAGAAAATCTAAAATATCTCATTGAAAGAACAATTGACCTTGAGAATAGATTGAAAAGAGATAATTTAAGAATTATTAGACAGTCTGAAAGCCATGATCAAAAAAAGTGCCCAGATATCATACTTCGAAAAAATTATCAAAGAAAATTACCCTGGTATCCTAGAACCAGAGGGTAAAGTAAAGTCAAAAGAACCCACCAATCACCTCCTGAAAGAGATCCCAAAGTGAAAACTCCCAGGAAAATTACAGCCAAATTCCAGAGCTCCCAGGTCAAGGAGAAAATACTGCAAGCAGCCGGAAAGAAACAATTCAAATATCATGGAGTCACAATCTGGATTACACAGGATTTAGCATCCTTTACATTACTGAAGGGAAAGGAGCTAGGATTACAACCAAGAATCACCAAATAATTATACTTAGTGCAGTTAAGTGTAATCCTTCAGAGGGAAAATGGATAATAAGTGAAATAGAGGAAGGACTTTAAAGCATGCCTGATGAAATGACCAGAGCTGAACAGAAAATTTGATTTTCAAATACAAGACTTAAGAGAAAGTACTGTAAGCAATGAAGTAATATCAACACTAAACATATATGCACCAAACTGCATAGCATTCAAATTCTTAAAGGAAAAATTAAATGCATTATCAGAGAAAATAGATAGTAAAACTCTACTGGGGGAGGAGGGAATATCATCGATTTTTCCCTCTCAGAGCTACATAAATCTATCTATAAAATAAATAAGAAAGACATTAAAGAGATGAATAGGATTTTAGAAAGGTTCAATATGATACATCTTTGGAGAAAATCGAGTGGGGAAAGAGAGTTAATTTTATGAAAACAGCAACAACAATAAAATAGACAAACTGTTAATTTGATTAAAAAAGAAAGAAGACAACATTACTAGTCTCAAAAATGAAAAGGATGAATGCATCACCAATGAAGATGAAATTAAAGCAATTATTAGGAGTTATTTTGCCCAATTATATGCCAATAAATCTGACAGTCTAAGCAAAATGGATGAATATCTACAAAAATATATGTTGTCCAGATTAATAGAAGAGGATATAGAATATATAAATAATCGTGTCTTAGAAAAAGAAGTTGAACAAGTCATAAATGACCTCCCCAAGAAAAAAGTCTCTGGGACTAGATAGATTTACAAGTGAATGCTACCAAACATTTAAGGAACAATTAATCCTAATATTACATAAACTATTTGTTCACAGAGTTATTATTTTCATTATTGTTATTTTGCTTTCACAGGTACTCAGTAAAAGTGGCACAAGGGCTCGTTGTTACAGTACAGGTACGCACTTCTAAAACTGATGTTTTCATCAAACTACAGATCCTGGAAAATGAAGAAGAGGTTGTAAGCACTGTTGGAAAAGGCCACGCTATTATTCCTACATTTTTTTTTCTTAGTAATGAAAAAGCTTTAAGCTCTCAATGTAAGTAACTTATTTTTAATTCTTTTAAAAATACTTGGATTGAAGAATATTTACTTTTAAAATCATTTACTTGGAGAAAACAAAAAGACGTGTGAAAATGTGAAATAGCACAGCTATCATCAAATGAAGTCATCACTTAATACATAATCATATCATATTAATACATATATACACAACATATATACACATATATACATTTATATACCATACAAGTATATACATATATTAACCATTTTGCTGCTGCTGCTGTATGTGTATGTGTCTGTGTGTAGCAGCAAATATTTAGTACATGATTAGTAACATTTCACACGAAGCTTCTGTTGCGATATCTCCTGGAGATGATCTTGTATTCTTTGGGCCGTGCTTGTAAAGCACAAGCTCTGATAGGTTCTCCCATGCTGGAAAAGGTTTCGAGTCTAATTTCCACGATGAACTACATTGTCTTCCCAAGATGCTTATGATCAGTAGGCTGAACGTTGGGTGATAAATTCTTTGGCGTTGGTAACCAGGAAACAACAACAAATACTTTGGCAGTGATGGTAGCAGAATGGTAGCGAAGGTGACAGAGGATGATAGTTTTCTGACCACCTTCCTATCACATTAATTTAACTGTTAACGTGAGATCCTTGTCCAGTGACCAGTGAACTTCTTACTGCACAAACCAAATTATATCAATATTGATATTCTTGCTTTTAGTGTAATGAGAAGATATAAAGAAGTTGCAGCTTAGTGGCAAGGGGAGGTAGACAGAGGAACAAACATTCGTTAAGCATGTATTATGTGCCAGGCACTGTGCTAAGTGCTTTACAAACATTGTCTTATTTAATCTTCATAACCATCCTCGGAGGTAGGTACTATTATTATCCCATTTTGCATTTGAAGGAACAGAGGCATACAAAGGTTAAGTGACTAGGTCACAGAGCTAGTACTTATCTGAAGCTGGATTTAAACTCAGGTCTTTCTGACTCCCAGGCTCATGGCTTTCTCCATTGCAGTACCATTCATGAAAGGGTTAGTGGATGTGGTTTCATTAAGCGTACAAACACTTCTAGAAACATCATTTCATGGGACAGTTGTTCATCTCACCTTTCAGTGCTCATGGTAAGCGTAAGCAAAAAAATATTAAGATTCTTGCAACAAAGTTAAAGAGAAATCATTTAAAGAGCTCAATAAGCAATTAATTCCATCATTCTGTGCTTTGATATTATCTTTCTCCTCAAAACTTCCCCTGTTCCCAACTTCCTTATTACTGTCAAGTGTGCTGCCATGCTTCAAGTCAACTAGGCTTGCAAGCTTAGTCTCCTTTCTTAGAAAGGAAACCCATTGCCATTTATCAGCCTCTCTATTTTTTACCCAGTAACAAATTGTCCTAATGATTACAACTTTCTGGTATAGCCTAAGATCTGGTATTGCTAGGCCCCCTTCCTTCCCCCTTGTTTTCATTAATTTCCTTGATATTCTTGACCTTCTTTCTCTAGATGTATTTTGCTGTTTTTTTTCTAGCTCTAGAAAATAATCCTTTGGTAGTTTAAGTCTTAGTTCAAATCTAGTCTCAGACACTTCCTAGAAGTGTGACCCTGGTCAAGTCACTTAATCTCTGTTTGCCTGAACCCACTAGAAAAGGACATGGCAAACCATACCAGTGTCTTCGCAAGGAAAACCCTGTGGATAGTATCAGTGTCCTATGATCCATGGGGTCACAAAGGGTCAAATATGATTGAACGAACAACAAAGCTTTATTAATATGGCACTGAATAAATAAATTACTTTAGATAATACTGCTACTTTTATTTTATTGGCTATTCTTACCCATGATTAGCTACTATTTCCCCAGTTATTAAGATCTGTTTTTATTTGATTAAAGAGTGTTTTGTAATTATATTCGTGTAGTTTCTGTGTATGTCTTGACAGGTAGAGTCCCAATTATTTTGTACTGTCCCTGGTTAAAATGAAATTGCTCTTTCTACCTCTCTACTAGATTTTGTTGGTAATATACAAAAATGACAGTGATTTATGTGGGTTTATATTTGTATCCTACAACTTTATTGAAGTTGTTAATTGTTTCAGTTAGTCTTTTTAGTTAATTCCCTAGGGTTCTCCATATAAGTCTTATCAAATAATCTACAGAAAGTAATGTTTGTTTCCCTTTTGCTTATGCTTATTACTTCTTTTTCTTGTCTTATTGCTATAGCTAGGATTATTAACACTGTATCGAATAGTAACAACCATAAAGGGCGTCCTTGCTTTACCTATAATCTTACTAGAAAGACTCTTAGTTTATCCCTTTTATGCATATTGCTGACTCTTGGTTTTAGGTAGATGCTACTTCTCATATTTTTTTTTAAATTTTTTTTCTTTATTTTTGACATGTTTGGTTTTCAGCATTGATTTTCACAGGCGTTTGAATTACAAATTTTCTCCCCATTTCCTCCCCCCCCC
>CM053627.1:98901639-98918970 GCA_028646595.1 Phalanger gymnotis | reverse complement strand
GCCCTGCTTCCCTCTGCCACTTTGTGGGTTCTGCAGCTCTAAAATTGGTTCAGAGCCATTGTTTTATAGGTTTTTGGAGGAACTTGGTGGGGAGCTCACGCCAGTCACTGCTTCCCAGCCGCCATCTTGGCTCCGCCCCCTGCTACTTCTCATATTAAGGAAAACTCCATCATTTTTATTCTTTTTTAAAATTTTATTTAGTATTTTATTTTCCCCCAGTTACATGTAAAAACAATTTTAACATTTATTTTTAAAGCTTTGAATTCCAAGTTCTCTTCCTTCCTCCCTCCCCACCTAGTCTTGGTTTTTTTCTTTGAGAGTTCATTTACAACTTGTTCAATTTCTTTTTATGGGATAGAGTAATTTAATTCTTCTGTTTCCTGTTCTGTTAATCTGACCAACTTACAATTCTATAAATATTCATCCATTGCATTTTAACTATTAGTTTTGGCGGTATATAATTGGGAGAAATAGTTTCTTATGTTTTTAAAGTTTCTTAGTCTCTGGTTATGAATGGTGTATCTATTTTCTTGTTTTTTTAAACTCATTTTTATTAGTTAATGTTTTTGCTTTCAATTTTGTTAATCTCTCCTTTGTTTTTGAAAATATTTATTTTGAAGTTTTAATTGGGGAGTTTTAATTTGTTGGTTTTCTAATATTTTTAGATAAATTCCCAACTAATTCATCTGTGCTTCTCTTTTTTTCCTTTTGTACTGTTTGGCTGCATGCCCCAGATTTTGGTATGGTGTCTCATTGTTGTCATTATACTTAATGAAATTGTTTATTTCAATGATTCATTCTTTTGACCCACCCATTCTTTAGCATAAGTTATTTAGTTCCCAATTTTAATTCTTTGATTCAAAGGTCTTTTATTGCATATAAATTTCATTGCATCATGGTCCATAAAGATGCATTTAATATTTTCTGCATTTGTTTATGAGATATTTATCCATTAATTCAATCAGTTTTTGTGAAAGTGATGTTCACAACTGAGAAATATGGATACTTCTCTCCATTCTTATTCAGTAATCTTTAGAGGTCATTACATGTGACTTTTCTAAAATTCTATTCTGATCTTTTATTTCTTTTTTAAATTTTTAGTTAGAATTATCTAGGTCTGAGAGGGGTAAGTTGAGTTCTCCTACTATTATAGTTTTGTTGTCTCTTTCTCCCTGTAACTTTTTAAACTTTTCCTTTAAGAATTTAGATGCTAATAAATGCCATATAGTACATATGTTTTTGTTATAAATATTACTGATTTATTGTCTGTGGTGCTTTCTGCCCACCATCTTTTTATCTCATTTAATTGGGTCTTTTTTTGTTCTTGCTTTGCATGAGAACATGATTGCTACCCATCCCTTTTTTACTTCAGCTAAAGCATAATAGAGTCTCTTATAGTCCTTTATTTTAACTTTATTTGCATCTTTCTGTTTAAAATATTCCTTGCAAATAACCTACTGTTAGATTTTGATTTCTAATTTATTCTGCTATCTTCTTCTGTTTTGTGGATGAATTCAGTGCATTCACATTCAGAATTATGATTGCTGTGTATTTCCCTTCATTCTATTCAATGATACTTTTCCTTCTCTTTGTTTCTTGTCCCCACTTTAAGAGTTTGTTTTGCTTGTGAATAATCTCTTTCTTTATCTACCCTGACCTTTTATTCTCCTATTGCCTTTGACCCCTTTTCCTCTTGTTTTCTTATTGTATGAAATTGATTTCTGTACCCAGTTGTGTCTGTATGTATATTCAGAATTCAGAGGAGAGTGAGGTTCAAGTGTTGACTACTTCACCCTTTCCTCTTTATTGTATAGGCTTCTACTTGTACAGTTCAGCAAAAGAATGAGGCAAACTGGAAGTGGTAAGGCATCCCTGCCAGTGGCCAGACTGCAGCTAAAGTATGCTGCCTAGTTTATGGCTTTAAGAATCCTTTTTTATATGCTGAAACTATAGACTACAGCTGGGCCAGTAGCGGCTGTTTTCTCTATTTTCTGCAATGGGGATCTGATACTGTCTACTTTGCAAATCTAGCACTGAAAATGATTGACTTCCTAGCAAATAATTCAGGGTATCCTTAGATTTATGGATTGGTCTTTTGGTTCAATTTAAATCCCTTTAAAGGTTGTTAGTCTACCTACATTTATATTTTCTAGTTTTCTATAGTACTAGCCTGAGCAATATGATGCCTAACTGTTGCAACTAACAATTCTTTCAAGTAGTTTCAGCTCTTCCATTTCTGATAGTGCAATTTGCAAAGACTGTGTAAGCACCCTAACACAATAGGATGAAAAGCACATATTTAAAAATAAGAGTTAGCATTGTTTGCAGTGGAATCCAATGTGAGCTTTTCCAGTAAAATGGGGGTAAAGCAAAGATGTTTTTTTGCATGTAGTATTGTTTGAAACAGTTCTACAAATGATAACTATGATGATTAGAATAAAATATCAAGGATAGAGAAGTAAATTAAGAGGAGGCAGAAGTGTAACTATTTGCAGATGATGTTATGGCATACATAGAAAACCCCATTGAATCAGTAAAGAAACAGATAGTTAATAGCTATCACAAGGTAATAGGCTATAAAATAAAATCTTTAAAATAGTTGTCATTGCTATATAATACTAATAAAATCCAGGAACAAAAGATAATAAGACAAATACCATTTGAAATAACTACATAATATACCTGGAATTTGACCTACCAAGGCACACACAGAGATTTATGCCAATACAAAAATAAAACTTTCTTAACAGAAATAAAGGGCTATATAAACAACTGGAGAGAGATTCACTGTTTATTATTGGGCTATTCAAATACAATCAAGCATTAAGGATTTTCAATATTATTTCACATTTTTCCCTTTCATATACTCTGCTGTTGTCCATATAGGTATACCAGATTGCCCTGGCAAGCATAAGACATCCTAGATACTCTCCTTTTATCACCCTAAAATTTTTCCTTAATGTGGAACTGAGTTTGGGATCTAGGCCAATAAGGAAAACAGTATCTTTCTTCCTAATCTACTTACACATGGGCTATTTGTGTCTGACTTGTGGTAGAACATTCTGAGTTCTTATTTGTTTGATCAGCCAGTCACACACACTGGAGCTTGACTCTGGCATAGTGATGTCATTTTTGTCCCTTCAAGAATGAAGGAGAATAACCAACCACCAATATATGAAATTTATGTAGTGCTTCTAAGTTTACAAAATACTTTACAAAACATTTTCTCACTTGATCTTTACAATGATGGTGATACTGCAAAGTAGCTCATGAAAACATTTTCCCCATTCTTCATTTTGCAGATGAGAAGACAAGCTTAGACAGATAAAGTGCCTTTCCTAAGATCTTACCACTAGGGATGTAAATGCAGGACTTTAACTTTCGAGTCCAGTTTTTTTCAATTTATTCCATGGCAGGCAATACTGTATACAGATTTCAGTGCAGCAAAATAATTGGGGTCATCATTTGAAGCTTGTTATGACAGGACACAACAAAACAAAGACAATAAGGTGTTAAATGTATGTTATTAATGATTAAACTCATAATAAATATTTTCCCCTATATCAGCTAGCAAGCAAGTTATTTCTCATAATATTGCTGCCAAGAAAGAATCAGATGTGCTACAAACCAAGAAAAAAGCTGCCACAGGAGCTCAAAAAGTTACTAAGACACGACCTGCTGGTATAGCTGAAAGTGGTCAAACGCCTGTTCCTGATGATGATTCTGTTAGCCTTCCAAATGTAGATGAAAACTCTCAAGTTTCCCAACAGGTGAGACATTTACATTGAAAAGAAGTATCTGCCAGGTAATAGTTTAAAACAACTATTTTATTTTCTTCAAGAAAGCCTTGATTTAAAGAAAAAAAATGTTGAAATTATAAAAATTCTCTATTCTAAAAACCAAGCAACATTTTAACTGTTTTTTTGTTCTATTTAATGGAAATAAGGTCTCAAATAAAAAATGGAATTATGGTTGATTTTATTGATTGAAATGATAAAAAATATGTATGATACTTTTTTTTTGTCATTTCAGGGGGAGGAATGAGGCAATCCAGTAATTTCCCTACAGATACATACTTGAACACAGACATTTAGAGATATTTATTGGTATTAAAAAACACAAAAAACCTAAGATTGTAAATTAGAGAATTGTATAATTGGAAGGTATATCACATAAATATCAGTTTCCTTATTTTATAGATTAGGCAAGTGAAGTCTATAGAAATTAAATTCAAAGTCATGATTAATTGAATTATGTACCATGAACTTTTAGACTTCATTGATCTATGAAATTATTATAATGCAATCTTGATGAGAAAGAGACATTTTATTTTCTAAGAAAATTGAATTTTAGTTTTTCAGCTGGAAGGAATTCAGTAGTGATAAGCTGCAAATAGCTGATATGATTTATTGAGATAGAGTTCTAAATTTGGAGTTAGAGGACTATGTTCAAATCCTATTTCTGCCCTCCCTAGCTGTGTTATCTTGTAAAAGTCCTTTCACCTCTAGGATTGATATTCCTCATCTAAAAATGAAGATATTTGAATTAGATGACTTTCAAGATTCTTTCTAGCTCTGAATCCAAGGTACTGTGATCTCCACATGCATTCTTTGTGCACTCCAACCATTTTGTCTTTACACTGAGGTAACTGGTATTGAGTTATCAGTTTGAGGGCCGATTAATTTTGCATTTAATATACTGTATATTCACATTACTTCTTCACTAAACACTGCATTTTATTTCAGACTTATAAGTATATCATACAAGCTACAGTATTATATAACAGTTGGCCCCTTACAGAAAGCCAGTTGGTATTTGTTCAGACACTTAAAGACTTGGAGAAAAACGATCTGAGAGGTATGTTACTTTAAATTCTTGCATTTATATGCACATTATATTTGTGTATTTATCTTATAATTTTAATGTAATTTCAAACATTATTTTCTGCGTATATGGTATATATTCTTTGGTTTTCCTCATTTTTTTAATTCTTAAAAATTCCAATATTTTTGTAATTGATTTGTTGAACCAAAAATATGTGGAACATTTTAGACCTAGATGAAAACTAACTTTCCCTCATCAAATCACCATAATTTATTATACTCTGCTAGACAATTTTCAAGTAATTTAGGGAAAATAGATTTTCACAAAATTTAGTTTATGACAAATCATTTACAAAATTTGGATGTTTCTAGTATCAGTATTTTAGCATTTCAGCAGGTGGAGGTATTGCTACATGAAAGAGGACTTTTTGATGCATAAAATATTGTGTAATATAGTTCACATTGTAGAGCAAAAAATAATAGGTTTTATTCTTTAAAAATCAAGTCCAGACACCCATAATGTTCAAGCTCTAGGCAAAAAATAGATTAGTTTCACATTTGCAATGATATAGTTTTCAGAAGCATAGCCCTAGTATTTATCTCTCAAAACTTTTCCAAAAAAGTGTTCTCTTTTGATTGCTGCAGAATAGTAACTAAGTGTAGGTTTCACATTTTATTGGTGATCTATTTATGTAAAAATAAGGAACACTTATTAGAGAAGGATTTTTTTGGTATTGTTTTTAGGAGTCCTTAAAAGATTTATTTTTGGCCAAAGGACAAGGACTAGGACAAGGACAAGAGATAATACTCTTACTTTTTTTTTTAAAGTTCCTCCAGAATATGATAGGAGACAAGGGCATCATTGCCAGATGTTACAGCTGGGATGAAGGTTCTGAAGGGAGATAATATGTTCCATATCTTCAACAGGAGATTAAGCAGAAGATATAGGGATGCAATAGAGTGGAAACTTGAAGGCCAAATGTGAGGGAGTAGGCAAAAGTGGAAACCAAGCCTGAAATGAGTTTTAAGAGAGAGAATACCATGGAAAGCAGACAGAACTACAGCCATCCCTTGACATTCATGGGTGTTTGGGGAGCTGGACCCCTACAAATGTGAAAAACTGTGAATAACCGTAGGTCCTACCCACCAAATTTATTTTTAATAATTCCAATTATATTTATTTAACATTTAACACACAAACAAGTAAAACAACATATTGCACCCATAAAAAGTAGCAGTTTCTACATGAGAGAGATCAATATCTCGTACACTAGGCAGAGTCTTTGCAGCTGCAGTATAGCTACAGCAACTACTTCATGGATTTCCTTTTCCTATGAAAAGCACAGGATACAGTGATCACTGGGAGAAAATAAAATGATTGGCTCTGGATGATAGAGAGACAAAGAGGAGGCATTCCCAAGAGAGTACACAGGTCGTAGTTCTTTAGTGCATTGAAACTTTTAACAAAATTTTACTATTTATAATAAATTTATATATGTATACTTATGATAGTAAATGATAAAATAGATTAATATATATAATATCATGCATTTATGACTTACCAGACTTTTTTCTTTACCTATGTAAAGAATAGGTAAATTTCTTTACCTATGTAATGTATATCGTCTGGGATTTTTTTGCAGCATGCTGCAAATCTCCAAAAATTCATATTTAATTATCAGTTGCCCTCTCCCCCCCAGATAACCAAAACTGCCAGTGTGAAACCCAGGAATGTTGAGTATGATTGTAGATGGGCCAGAACAAAGACAGCATAGCCAGTAGTGAACAATGACCATGTATTTGGAAGCAGAGGAGCTTTTCAGTAATACAGACATGTCATTAGGATGTCTTATTAGGATGGAATGCTAGAGCATAAGGGCATTTTAAAGGAGCCCCACTGCTGAGAAAAGAATATTTCTTTATTCTTGAAGAGATCACACTAAGAATGTATCTTTTTCCTGGATACATAATTGATTAGGTAGAAATCCTGAGATGATGCCTATAGATAGCTCTTCTAGGTCTTAAAAAGGAGAAGGGGCTGAAAAGAAACTGCAGAAAGTATTATGTGTATGTGTGTTTTTTTTAGAGTTGGATCAGTATTAAAAAGGCTGCAGTGAAACACACACACGTTACCATAAAGGACTGTGGGGGAGCTGTTTCCTAGTACTATAACTGTTTCCTTTTTTTTCTGGACACTTTTCTTCTCTTATGCAATCTAGCATATCATCATAACTTCATCTTTTTTGACTGCTGCTTCACACCTCAGTCACACTAATGACTCATATTGAACTTGCACCATACTAAAACTTCCAGATCTTTACTATCAGAAAGCTTTTCTAGCTAAACTTTAAAAATCTTGTACCTGTGAAGTTAAGTTTTGAAACCCAAGGACTGAACTGCTCATTTATCCTCATTGAATTTCATTTTATTCCATTTGGCCCATTATTTTAGCCTGTCAAGATTTTTTTGGCTACTGACTCTAATCCAACATGCTCGAGATCCTCTCTAGCTTTGAGTAATTGCATATTTGATAAGCATGTCATGTATGAGAAAAGATTAAAATGTGGAACAGACTGTGTCAGGACAGTGTGATGCATATTCCATTAGGGATCTCTCTCCATACTGAGAGAGAAAGCTTAACAATTACTCTTTAGTCTGGTCATTTAGTCAGTTCTCAGTCTACCTTCTAGTTTGTTGTTCGATTAAGCTAGGTGAGGTTCAGGTTCAGATTCGCACTGGCAATAAGACACACTCCCAACAGAATAAAGTTTTTATTGAAAGACAGGGAAATGCTACATTGAACCCACAACCACATTAATCAACAATTCCTGACAAACACAGTGACAGAGACAAAGACACAGATGACATAGATGCATCACCTCTCAGGGGAATGCCAGCACTCAATCCTTTCAAAGCTGAGGGGATTCCGGTTTACCCAGCTCGATCAAGGCCTCGAAAGGGAAGGTAGTCCCAGGCAAAGCGTCCTCTCCATGGGTGAGATCCAATGTGATTCACCCACGTGGTGATTTTTATAGGACCCTGAACAAAGAAAGTTTTTCCTGCCACAGTTTCTGCCCTAGCTCCAATTCATGAATGTAGTCATTCTTGAGGTATTAACTCAGTGGCCTATGGTCCAGTCACAACAAGGAAGCTGGGCAATTGTGAAGAAGAATGTCCTCTTCAGGGGGACATGAGGAAACAATAACAAAGAGCATTCAAAACGTGTCCAGGGAACTTGGGCCTCAGCTAGTAAATTCCTACTATAACCAAAAGATATTAGAGCATCTTCAACACAAAGATAAACAACTAACCATTACTATCCTCGAGGAGTACAAACGTAGCTAGGTTCTTAGAAGGTAATGTAATGTTTCCTGTTCTTTGTTCAGAGCCTATCAGTCTCCAAGCAGGAGAGTCCAAAGGTTTGTTAAAGGGGGCAGGGAGCTTGACACATATGGGCTGGGCTTACACTGTAATATGGAGGATCTTCTCTAATGATTTGTCGTTCACTTGTCTGCTCATTTAAGCACATTTGTACTCCTCGAGGATGGCAATGGCTAGTTGTTTATCTTTGTGTCGAAGATGCTCTAATATCTTTTGGTTATAGTAGGAATTTACTAGCTGAGGCCCAAGTTCCCTGGACACGTTTTGAATGCTCCTTGTTATTGTTTCCTCATGTCCCCCTGAAGAGGACATTCTTCTTCACAATTGCCCAGCTTCCTTGTTGTGACTGGACCATAGGCCACTGAGTTAATACCTCAAGAATGACTACATTCATGAATTGGAGTTAGCACTGGCTCTGGATATCTCCTTTAAAAAGAGATAAGGTCTCTACTTAGAAACAGACACTGAAGAAAATTGAGACCCAAAAGGAGAGGACTCTCCACGGCAGAGGAGACCAGAAGTTCTAGAAGTGAGCAGTAGATACTCAGCAGGCAGTCAGTGCACACATACAGACATGTGGGCTACATGTGGGTTTAGAAAAACATTATGAGAATACATGTAGCCTCTACAGGATACCGTTGTACCTAGGGACCGATGCTTACAGAATGGTTCCAGAGAAAGTGGAGGAAGCTAGGTGGCATAGTGGATAGAGCACTGAACCTGGAGTCACCTTTGACCCAGAATAAATCGTTTAACTTCTGTTTGCCTCAATTTCCTTATCTGTAAAATAGGGATAATAATAACATCTGCCTCCCAAAGTGGTTGTGAAAATAATTGAATATGATATTAATAAGATGCTTTGCAAACCTTAAAGTGCTATATTAATGCTAGCTAGTATTGGTTATTATAATTACATGAAAGAATAAAGAGTCTGAATTGAGCCACCCTGTGAGATAGGAAGGATAAGCTGAGGAAGGGGTTAAAAATCTCAGTGAGAGAAAGTGTAAGAGAAGATTGACCAGCCTCATTCATACCTGTGAGGAAACTCCCAGGTTACACCATTGCAATGCCACAAAGAAGAAACGTCTATATAGCAAGGAACCGTGCAACCCAAGAAGTAAGCTGGATCTATCCCTTCCCTGATAATTATGAGCCATCAGTGATGATAATGATGATAGTGCTTTAAGGTTTGCAAAGTTTTTTGAAGGTTCAGAAAGAAGAGTCACTTGGTTGTCTCTAGAAAATGGGGAGAAGAGTTTTTCTGTCTTTTAAGGGGCTTTGATACAAGTTTATTCTATATATTTTTTCTAGCTAAATAAAATATGTCCTACAGATAGTACCTTGTTAACCCTAATACATACAGGGGAGAAACAAAATCCAAATTCTTATTTTCTAAGGGGAAACTTTGAGTGGGGTCCAAATAAGCTAAATTCTTATGTTCCCAAAAGCAATGCTACATGGGATCATCAACCATGGACTTTACAGAATGAGGCTCCTAAAATAAGGCCAGCCCATCTCATTAGGCACAATTGATAAACATGGCATATACCTAGCTCATTGTGTAACACAGTATTTTTCACATAATAAATTTTTTAAAAATTAGATTGAAATTCTACATCATGCCACAAGGACAGTATATGCAAATTTGTGAAATTCTGTATTGAAATATGAGTTTACAATGTGTAATATTGGTGATCTATTAGTATTGCTATCCTGTCAAATAAAAGGAAATTAGGTTAGTCTGCCATGAGCTGTTCTTGATGAAGCCTTGATAGATTTTAGTGGCCACTACTTCCCTTCCTCAAAAGGCATTTGTTTATCAGTGTTTTCTTGAACTATGCTAGATGGTACAGTGGATGGAGGTCAGGAAGACTCATCTTTCTGAGTTCAAATCTGACCTCAGACACTTACCAGCTATGTGACCTTGAATAAGTAGCTTAATCCTTTTGCCTCAGTTCCTCCTTGTAAAATGAACTGGAGAAGGAAATGGCAAACCACTCCACTATCTTTGCCAAGAAAATCCCAAATAGGGTCACAAACAGTCAGACATGACTAAAACAACTGAAAAACAACTTCCCCTTTTCAAAAACCATCCCTTTATCAATGTTTTCTTGAAATAGACTAGGAACAAAAGATTAGCCTCCCTGTTCTTATTTTTTAAAAATTTAAAGTATGTTTCCATCTGTATTCCGACACCATTGGTTCTTTCTCTGGGGATGGATGGCATCTTTCATCATGTCTTTCAGAGTTGTCTTGAATCATTGTTTTGCTGAGAATAGCTAAGTCATTTACAACTGATCATCTTACAATATTATTGTTACTTTGTACACAGTACATTTCCCTTTGCATCAGCCTATGCAAGCGTTTCCAGGTTTTTGAGAGCATCCTGCTCGTCATTTCTTATAGTATGATAGTATTCCATCATAATCACATACCACAGCTTGTTCAGCCATTCCACAATTCATGAGTATCCTCTCAACTTCTAATACTTATGCCCAGAAAAGAACTGCTATAAATATTTTTATAATAGGTTCTTTTCGTTTTTGTTTTTTGTCTCTTTTGGGAAACAGACCTAGTAGTGGTATTGCTAGGTCAAAGGGTATGGGTGGTTTTATAGCCTTCTGAGCATAGTTCTAAATTGCTCTACAAAATGGTTGAAACAATTCACAACTCCACCAACAGTATATCAAAGTCTCATTTTTCCATTTCCCCCTCCAACATTTGACATTTACCTTTCCTGTCCTATTAGCCAATCTAATAGGTATGAGGTTAATTTGCATTTCTCCAATCTATAATGAGAGTATTTCTTCATGTATCTATTGATACCTTTGATTTTTTCATCTGAAAACTGATCATATCTTTTGATCATTTATCAATCGGGGAATGGCTCTTATTTTTATAAATTTGACTCAGTTCTCTGTATGTTTGGTACATGAGGCTTTTATCAGAGAAACTTGCTTCAAAATATTTTTCACAGTTACTATTGCTAACTGTCTTTCCCTCTATCCTATTTCCCACCTCCCAATTCATTCTATTCTCTTTCTCCTTTCAGCCTGTCCCTCCTCAAAAGCGTTTTGCTTCTGACTGCCCCCTCCCACTTTTCCCTCCCTTTTATCACTGGCCCACCCCCACCCTCCTTTCTCTTATCTCCCTCTTCTCCTACTTGCCTGTAGGGTAAGTAAGGTAGATTGTTATACCCAGTTGTGTGTGTATGTTATTCCTTCTTTGAGCCAATTCTGATGAGAATAAGGTTCACTCACTCACTCTCACCTCCCCCCTCTTCCCCTCCACTGCAAAAGCTTTTTCTTGCCTCTTTAAGTGAGATATTTTACCCCATTCTACTTCTGTCTTTGTCTTTCTCCCAGTACATTCCTCTCTCACCCCTTAATTTTATTTTTAGATATCATCCCTTCGTATTCAACTCACACCTGTGCCCTCTATATATATATGCTTCTTCTAGCTACCCTAATAATGAGAAAGGTCTTATGAGTTACAAGTATCATCTTCTCATGTAGGAATATAAACAGTTTAAACTTATTAAGTCCCTTATGATTTGCCTTCCCTGTTTACCTTTTTATGCTTCTCTTGAGTTTTGTATTTGAAAGTCAAATTTTCTATTCAGCTCTGGTCATTTTATCAAGAATGCTTGAAAGTTCTCTATCTCATTGAATGTCTATTTTCTCCCTGACAGATTATATGTAGTTTTGCTGGATATGTGATTCTTGGTTGTAAATCTACCCCTTTTGCCCTCCAGAATATCATACTCTAAGCCCTTTGATCCTTTAATGTAGGAACTGCTAAATCTTCTGTTATCCTTACTGTGGCTCCATGATAACTTGAATTATTTCTTTCTGGCTACTTGCAATATTTTCTCCTTGACCTGGGAACACTGGAATTTGGCTATAATATTCTTGGGAGTTTTAATTTTGGGATCTCTTTCAGGAGGTGATCAGTGGATTCTTTCAATTTCTATTTTGCCCTCTGGTTCTAGAATATCAGGGCAGTTTTCGTTGATAATTTCTTGAAAGATGATGTTTAGGTTCTTTTTTGATCATGGCTTTCAGGTAGTCCAATAATTTTAAAATTCTCTCTCCACAATCTATTTTCCAGGTCATTTGTTTTTCCAATGAGATATTTCACAGTCTTCTTTTTTTTCATTCCTTTGGTTTTGTTTTATTGTTTCTTGATTTCTCATAAAGTCATTAGCTTTCATTTACTTCATTCTAATTTTTAAAGAATCCTTTTCTTCAGTGAGCTTTTGGACTTCCTTTTCATTTGACTAATTCTGCTTTTTAAGGCATTTTTCTCCTTGTTGGCTTTTTGGACTTCTTTTACCATTTGGCCTAGTCTATTTTTTAAGGTGTTATTTTCTTCATTATTTTTTTTTTGTGTCTCCTTTACCAAGCTGTTGACTAGGTTTTCATGATTTTCTTGAATCACTCTCATTTCTATTCCCAATTTTTCCTCTCCTTCTCTTATTTGACTTTCAAAGTCCTTTTTGAGCTCTTCCATGACCTGAGACCAAGTCATATTTTTCTTGGAGGCTTTGGATGTAGGAGCTTTGAATTTATTAGCTTCTTCTGAGTGTATGTTTTGATCTTTCTTGTCGCCATAATAACTTCCAATAGTCAGAGTCTTTTTCAGCTGTTTGCTCATTTCCCCAGCCTATTAGTTAACTTTTAACTCCGTTAAAGTAGGACTCTGCTTCCAGGGTGGAGGGTGCACTGTCCCAAGCTTCAGGGGTTTTGTGCAGCTGTTTTCAGAGATACTTCTAGGGACCTTTAAATTTTCAGTTCTTTCAGGGTGGTATGATCTAAGGAGAGCTGTTTGCTCCTCTCCTGGCCTGTACTCTGATCTATCAGTGGCCATAAGCACTCTTTTCTGCCCTGGAACTTCTAGGAGGGTTCTACTCCACTGCTCTCACAAATCCTGCTATGCTAATCCTCTCCCTCCCTCTGGGACTGCCACCAAGGATTGCAACCTAGATCCAAGTATGGGTGAAGAAACAGAGTCCTGCCTCAGTGCTAACAAAAAGACCCCTGTAATCTCCTTCTTACCAGTTGTTCTACTCCCTTACTGTGTGTGGGCTGAGAGCTCTGGAAACTGCCACTGAAGCTGCTGCTACTAATTCAGTTCCTCTGAAGGCCTGTTCTTGGTTTGCTAGCACCAGGGCTGTGCTGAAATGGCCTGTGCTCCTCTCTCACCCAGTGTGACAGACTTTTCCTGCTGACCTTCTAAATTGTCTTTGGTGTCTGTGGACTGAGAGGTCTGGAAACTGCCACTACTGCCAGTGATTCAGTTGCTCGGAGGCCTGCTCCAGGTTTACCGAGGCCAGGTCTGTGCTGTACTCCTCTCTCACCCTGGTGCAACAGACCTTTCCTGCCAGCCTTCCAAGTTGTCTTGGGCTGGAGATTTGCTTCACTCCAAATGTTGATAGGTTCTGCTGCTCTAGAATTTGTTTAGAGTCATTTTTAAAGGTATTTGGAGGGGTTTGGGGGAGAATGTGGGCTAGTCCCTGCCTTTACTCTGCCATCTTGGCTCTGCCTCCCTTATTTTAAAATTTTGTTGGTGTCTTTTGTTTTTATACCACTTTATTTCCCAAACATGTTCCTCTCCCCCTCTCTTATTTAGAGAGCCATCCCTTGTAACAAAAAAAAGTAGAAATTGAAAGGGACAATTCTGATTAGCTGATTAACATTCAGGATGATAGGGTATAGGTAAGAAATCAGTCTCTGACTCATCTGTTTTACTGGAAATTGTGTTAAATCTCACATAGATCAGGGTTATAAGGAATGAGAAGTGGAGCAGTAATGAGGATGAGAATTACAAACTCTGATTTAAAAAAAAAGCTTCAAGCTTATCCTAATTCTGCCACCTAGAGCATGGTTTCCTCCACAAAGGAGTTGGAAGCAGGCTTTCACCATCAAAGAATTGGGAATCTTCAAGAGAAGTTTGGATAACAAACTGATTAGTCATTTTAACAATAGTTGTTAAGTATGAGGGCCGAGGGAGCCAATTCAGAGATCCTCTTCACAATAGTGTTTAATCAGTTGGGAGAGATTCCAGAGGACTTGCATTTTGCAAAGTAAGTTCAATCATTCAGAAGCTCCAGATGGCACCTATTTATAATGTCCCTTATTATGTGGAGTTACATAAGATTAAATGTAATAGCTTAACACCTGAGTTAAGGGAGGGAGGGAGGGAGACATGTTAATAAAACCTTTCTATTAAAAAAGAGTTGGCAGTTTTCTTGGATTGTAATTTCAGTATGAGTCAAAGTATGGCATGATAGCCAAGAAAAAACAAAAACAAAATAACCTTAATGATACAATAAAAGAGGCATAGTATCCAAAACCTGTAATTTCATATCCATGTGGGCAGCTCCTGGTGCACATTACCTTTACTAATGCTGATTGGCAGCTTATCTATAACTTTAGTTGTCTGTTGCATTGAGAAGTTAAGCAACTTGTCCATGGTTACACAGATTGTTTCAGAAGCAGAACTTTACCCCAGGCTTTCCTGATGCTAAGATCATCTACTTTATACATGATGTGCCTATATATCCTTATGCCTCTTAATTCTAAACTGGAATCTAGAATGAAAGCAGTAGTAGTTCCTTTATATTTTTCCCTGGGGAGGGACACATTTAGAATACCACTACTAGGTATATATCCCAAAGAGATTAAGAAAAAAAGGAAAAGGACCTATTTGTACAAAAATATTTATAGTAGCTTTTTTGTGGTGGGAAAGAATTGGAAATTGAGGGCATGCCCGTCAATTGGAGAATGACAGAACAAGTTGTGGTATATGATTGTGTTGGAATTCTTTTGTGCTATAAGAAGTGATGAAGCAATATGTTTCAGAAAAAGCTGAGAAGATTCATATGAACTGAAACAAAGTGAAGTGAGTAGAACCAGAACATTGTACACAAATAACAGCAATATTGTACAATGATCAACTGTGAATGACTTTGCTACTCTGAGCAATATGGTGATCCAAGATAATTCTAAAGCACATATGATAAAAAATGCTATCCACCTCCAGATAAAGAACCTCTTAAATCTGAATGCAAATTAAAGTATATATAGATATTTCATTTTCCTTTTTTTGGTCTGTGTTCTCTTTTGCAACATGGCTAATAAGGAAATATATTTTGCATGATTTTTATGTATAATCTATATCAAATGGTTTGCCTTCTCAAGAAGAGGGGAAGGGAGAAGGGAATTTGAAACTCAAAATTTTAAAAACAAATGTTTAAATTTTTTACATGTAATTGAGAAAAATTAAGTAAAATAAAAGGAAAATGATTTCAATTTCAAAATAATTTAATTTAATTTAAAAATATTCAGTTCTCTAAGGTCTGTGTCTGAAAGTTATTACATCATTCTCATAACACTTGAGTTTGGTTCTGTAAACTATAAATGAAGAAATTAAGCACCAGGAAACAAAATTACCTGTTACTGGGAGCAGCTAACAAGCTCGATGGAAAGAGCAGGGCCTAAATCCTAGTTTTCTACTGACTCTGTCTGGTATTCTTTACAATATCTTCAGAAGTACATTGTTAATAACTAGGGAGGCTAAATTCTCAAGGTTGCAAAGTTTTATCTTTTCAAAGCTGGAAGTGTCAGGACTGACTTTCCTTTATTGAAAAAGACAAAGATAACATTTTTTAAAAATTTATTTAATATATTTAGTTTTCAGCATTGATTTTCACAAGAGTTTGAATTACAAATTTTCTCCCCATTGCTATCCTCCCCACCACTCCAAGATGGCGTATATTCTGGTTGCCCTGTTCCCCAGTCAGCCCTCCTATCTTTCACCCCACTCCCCTCCCATCCCCCTTTCCCTTCTTCTCTTGTAGGGCAAGATAAATTTCTATGCCCCATTGTCTGTGTATCTTATTTCCTAGTTGCATGCAAAAACTTTTTTTTGTTGTTTTTGAATGTCTGTCTTTAAAACTTTGACTTCCAAATTCTCTCCCTTCTTCCCTCCCCTCCCACCCTTCCTAAGAAGGAAAGCAATTCAACATAGGCCACATGCATATCATTATGTAAAATCCTTCCACAATACTCATGTTGTGAAAGATTAACTATGTTCCTTCCTAACCTATCCCCCTTTATTGAATTTTCTCCCTTGACCCTGTCCCTTTTCAAAAATGTTTGTTTTTGATTACCTCACCCCCCTGTCTGCTCACCCTTCTATCATTCCCTCTTTTCTATCTTCTTCCTCCTTCTTTCATGTGGGGTAAGATACCCAATTCAGTGTGTATGGTATTCCCTCCTCAGGTCAGATCCTATGAGAGCAAGATTTACCCATTCCTCCTCACCTACCCCCTCTTCCCTTCCTACAGAACTGGTTTTTCTTGCCACTTTTATGCCAGATAATTTACCCCATTCTATCTCTCCCTTTCTCCCTCTCTCAATATATTCCTCTCTTATCCCTTAATTTGATTTTATTTTTTTAGATATCATCCCTTCATATTCAACTCACCCTGTGCCCTCTGTCTAATACATATATATATATATATATATATATATATACACACACCTACATATGTACATACATAGACACACACATATGTATATATATGTGCATACACATAAAAATGCATATTCCTTTCAGCTACTATGATATTGAGGTCTCATGAATCATACACATCATCTTTCCATGTAGGAATGTAAACTAAACAGTTCATCTTTAGTAAGTCCCTTATGATTTTTCTTTCTTGTTTACCTTTTAATGCTTCTCTTGATTCTTGTGTTTGAAAGTCAGATTTTCTATTCAACTCTGGTCTTTTCACTGAGAAAGCTTGAAAGTCCTCTATTTTATTGAAAATCCATATTTTGCCTTGGAGCATGATACTCAGTTTTGCTGTGTAGGTGATTCTTGATTTTAATCTGAGCTCCATTGACCTCCAGAATATCGTATTCCAAGCCCTTCCATCCCTTAATGTGGAAGCTGCTAGATCTTGTGTTATCCTGATTGTTTTTCCACAATACTCAAATTGTTTCTTTCTGACTGCTTGCAGTATTTTCTCCTTGACCTGGGAGCTCTGGAATTTGGTGACAATGTTCCTAGGAGTTTTCTTTTTGGGATCTTTTTGAGGAGGTGATCTGTGGATTCTTTC
>CM053627.1:98883913-98901139 GCA_028646595.1 Phalanger gymnotis | reverse complement strand
AGACTGGGGAACAGGGCAACCAGAAAGTACGCCATCTTGGAGTGGGGGGGGGAGGAAATGGGGAGAAAATTTGTAATTCAAACGCCTGTGAAAATCAATGCTGAAAACCAAACATGTCAAAAATAAATTAAAAAAAAAACAAATAAAATTCTATATTCAAAAAAAAAAATCAAATCCAAAAGTCTTATATTCATTTATTGGTCATAAAGATTAAGTATTTATTATTTGTTACAATCTGGTGAGTGAAGATATGATAGAATTGAATGATTCCAGAAGTAATAGGGGTATTGATTTTATTGTAGTTCTCAGGGCAAGCGATTGAAAGGGAGGAGTGGTGATAGAATAGATGGAAAGAACATAGCTCAGGTAGATGACAGGAAGAGATGTGAAGCATGCTCTGGTCTGGGACAGGATAGATATTAGTAGGCTGTGTTATTATGCACTCACCAATTGGGACAGTTTGTGTCTCAGGGTAGGAGTTTCAAAATTAAGTGGGTTAACGCCCCAGGGCATGGTTTCTGGGGGTCTGGTGATGGTGAAAGGATAGGATAGATGACTGGAAGAAGATGGCGCCAGTAAATGGTTGGATGGGAAGTCAAGCATGGTTTCAGTTGGGGGCTGGCTAAAAATAGAGGGCCATGTCAGTTTGCATTCACTCACTCACCAGTCAGGACTACTCAGGCTCCAGGGCAAGAGTTTCAAAGCAAAGTGGATTAATTCCCTCAGGGAATGGTCTCTGAAGTTCCAGTGGCCTGAAAGTTCTTGCAGCAAGCCACATGGCAAGACAACTGGACTGGACGACTGGACGTTTGTGGAGTTTAAAACAGCACATTTTGCTGCTGCCAAATTTTTTTTGTTTTTGTTTTCTACTTTAATAGTATTTTGTTTTTTTCCAATTACATTTAAAGCTAGTTCTCAATATTAACTTTTATAAGATTTTGAGTTTCAAATTTTTTTCTCCCTCCCTCCCCATCCCCCTTCCCAAGACAGTATGCAATATGATATAGGCTCTATGTGTACAATCATATTAAACATATTTCCACATTAGTCATGTTTTGAAAGAAGAATCTGAACAAAAAGGAAAAACAACGAGAAAGAAAGAAGTATGCTTTGATCTGCATTCAGACTCCATAGTTCTTTCTCTGGATATAGATGGCATTTTCCATCATGAGTCTTTTGGAATTGTCTTAGATCTTTGTATTGCTGAGAAAAGCTAAGTCTATCAAAATTGGTCATCACCGCTGCCACATTTTCAAACTAGGTTAAATAACAGCAAAACAGAAGGGTTTTTTTTTCAGTCTCCAGGTGCAAATTTGACTTTTTCTATCTCCCCCCTCCCCCACCCAAATCTTAACTTTAACACTCTATAATTCATAGGTTTCTTGATTCAAAGAGCTTAATAATACTATTATCCTACCCGTATTAAGGTTCACAAATTTAGAGACTGGGCAGACAACTAATCCTTTCACAGTTGAGGAAACAGGCTCAGAAAGGTTAAAAAACTTGCCCAGGTCATCGATATAGTCAGTGGCAAAATCAATCTTTGACAGACCTAGTATTTGAATTCAAATTTTCTGAATCAAAATCCAACAGTCTTTTTAAAGTCATGGTAATGTCCAGGTCCAGCTTTGCTGGAGAAATGCAGGTTCCAGATAGAAATGTAATTTATTGTTCAGTCATTTTTGGTCATGTCAGTCTCTTTATAACCCCATTTGGGCATTTCTTGGCAAAGATACTGGAGTGGTTTGCCATTTCCTTCTTCAACTAATATTACAAATGAGGAAACGGAGGCAAACGGAGTTAAGTGACTTGCGTAAGTATCTGAGGCCAGATTTTAACCCAGGAAGACAAGTCCTCTTGACTCCAGGCCCAGCGCTATATCCACTGTACTGTCCAATGGCCTGAGAAATGTAATGCAAGCATTCCTAACATTAAGATACATAACCCATGCTCTGGGCCCCTTGAAGACTCTCATGCTCAACAGATGGAATGCTATCCAGGGGGCTTGACTACAAAAGATCAATTTCTCTTCCTTTGGCTCAATTGCCCCCAAACGGATTAATTCATCAATGTCTACAAGATGAAACTTAGGTATAATTCATGAGAAATGTGTTAGACCTGTATCTTGTTCTAGTCCCCCTGATCACCCCCACTCTTCTAGTCAGTATAGTAAGTTTATAAGCACTCAGTATAAAGGAGCAATAGCAGGAAATAAGATTGGAAAGAAGAACCTGGAAGTCACATACGAATTGTCCCAAAGATCAAAGGAGCATAATTTACATATTGTATCATATATTAACCAAAATTCACATCCTGGCATTTGGTGCTGAATCAGGGTAAGCCATGTAGGTGCTGCTGGTCAGGGTTTCTGGTCCCATGATATGTAAATTCAAGACAAAGTCTAGTCGTCTACAATTCCAGACCAGCAGAATACCAAAAAGATGCTGACAACTTTGAGAAGACTTTGAAATTTTACCGATAGTTTTGAGATGATTTGAAGATGTAAAGGAACAGACCCCAAGGAGGCACAGATAGGAGTTGGTCTGCCCCTCCCCACCCCAAATTCCCTCTCAAATTCTTCCCCTGCCCCCAGCACTCTCCATCAGGTCCATGCTGCTGCATGCATGCTCCCAACTCTAACATATGATTAAATGAGGGATAATCTCTGCCACTTCCCCTCCCCATGCCCTCCTCCATGCTGCCTACCTTCCTTCACCATTCCATCCCTCATTCCCATACTGCCATCTCCCTTTGTAGCACTGTCCACTGCTTGTTCCTGCCTTTATGGGCTTTTTGATCACACACCCATTGTGTTTAATTAAAGCGTGATTGCTGGCTCATTTCCCTCAGCCCGTCATGGTCTTTCCTGGCAAGTGTCCAAAGAACCACCTTCTGCCATGTTGTAATTTCATAAATTAGTTATCAATTCATTAAGTATGTGTAAAGAGACCCTCACAAAATATTTTCCACCCATCAGTTACTGAGGTTTAATATGGAGGGCCGTATAAAGTTCTCCACAGAATTTCTCTACCATTTCATCCTAAGCAACTCGTGGTTGTTCAGTCATTTCAGTCATGTCTGACTCTTTGGGACCCCATTTGGGGTTTTCTTGGCAAAGATACTGGAGTAGTTTGCCATTTCCTTCTCTGGCTGATTTCACAGATGAGGAATTGAGGCACATAGGGTTAAGTGACCTGGGGTCACACAGCTAGTCAGTGTCTGAGGCCATATTTGAAGTCAGGTCTTCCTAACTCCAGACCTGCACTCTATCCACTGGAGAATCTAGCTGCCTCCAAAACAACATCACACTCTGATCTCCAATCTCTTTTCTCCTGAGTCATTTCCCCTGCACTACCTCATCTCTCCTCTTCTCCCTATCTTGACTCACTGGTAAACCAATTTAATTCTACACCCTCCTTTTCTCTTGCATCCCTAGTGCCGTTAATTCTAACAGATTATTCCTGGCCACTCCCACCATTCATCCCCATCATGCCTATATACATGCTGCTGAATGAAGGTGGAGAAAATCCACTGAACAGGTGCACTACAAATTTATGTTAGTAACCTCAACTGGGCCCTCCCCATTTCTAGGTAATCCTACGATACCTCCCTTATCAACCCATGATAGCACTGCACAGCAACACTTCCAAATCTTCTTAAGCCTCACGTGGCTCTCCCTCCTTCCCTTCTCTCATCTGAGAATCTTGCTTGATATTTTACAGAAATTATTGAGGCCATTCACTCCCTCTTCTCTCCTTTTCCTAATCTCCTATCACTCAGATGCCTATCTTCTCCCTGTCTCACATGATGAAGTAACCTTACTCCTTACCAAGGCTAACGCCTTTCCTTTTTCAAGACATCCCATTCCATCTCGTATACTCCAAGAGATTCCCCCTCTGTCATCCCCACTCTTTCTCTTATTTTTATTCTCTCCCTCTCTACTGGCTCATTCCTTACTGCCTGCAAGTATGCCCATATTTCTCCTATCCTGAGAAAAACCTTCACTTGATACTTCTGCCATCTTCTGCCTTTTGTAGCCAAACTCCTTCAAAAGGCTATCTGCAAAAGGTGTTTTCACTTTCTCTTCCCTCACTCTCTTCTTCACTCCTTACAATATGGCTTCTGACCTTATCATTCTACCAAAACTCTCTCCAAAGTTATTAGTGATTTCTTAGCTGCCAAATCCAATGGCCTTTTTAAAAATCAATTCTCATTCTCCATGAGTTTTCTGCAGCCTTTGGCACTGTTGATCACTCTCTCTCCCTTGATATTTTCGTCTTTGTAAGTTTTCTGGATGCCATTGTCTCCTGATTTTCCCCCTACTTATCGGACTGTTCCTTCATTGTCTCCTTTGCTGGATCTTCCTCCAAATTGTGCCCTTTAATTGTAAGTATCCTTTATGATTCTGTCTTGAGTCCTCTCCTTTTCTCTCTCTCTATTACTTCACTTAGTGATCTTATCAGCTCCAGTGGTTCTAATTATCATCTCTATGCTGGAACTTCTCAAATCTGTGTTTTTTGCCCCAATCTCTGCTGACCTCCCATGTTGGATCTTCAACAGTCTTTCAGACATCTCAAACTGGATGTCCAGGAGACATCCTCAGCTCATTATGTCCAAAATTGAACTCATTATCTTTCACCCTACCCTTCTTCACCTTCCTACCTTCCCTATCACTGTAGATGGCAACACCACCCTCCCAGTCCCTCAGGCTAACAACCTAGGAGTCATCCTGGATTCCTCACTATCTCTCACCCCTCCATACCCAAATTTTTGCTCACTTCACCTTTGCAATATTTCTCAAATATGCCTTCTTTCCTCCACTGATATTGCCCCCATTCTAGTGCAGGCCTTCATCACCTCATCTCTCCCCACTCCAGTCTATTCCCCATTTAGGCACTTGAGTGATTTTCTCTTAAATTCAGGTCCTATCACATCACCCTTCCCCACTCAATAAACTCTATTGACTCCAGGAGCAAATACAAAGTACCTGGCATTCAAAGACCACCATAAACTAGTCCCTCCTACCTTTCCAGTCTTCTTATGCCTTACTCCTCAACATGTACTCTTCAATCCAGTGACATTGGCCTCCTGGATGTTCCTTGAACAAGACATTCCATCTCTTGGCTTCTGGCTCTGGCTGACTCCAATGCTCAGAAAATGTTTCCTCCTCTGTTCTGACTATTGACCTCCCTGGTTTTCTTTAAGTCTCAACTAATATCCCACCTTCTACAAGAAGCCTTCCCTAACTCCTCTTAATTCTGTCAATTTCCCTCTCTTAATTATTTCCTATTTATCCTTTATATAACTTGCTTTGTATTTACTTGCATGTTGTCAAACAATTATTTCCTCTTAATCTTTTATATAACTTGCTTTATATTTGTTTGCATGTTGTCAAACAATTATTTTCTATTAATCCTTTTGTAACTCACTTTGTATTTGTTTGCACATTGTCAAACACACTTTAGACTGTAAGCTCCTTGAGGGCAGGGACTGCCTTTTGTCTCTTTTTGTGCTAGCACTGTGTCTGGCACATGATAGGTATTTAATAAATGTTTGTTGATTGATTGATTGATACTTGGTGATTTCAGCCAAAGGTGGGAAAAGGTGAGGATGGAGGAAAGTATCTGGGAAAGCCTGGTCTAGGAAGAGGAATAAAAGAGTCTTGTAGATTATACAGAAACCTCACACCTTTAAATCATGAATACTTCAAGAAAATAATTAGTAGGCCCTGGTCATGGTGAACACCAATTAGTATAATAAAGATAAAATGAAGTCTATTTTAACAGGTGCAAAAAGACTTGTTATTGATATGGGCATTATCCCTGAATCAGCTGATCTGACCAATGGTCTAATATAGCACCACTCCATGCAGGCCTGCTAAAAAATCCCATTTATTCCTCTGACACACAGATCCCTCTGAGGGCTTCCTGTGTGTTGGGAGGAGTTAAACATTCAGGTGACATTGCAGATTAAAGGAAAGAAGGGCCCTTTCCAGGCAGAGATAGTATCAGACAGAAGTCATGGGACATTAAGTTCAAAATCAGACATCTAGTTTCCTTTAGGTGAGTAACAGTACAGAAATTAGCTGAGTTCTACTTGACTGAGAACAGTTGAGGTGTAGGCCAGTCCATATATCCACCAGGGAAAGGAAGACAAGGAATTATCTGGGAAGTTTGAAAGGATCTCAAGAAGCATACACTGATTGTCTCTGGAAAAATTTCTCATATATCATCTCGTCTCTTTTTCCACAAATCTCCCACTGTAGTCCTAAGAGTACCTTTCCTACGTGAAAACAGTCATGTGAGGTGCCGACTCCCCCTCTTCACCACCTTGGAACCAAGAATGGATACCTGGAGACCTGGTTCCCAGCTCTAGTAACATCAGACCACATTCCTTCTCCTCACAGGTCTATGAAGATTGCCCTGTAGCCCACCCATAAAGGATGCCCAACCCCTATAAAGCTTCTCATTGGTTACCAGTCAGACAAAAAGCATCTGTTAAGCACTTACTAGGTCCCAGGCATTGTCTAAGCACCAGGGATAAAGGCCCAGAATGTCCTCACTATCCACTCCACTTCATGAATCTCTTCACAATTCAAGTTCTAATTCAAATCCTCCTGACAATAGCTAGGTAGGTGGTACAGCGGGTAGAACACTCGAGATGGAATCAGGAAGATGTGAGTTTAAATTCTGGCCTCAGATACTAGCGGTACAATCTTGGGCAAGTCACTTAACGTCTGTCTGCCTCAATTTCCTCAGCTGCAAAATGGAGGTGATGATACTATCTACCTCCCAAGTTGTGAGAATCAAATGACATTATTTGTAAAGTACTTAATGCAGTGCCTAACACACAGTAGGGGCTTCATAAATGCTTATTTGTTACTTTCATTCTTACCACGTGGAATCTTCCTGCACCCCAGTGTGATCTGACATCCCCATTGTGATCTTTCTCTAATTGGCATCCTAGTTATAAGAATATCACTGAGGGTCCAGTCACTGATTTCTAGTCACTGCTCAACCACTTATGTGATATACAACCTTAGGAAAGGTCATTTAATATCTCTCAGCCAGACTTCATAATCTCCACAGTCCTTTCCAGCTTTGCATAGAGGGAACGAAAGCTTCTTGAAGGCAGTGACCGAGTTTCATATTCTGTAACCCTCCCAGAATTAAGTACAGCACTAGGTACAAAGCAAACACTCACTAAATGCTTACTGATGGATTGATTAAATGTTTGTTCATTTCCTTCCATGCCTAGAGCAGATCTAGTTCCTAAGGGCACAGGCAGCTGGGATGCCTTATGGTTTTGTTGGTGAGAAACCCTTGGGAAGAAAATACAAGTGGGAATATGGAAGTTTTACAGAGAGCATTTTTATTGGCTCACTTTCTACCCACCCCTTTCCCGTGTCCCAATTGGTTGCTGCCTACAACCCTGGGTTCTATAAAATTAAGAGATTCTGGGAAATACAAGAGTTTTCCTCTTGTCACTCTATCTTTCAGCTCCTCTCCGGTCTCAAAAGCCAGGAAGCAGTCAAGGGCTAAGATGGACAAAATGTTCCTGCTGGGCCTCTCTCTGCTCTACCTCTTGGGAGGTGAGTTCTGGGACAGAATGTTGGGGATCTTGCCATCAGTGTTCTCCTTTTTCTCCCCCAAAGTTCATTCTAAGTATCAGAGCAGGGATCATACAAAAACCAGTACCTGCTCTGTTTTCCTCAACCTCCTTCCCTTCTCTTTGGAATCCTCAGGTTTCTTCTCCCAGCCCTCACTGTATCCAGCTCCTTCTGAGGGTCCAAGACAACAAGAAGTTAGGGCAGGTCGGGGTGGGATGAGGTGGGAAGAAGAAGAGACAACAGGAGTTGGGCAACTAAAGGAAATAATATAATATCATCCCTGTTACCTCCAAGATGGGGAAGCAGGGCTCTTCAGTTCAAGAGGAGATTCGCTTCTCATTTGCAAAGTCTGCAACAAATATGTATATACCCGCTGTTTGGTGAATGACAGTACATGTTCTACGATCGAATTAATGGGATGCCAAACCCAGGTTCACTACCAAATCAAGAATGGCAGTAAGGAAACCAGAGTACCAGCTTGAGCTGCCTCTGACGTGACCTACTCAGGCTGTGTGTGGGAGTGGGGCTGGGGGCTGGGTGAGAGAGGGTGTGGGAATGGGGTATGGTGTTGACTAGCCTACTTTTTTCTGTTCCCTTGGGGGTGAGGACAACCATAATGGTTTCTACTTCAACTTTCAGAGTTTCCTTATTCTCATTGCATAGATATACTCAGAGAGATTAAAATGATTTATCTGAAATCATATGACTAGTGTGTGAAAGAGCATAGGTCCACTGTTCTTTCCAGTCCACCACACTAAGACGAACCATATGTCCTCTTCTTGTTCTAACGACTAGAGACTTGGGGTGGAGACAGGGAAGGGGAGTGGGAGGGAGCAAACAGCTCAGCAGAGGAAGTATTTTGTAAGTTACAAATAGCAAGAGTAAGGGGCTAGGTTTGAATTCTCCTTTCCAGTTTATGGGCTGACTTTGGGGAAGCCTCTTCAAAGTTGACCCTTTCTCCTTTCTCAGAGTGGCTCTGTTCTCATACTTCAATGGAGTGTGCTAAGAACTGCAAGAGAAGTTACATCAAAATGAGTATTATGGCAGTTTTCACGTTTTGCTGTGATGATACGGACAAGTGTAACTATGCTTATACAGCAATGATAAGACCTTATTAGTAGCTTTGTGCCCTCTGCCCTCTCATCTCCTTCACCACTCCAACATGGTGCCTTCCTAATGGCTCCAAGTACTATTGACTCCCTTGACCCATTGGCCCCATGATTGGGGGGTGGGACATTCAGAAGAGTTAAATGGAAGAATGTCTACCTATACATCCTTATGAATTTCATCATTACCTTATTTGATGTTAACATTGCCCCTTAACTTCCAAATAAAGTTTTCTTTAACTCAACCATATTTCAGTTTATTTAATGGGGAAAAAGTATTTTTACTTATGACTAAACCAGGAAAGCTCTGGATTACTTTGACATCCCAGAGGTCAGACTGGCAACTGCACAGACAGAGGAGTTGTGAAACAGATGTGGGGTATGGGGTATTATAAAGAGAAGGATACTTCTAACAGGGCTGTGTCGGGTGTTACTTTTAGCCATTCTCCTGTCTGTGAGTCATTACTTCATAGAGCCTTTAGGTGACTACAGGACAAACAGGAGAGGGCATCTTGAAAAGTCCTAGAGAATATGGATTCCAGAGAGGCTAAGAGACTATAGGAGGTAATAAACATATTTTTCATCATTGTGGGACATGCACAAGATGCCAGTTTCCCTTGCTAAGTGGTACCTGTCCCTACACTGCCACCACCACTACTTCTTGGGTTAAGCCCACAGTGCGATACAGGAGGGCTGGGGATAGGAATGGCACATCAGCTCACTGGGAGACGGTATCTTCAGGGATGGGTAATGAGCTGTTCCTTCTAAAGCTCCAAATGGCACCAGTGTAGCAGTCAGTGAGGTGGACAGCACAGCGTGAGGCAGTGTGCAGTCCCACAGAAACTGACAGCGGGGGATGCTTTTCTAGGCAATTCCTTCCTAATACAGTTGCAAACTAGGTCATGGTTTTATCATCAAGAACAGGGCTGCTGGTGATGCTGAAGCTTTCTCTATAATAGAGCATAGATCCTAAGGGTTTTTGTACATGACTAGGAGAGAGAACAATTTTTTTATAGCCCATCATTTCAATGAGATCCTAGGGGTTTTGGTGAGTCTAAGTTCCTACCTCCCACTGTTTTCTTTCTGCCTCTATAGGGTTTGGCCAACCTGATCAAGTATTCAGGGGTAGGTGCCTACTTTGGGAGATGGCATCTGAAAAGAATTCCTGGCTGTGTACATTTACACTGTGGAAGTAGTCAGCTTGGAAGCTCAGGACACTGATATTAAAAAGAGGATTTGCCACTGGAGAGCCTCAGATACATGTTGCTTGTCTGTCCATACAGATTCAGGGTATCTCCTTCCTCTTGGTGATAACTGTATGGGAGTATATTACACCTTGACCACGAGAGCCTGGGGAAAAATAGTCTTCAGAGATCTTGGTCCCTGTCTCCAGAAAAGCTTCTCAGGAAGGCCCCTGGACTTCTCTGTTCAGGCTACCAGCTTCATCCTTTCATCACACCAAATCATCCCCCTACCAATACCGTTTTATCCCTCTAGGAAGCTCTCACGGCTTCCTAGCCACCTCAGCTGAGAGCTTTATGACAAATTTCACTGGAAAAATTGAGGTATTTTATGAGAGCTCTCTCTTTCGTCTATCACATCTCCCATCACTCAGATGCCTTTTGTCATTATCTCCTTGTTCGCCAGTCTCACATAAAGAAGTGGCTCTTCTTGCCAAGGCAAATTCCTCTATGTGCCTAATTGATCTCCTTCAATCTTGTCGTCTCTGGAAGACTGCCCCCTATAAGACCCCCACTCTCTTACCAATCTACAATCCATCCCTGTCTACTAGATGCTTCCTTTGTAATCATAACAGAGCTAGTTCTCTCCCATTCTCCAAAATACACTTGATGATCTGAATATCCTTGCTAACTATCATTCTGTGTATTGACAGTCTTTAACAACCAGCTTTTTGAAAAAAAAATGTATGCAAGGCACACTTTTAAGTTTAATAGGCATTATTAGCAATTTTACACACTTTCTTCAGTCTAGATAGCAACGAAATAATAAATCAAGCACTGATTTGTAGCATTTGAAGATTTCTGAAGTGTAAATGATCATACTGAAAATTTAACTATTGGCTCTCATGGGCAGGTTCCAGATGCTCCAGCATATCCCTGCCTCTATGTCTTTTCTTTTTCATAGTTAAACTCCTTGAGAAATCCAACTAAATAATCCATTCCTTCACTCCATTTCCTCTTTCTCTCTTTGTAACTTTATTTAGACTGGTTTCTGATGTTATCATTCAACTGAAATAACTCTCTCAAGGGTCAAGATGGAGAAGAGAGAAGAGTAGCTAGTGCAGGGGTGATAATCTAGAGAGAATTGAGGGGTCAAGGGATTGGAGGTCTCAGTGTAGACGAAGAGCAGGATTTGGTAAGGGAAGGCAGAGAGGTAGAAAGCCAATATATTGTGATCAGATAAGGAGACATGGTCTCTCTGTCTGCTGTTTGGTTAAGTTGTGTCTGACTCTTTGTGAGCCCTTTTGTAGTTTTCTTGGAAAAGATACTGGAGTGGTTTGCCATTTCCTTTTCCAGCTCATTTTTACAGATGACAAAATTGAAGCAAACAGGATTAAGTGACTTGCTGTATTGGGAATCAAGATGGACTCTTAGCACTCATTCAATCAAGTGCCCTTGAAGAGTTTGGCCTTTGTTTCCTTGATTAGATTAGGAGTCCTCGATGACTTCTTTGCCTCAAGGGAAAGCCCAGTTTACATGGCTTTGAGTGACATGTTTGTGACATCAGAGGCTTTTAGACCACATGGGTTTAAGTCACATTTTTGTGATGATTTTTAGGTCATGTGGATGAGTCGCATGTGTGACTCACCTTTGACCCTGAAAAAGACATATAAACCCAGAGGCTAGCTTTCTCTTTTGGAGCTCTGAGCTGTAGCAGGAGTGGTGTGTGACTCTAGGCCAGCCGTTGTTATGAGCTCCCTGGCTTTGATGTTGGTGCTTCTCTGGTAACTGTATGTTGTGATTTTGTCAGACAGAAATCTGTCTGTTGATTCGTGTTTATTCATTCTGTTTATATTTGCTCTGAAGCTCAGGGTGCTGACTTTTCCCCCTGAGCTGAGTGAATGATGTTTGTATGTTGGATTAAAGTAAGCTTGTTAACCCCTTAACGTTGCTTTCCTTAGTAAAGCAGATCAAAAGAACCTGCAGCATTCTTGTTGTTGGGCTTGTGTTGGTTTTTCACCCCCACAGCAGCTGCTAGCCCAATTGTTGAAACACTTGCCCAGGGCCACACAGCTAGTAAGTGTCTGAGGCCAGATTTGAATTCAGGAAAAGGTGAGTTGGTTCTTACTCCAGAGCTGGTGGTCTATCCACTGCACCAACTAGCTGCCCACTGTCTACTATTCTTCTAAACCTCTTCTTGAGGTGAATAGATAAGACTAATATATTCCTTCCAACTTCCCCTGTGCCCCTCACCTACCCTGCCCCATTGCCCCAGGCAGGGCTCTACAGGTATTTGTGATTATAGCAGTAGATGAAGAATCTTTAAAGGTTTAACACATAAACTGCAATATTTACTGAGTTTGTTATGAACACTCTGCTTGGTGCTAGGGATACAAAGCCTAAACAAACAAACAAAAATGAAAAGAAGAAATCCCTCTTCTCAAGGAGTTCACATTGTATTTCTATTGAGAGAAAACAAAATATACCTATGTAAAGATATACAAAATAAACATCACATTAACTTCAGACATTTATTAGCTGTGTGACCCTGGGTAAATCATTTGATTTCTATCAGCCTCAGTTTCTCTGTAAATTGTATTTATGTACTGTAAAACTTGGTTCCTAGGGATGTTGTGAGGATAAAATAAGAAATATTTGTAAAGTGCTAAGCACTTTACAGGCACATGATAGGCACCTTGATGAATGCTTGTCTCTTTCCTTTATCCATTTTCCCTCAACCAAAATACAAATAGTTAAGGAGGGAGAGCATTAACAGATGGGGGATCATAATGGATTCACATAGAAAGTGGTACTTGAACTATGCTATGAAGGAAGGGAGAGAATCTGTAAGGCGGAGGTGTTCAGATTTGTGGGCTCATGGCCAGTGAAAAGGTACAGAGATGAGAGGAGGAGGGTCACGTGTGAGGAACAGTGAAAAGGAAAGTTTGATCATGCAAAAGTTTGGAATGGAGAGTTACACATATATTGAGGCTGGAAAGAAAGTTTGAGGTATTGTTGTGAAGGGCTTTAAAATCCCAATAGAGGAGTTTATATTTTATCCTAGAGTTAATAGGAAACCACTGGAATTTAGAGGAGAACCATGGTTATTGTGTATGAGGAAAATCACTTTGACTACTTTGTGAGTCTATGGTCCAGGTCAAGGGTGGGGAGCCTGCAGCCTCAAGTACAATCCAGTTGGATTCAATCAAAGGGCTGCACTTGAGGACCTAGAGGGACACATGTGGCCTCAAGGCTGCAGACTTCCCATCCCTGGTCCAGGTGAAAGGTGATGAGGGCTTAAATTAAGGTGGTAGATGCATTAGTAGAGAGAAGAGGTCAGAGGTGAGAGATGTTATAGAGGTAGAAAGGAGAAGATTTGCAACTGAGTGGATATATAGAGTGTGAGAGAGTAATGGATCAAAGACAACACTAATGTTGGGAACCTTGGGGAGTGGAAGAATTGTATTGGTCCTTGGAAAAAATGGGACAGTGTGGTAGAGTGCTGGTTTTGGAGAGGAATGATATTGAGTTCTGTCTTAGACCTGTTGAGTTTGAGATATTTCTGGGACATCCAGTTTGATATAACCACTAAAAAAATTGATGATTCAGAAGATACAGAAATGAAGCGAAGGAGTGAATTCAGGATACATATATATATATATGCATAATATATACATATGTATTTATGTATATTATATATGTATACATGTATGTGTATAGGATATTTCTAATTAATCTGCATAGAGCCGATAACTAAACTCATGGGAATTGATGAAATCATTAAGAGAGTAGGTTTTGAAAGAAAAGAGAAGAGGGAAGAACTTTGTGGAACACCCATAGTTAAGGAGTGTGATGCAAATGAGGATGAATGACTCGCCTTCAAAAGAGTCTGAGAATGGTCAAACAGATAGGAAGAGAATCAGGAGAGAGCACTTCGATATAAGGGTCAGGAGGAGAGCATCCCGGAAGAGAGGGTAGTCAGCAGTGTCAACTATATCAGAGTAATCAAGATAGAGGGAGGATTGAGAAGAGACTGTCAGATATGCCAATTACAAGATCACTGGTACCTTTGAAGAGAGTAGTTTCAGTTGAATTCATTGAATGATGAAATTCATTCATTCAATGAATGATGATATTCATTCATTCACTGAATGATGAAGCCAGATTTAGGTGTTGAATCCTCATATGGTTGAGGAGTGAGTAAAGGAACAGGAAATAGTGGTAATGAGTATAGGTAGCTATTTCTAGGATTTTCACTGAGAAAAGGAAGAAAGATAACAGGATAATAGCTAGAGATGTAGAGGGTCCAGAGAAGGTTGTTTTTTTCCTTGAGGGGAAGACTTTGGTGTATTTGTAAGCAATAGGAGAGAAATGAGAAGATATGGAGAGATCAAAGGTTAGAAGGGGAGGTTACTGGGTTTTTGATCTACTCAAAAACAAGGAATGGGATTAAAGACCTGTGTAAATAGGCTTGACAAGGAGAAGGGCCACCTCATTGTCAGAAACTGAGGGGAAAGAGGAGTGTGTGTGTGTGTGTGTGTGTGTGTGTGTGTGTGAAATTCAAGGGATTTTGAACTGAAGAAAAAGAAGAGAGAGCTCAGTGCTGATTATTTTGATTTTCTCAATAAGTTAAAAGTCAAAGCCCTCAACTGAGGAAGTAAGAGAACAGAGAGGTGTGGAAGGCTTGAAAAGCGGTATTATGGGAGACAGTATATGCAGTACTAAAGAGAATGACCAGGAATTCATTGTTATGATAAGTCTCTGTGAATCAAATGAGTAGAGGGAGGGAGGGAGGGGAGGGGGAGGGGGAGGGGGAGAGATAGAGAGAGAGAGAGAGAGAGAGAGAGAGAGACAGAGAGAGAGAGACAGACAGAGAGAGAGAGAGACAGAGAGAGAGAGAGAGAGAGAGAGAGACAGAGAGAGAGAGACAGAGAGAGAGAGACAGAGAAAGTCAGAATGAATGGAAGTTTATTCAAGAGAATCAGAAGGCATTGAGTGCCCTAAGCAAGGTCATATACAGAAAGAAACTGATTTTATCTTAACAGACCGGAAATAACTAGTTACCAATGTAACAATGAATTGAAAATTAATTGTCTGTGTGCAGTCAGGGAAGAATGAAGGTCAAAGTAAACACAAAATTAGAAAAAAAACCATAAAGATAAGAGGGTATTTCTTTTTATTACAGAAACTTCCCCTTAAGCTGGTTTAAAGAAGCTATTGTTGGTAAAACATGAAATGGACCAAAATGTGTTTAAAAAGTCATTGGCTCTATCAGCATTTGCAAATGAGGTTAAACTGATGCAAAAAAAGTCACAGAACAAAGAGACAAAGGCAGTTAAATTCACACTAGATTAAATGATGAAATATTGTCCCTTTGGAATGCATAATGAAAAATGCTTATCCCTTATTGTTAGAGAGGAGAATAACTAGTATGGACTGTTCCATATTTAAGCAGATGTACCCAGTCAGTTTGGCTTAGTTTTTCTTTTTTTTACAAAGTAGTGTTCTATTGTGGTGAAGGGAGGTGTGATATATAACTTGGAAAATTATCATAACATTAAAAAATTAAAAACTTTTAAAAAGGATTCCAATTACAGTTACCTTACACAGAACATATCAGATAGCCTTACCAAGGAGAAAGATATTAGTATCAGTTTTGAATAAAAATTCAATTGAAAAATATAACAGAGAATGATGATAGAAAATTAAAAGCAACGATACTTCACAAAACAAAATAGAAAGAACAAAAAAGAAAGGAAGGAAAGAAGGAAGGAAAGAAGAATGGAAGGAAGGAAGGAGATGGGAGGAGAGGAAAGGATGAAAGAAAGAAAATGAGGAAAAAATGAGCCTGAATAGAATTTGGCACATTGAAGATAAACTATATGAATCATCTAAAAATATTTGTAAATGAAACTAGAAAGAGGATAACAAATAGATTTAAAATGAGACAGATCGGTCAGTTTTTGAACTCTATCAACTTTTTTTTCTTTTTTGTTATTTAATATTTTTAGTTTTAAACATTGATTTCCACAAGATTTTGAGTTACAAATTTTCTCCCCATTTCTACCCTCCCCCCACTCCAAGATGGCATATATTCTGATTGCCCCATTCCCCAGTCAGCCCTCACTACTGTCACCCCACTCAACTGCCCCATCCCCTTTCCCCTTACTTCCTTGTAGGGCAACATAGATTTCTATACTCCATTGCCTGTATATCTTATTTCCCAGTTGCATGCAAAGCAACTTTTATTTTGAGCATCTGCTTTTAGAACCTGAGTTCCAAATTCTCTCCCCTCTTCCCTTCCCCCCCCCCCCAAGAAGGCAAGCAATTCAACATAGACCACACAGGTATCATTATGCAAAACACTTCCACAATAATCATGTTGTGAAAGACCAACTATATTTCCCTCCATTATATCTTGTCCCACTTTATTCAATTTTCTCCCTTGAACTTGTCCCTTTTCAAGTGTTTGCTTTTGATTACCTCCTTCCCTGATCTGCCCGCCCTTCTATTGTCCTCCTTTTCTTATCCCCTTCCCCCTAGTTTCCTGTGAGGTAAGATACCTGATTGAGTGTTTATGTTATTCCTTCCTCAGGTCAAAACCAATGAGAGCAAGATTCACTCGTTCCCCCTCAAGTGCCCCCTTTTCCCTTCCAACAAATTCTTTTTCTTGCCACTTTTATGTGAGATAATTTATCCCATTCTGTCTCTCCCTTTCTCCCTCTCTCAATATATTCCTCTCTCACCCCTTAATTTTATTTTATTTTTAAGATATCATCCCTTCATATTCAACTCACCCTGTGCCCTCCCTATATACATACATATATATGTATATGTATATATATGTATGTATGTATGTATACTCCTTTCAATTACCCTAATACTGAGAAAGGTCTCATGAATTACAAACATCATCTTTCCATGTAGGAATGAAAACAAAACAGTTCAACTTTAGTAAGTCCCTTATGATTTCTCTTTCTTGTTTACCTTTTCATGCTTCTCTTGATTCTTGTATTTGAAAGTCAAATTTTCTATTCAGCTCTGGACTTTCCACTGAGAAAGCTTGAAAGTCTTCTATTTTATTGAAAATCCATATTTTGCCTTGGAGCATGATACTCAGTTTTGCTGGGTAAGTGATTCTTGGTTTTAATCCTAGCTCCTTTGACTTCTGGAATATCATATTCCAAGCCCTTTGATCCCTTAATGTAGAAGCTGCTAGATCTTGGGTTATCCTGTTTGTATTTCCACAATACTCACATTGTTTCTTTCTGGCTGCTTGCAGTATTTTCTCCTTGACCTGGGAACACTGGAATTTGGCAACAATATTCCT
>CM053627.1:98858562-98883413 GCA_028646595.1 Phalanger gymnotis | reverse complement strand
TACTCACATTGTTTCTTTCTGGCTGCTTGCAGTATTTTCTCCTTGACCTGGGAACACTGGAATTTGGCAACAATATTCCTAGGAGTTTTCTTTTTGGGATCTTTTTCAAGAGGTGATCAGTGGATTCTTTCAATTTCTATTTTGCCCTGTGGCTCTAGAATATCAGGGCAGTTCTCCTTGATAATTTCTTGAAAGATGATATCTAGGCTCTTTTTTTGATCATGGCTTTTAGGTAGTCCAATAATTTTTAAGTTCTCTCTCCTGGATCTATTCTCCAGGTCAGTGGTTTTTCCAATGAGATATTTCATATGGTCTTACATTTTTCCATTATTTGGGTCCTGTTTATAATTTCTTGATTTTTCATACAGTCACTAGCTTCCACTTGCTCCAATCTAATTTTTAAGCTAGTATTTTCTTCAGCGGTCTTTTGGACCTTCTTTTCCATTTGGCTAATTCTGCCTTTCAAGGCATTCTTCTCCTCTGGCTTTTTTGAGCTCTTTTGCCATTTGACTTAGTCTATTTTTAAGGAGTTGTTTTCTTCAGCATTTTTTGGGTCTCCTTTAGCAAGTCATTGACTTGTTTTTCATGATTTTCTTGTATCACTCTCATTTCTCTTCCCAATTTTTCCTCTACTTCTCTTACTTGCTTTTCCAAATCCTTTTTGAGCTCTTCCATGGCCTGAGACCAATTCATGTTTTTCTTGGAGGCTTTTGATGTAGGTTCTTTGACTTTGTCGACTTCTTCTGGCTATATGTTTTGATATTCTTTGTCTCCAAAAAAGATTCTAGAGTCTGAGTTTGAGTCTGAGTCCTTTTGCACTGCCTGGTCATGTTCCCAGCAAACTACTTGACCCTTGAGCTTTTTGTCAGGGTATGACTGCTTGTAGAGTAGAGAGTACCTTGTCCCAAGCTTTAGGGTCTTTGTTGCTGTTTTCAGAGCTACTTCTACTCCACAGACACTGCAAGCAAGCTATGCCATACCGGTGTTCCTCCTCTCCCAAGAACCGCCAACCAAGACAGTGACCCAGATCCAAGCAGGGAAAAACAAGAGAACCCTGCCTCTGTGCCAGCAAAGTGCTCCCTGTACTCCCGCTCTGATTTGCCGCTTGATTCCTCCTACTGTGTGAGGAGTAGTGTGAGCCAGTGACTTGGGAAGAAACTTATTCTGGAGCTCTGGAAACAGCCACAGGAACTTCCTGCTGCTGCTACCACCACTACCACCACCAGTGAGCCCCCTCTGCTGCCCCCAGGGTTGGAGCCCGACTGCTCTCACCCCGATCCAGCAGTTTTCCCATTAACCTGCTCCATTGTGTTTGGCGTTTGTGGATTGAGAAGTCTGGTAACTGCCACAGCTCAGTGATTCATGGCCCACAGGCATGCTCTGCCTGACTCCCAGTCTGGTTGTTCCTGGTGTGGCCCATGCTTGGCTGTGCTCTAATCCCAACACCGTGCTATAGACTTTTCCCAGTGACCATCCAGTCTGTCTTGGGCTAGAGACCTGCTTCCTTCTGTTATTTTGTGGGTTCTGTAGCTCTAGATTTTGTTCAGAGTCATTTTTAGAGTAGAGAATACTTTGTCTCAAGCTTGAGAGGCTGTGCTGTTGTTTTTAGAGCTATTTCTACACAGCAAGCTTTGCCACACCAGTGCTCCTGCTCCCCCAAGAACCACCAACCCAGACTGCAACTCAGGTCTTAAGCAGGCTCTGCACTCTCGCTCTAATCTACCACTTACTTCCTCCCACCAGGTGGTCCTGGGGCTGAAAGCAACTGCAGCTGTAGTTCTGTCCTCAGAGCTGCACCACCTCCTCTGCCCCCAGGGCGGTGGCCGAACCGCACGCTCCTTTCACTGTGTTCCTGCAGCTTTTTCCACTAACCTTCTCTGTTGTCTTCGGTATTTGTGGGTTGAGAAGTCTGGTAACTGCCACAGCTCACTGATTCAGGATGCTAGGGCCTGTTCCACATGGCTCCTGGTCTGGTTGGTCCTGGCACAGCCTATGCTGGGCTCTGCTCCACTCCCAGCTCCGGGTGATGAACCCTTCCCCGTGACCATCCAGGCTTTCCTGGGCTGGAGCCCTGTTTCCCTCTGTCATTTCATGGGTTCTGCAGCTCTAGAATTTGTTCAGATCCATTTCTTATAGGTTTTTTAGAGGGACCGGGGGCGGGGAGCTCATGCAAGTCCCTGCTTTCCAGCTGCCATCTTGCTCAGAGTCATTTTTATAGATATTTGGAGGGATTTGGGGGACAGCCTAAGTCAGTCCCTGCTTTCCAGCTGCCATTTTGGTTCCACCCAAGCTCCACCAGCTTTTGTACCTGATATACTTTGTGAGAAAGCAGAAATTATACACAAGATAGAGTCAATAAGAACATTGGACCTGACATAGTGAAATAATCCATAGGAAATAATTAGAAGGTTTTCCAGAAAAAAATAGGAAAAATTCTAAGAGAATAAAAACAGTCATCATGAGTGATTTAACAAATGACAAGAATAATTAAGGCAGCACTATATGCTATGGCAATGATTAATCCATACATTGATAACATTTAGTTCATGAAAATATGGTCTAAGAATAAGCAGCCTTCTTCAGGTGTTTTTATGGTCTGCCACAACTGAAAGAGAGGCGTGGTGGATATAAATCTCACTGTGTCTATCTTTATTGATTTTTTAAAACACATTTGACTTGACTAAACTAAATATAGCTGAGAGAACACATCTCTCAAGTACACATTAACATTATGCTGGTGTGCAAAGCAGTTGCTTATCTGTATTGGTTCAGGGAGTTTCCTTCACAGGGAATTCTTTACACTAATAAAATCACAGATCTGGATGAGAGACAGAGAGGTAGAAAGACAGAGACAGACAGAGATAGAGACAGAGACACAGAGAGAGGGAGAGAGAAAGGAGGAGGAGGAGGGGGAGAAGGGAGAGAGAAAGAGGGACAGAGGAGACAGAGACACAGGAAGAGACAGAAATAGAGAGACACACAGAGAGAGACATGGAGGCAGAGAGAGACAGAGAAAAAGGCACAGAGAGACAAAGAGACATAGAAAGAGAGAGACAGAGACACAGAAAGAGACAGAAATATAGACACAGATAGAAACAGATAGGAAGAAAAAGAGAAAAGGAGAGAAAGACTGATAGAGATGGAGACATACACAGAGACAGACAGCGATTGTATGATAGATGCCATTATGCAGATTACAGAATCCCAGAAGATAATTTTGTTCAATGAACTACTGAAGGTTGAAATCAGTATTCAGCTGTTTTCCAAACTGGAGGCATGTAGTCACTGAAGATGCTTATCAGTTTCAGGGAGGAGGTACTGTGCAGAATCCAAAGCCAAAAGGGATTCTTTGTCAAAGGCCATGCTCACCAAATACTCCTATTTTCAGATGACATTGTAGTAATTGCCTTGAACCCTTAAACAGTGCAAAGCCTCCTTTGTGAAATTTACAGCAATTGAAAGATTGGTTTAAACACTCAATCCAATACAATTACTTTCAACAAATACTTATTAAGCATTACACTATATTAAACACTGGGGGAGATGCAAAATTGGGCTTTAACACAATTCCTCAATTTGTGCAGCAGATGGTTAGTCTGAGATATCGTAATCTTGGCCTGAAAACAGAAGTCTCATCTTTATGATTTCAAATCTGGCCTCAGATACTTATTAGCTGTGTGACTGTGGGCAAGTCATTTAACCCTGTTTGCCTTAGTTTCCTCATCTGTAAAATGAGCTGGAGAAGGAAATGTCAAACTACTCCAGTATCTTTGCCAAGAAAATTCCAAATGATGTGTAACTTGGCCAAATGATGCAGATTTGTAATGAGATGGGCTCAGAAATTAGGGAGAATAGGAATACCTCAGGCTGGTTTGCGTTTGAAAAACAGAAAAGTGTTTTCAGTGATCCCAAACTGCCTGTCCTTTTAATAATCATCTTTGTTTTTGAAACAGCAGTATTTTCTCAGGGCTGTTATATGTCTATAAATTATAAGGCACTATCTTCTCACAAGAATTAAAATTACAAATAAGCTTTAGGTTCACGGAAATTTTCATGGTGGGTGCATGCAGACTTCAACCCATTACTAAATTTGATCTACATGCGGATATCTTTGTAAAGGACATGACATAAGATGAGCAAAGTACATGGGCTGGCCGTGATGTATGAGTGAGACAGAATAAATGGATGCTCTCAGTTTTACAAGATTCTAACACTGGTTCCCCTTAGATAAAGAAGAGAAGAAAAGGAATTCCCTCAGTGTGTTGGGGGTGGGTGGAGGTGGGGAACATGGGCAACAGACCAATGGAAAGACAAATTTTGGGGATGGTGCATTGTGGACTAGTGGGTGGCATTAGGTACATTGATGAAATCATAGATTTCTATCCTGCCAGCACCCCATTTATCCAAATGCAACTTTATGGATACAAATAGTTGAGGTAGGAGAGAACAAATGTAGCAGAAATCTTCCAGGAGAGCAACTTTCAATTTTCAGACTTAAGCAGCACTCCAGAGAAGTTTGAGCCTCATACTTAGTATTCACCTAGTAAATGCTAACTTGCTGAAACATTTCTTCAGACATCTGTAAGCCACAATGGTTATATTGTCCCACAGCTGCTGCATATATATTATCTTGTCAGAAGTATACAAGACAGATGTGTATTCTGTGGACTCAGGGAGCACATCTGGAAAGCTCCAGTTATGTCTCAAAAAGAAAATAAACAACAGAATAGAACAACAAACTCCTTCTATATCTTTGTCTGGGTCATTGTATCTTTATGAAATTTCTCCAATGGCCTCTCAAATTTAACACACTCCTCTCCCTTCCTGCTCTGAAAATCATGGAAAGAACCTGGGAAACCTTAGTAATAAAGGTATAAAAACTGAGCAAGTAGCCTTTATGTTACAGGAAGGATCCTTCCCAAGGTAAATGTGTTTATTTTGCAATAAACAAAAAGGGCAAAGGGTCCTTTCTGATTTTCTTTTTGCTTGGAGACCCCATGTTGAGAGTCCTAAGAAAAAATGTCCTTATCCCTCCACCCTCAAAGAAGATTCTCTTGCCCTGTTTCAACCTCTATGAGTTTCTTTTCTTTCAAATATTTTAACGGAAAATTTTGTTTTATATTCCAGTCATTTCTGGACATATTCCACACTGCCTCACTATCTTCCTACCCTACCCCAGCATTTCTTCCCTTGTAAATAAGAAAAACAGACAAATAGAAACAACCAATACCATTGACTATTTGTCAGTGTGAGCAAATCTCTGTCCCTGAATTCCCCCATATTTGCCAAAAGGAGGAAGGTAAATTTCATTATTTTTTAAGGTTTAAGGTTTATTATTAAAATTGCTCACAATTGTTTCCTTCTAGTGTTCTTTCAATTTACAATATCACAAGCATAGTTTGTATAGCCTTCTGTTTCCCCCTGCTCCACTCTCCGTAAGTTTATACAAATCTTCCTATACTTTTCTGAATTCCTCATATTCAAGACTTACTGATGGAACAACAATAGTGAGTCAGTTAGTAACAAGCATGTATCAATTACTTTTGATGTACTAGCCAGGGGTGAAGAACCTGCAGCCTTCAGGCCACATGTGTTTTCTAGGTCCCTAAGTGTGGCCTTTTGACTAGGCACTTTGCTTAGCTCTGGGGATACAAAGAAAGGAAAAAAACAGTCTTTACTTCCAAGGAGCTTGCAGTAATATGTCATTACATCCATTTGCTGGTTTGTTCAGCCATTCTCCAATCAATGGATACTTGCTTTTTTTTGCCTCTCTTTACTACCATAAAAAGTGCTAGTATGACTGTTTTGGAATTACGAGGCTTTTCCTTCTGTGTTTGATCTCCTTGGGGCATTATGTAACCCAGTAATGGTATTGTTAGGTCAATGAGTATGAATAGCTTAGTCATTATTGCATAATTCCAGATTGTTTTTCTGGGCTATATTCTGCTGTTATTACTTGGAGAATAAAAAAGAGGGCTTTCTCCTCCAAAGGTCACACTCCTGGGATTCGTGACCTTTCTCCTACTAGATTATTAACTCCATGAAGAAAGGAATCACCTGCCAACTCATCTTGAAAACAAGTAAGTGGCTGGGGATGGGGGCATGCTTCTGTCATCTCTGCTACCGGGTAGACTAAGGCTAGTGAATTGCTTGAACTCAGGAGTTCTAAGTTGTAATGGCCTAAGCTGATTGAGTGCACACACTAAATCTGGCACTAATAGATGAGATTTTCTTTCCCTTCCCCCACAAAAGAAGGGGGCCACTAGACTGTCCACTTCTGCATCCTCCAGTTTCCTGCCCATAGCACATTAGCACCCATATCCACTATTTAAAAGTATATATCTACTTGTACCCCTTTAATTTACCATCCATTACATTTCTACCTCAATTCCTTATTGAGGCACGGCAGAGACTCTGAGTTTGAAGGCTGTGATGATGGAGCCCAAACTCTAGGTGGTTCTTCTGCCCCCCAAAAGCTTCAATTATAGGGCTGGCAAAAGACTTTATATATTATAGTCCAAGTATCAGTGTGGCGAAGTTAGGAGAAGCTTGTCATTGGGTAGCCTACAGGGGGATGACCTTTTTATTCACATTGAATGAATGTCTACTAATCATAGAAGAGTTTCAAACCACCCAGTGGAGAAAATACCCATACCAATGAAATTATGGACCCTTGGAGCATTGAAGTATTGGAAGTGCCTATTTCACTGAAGTTCAAGGGCATCTTAGAGCACAATTTATATGTAGATTAAGTGAATTCTCAGTGCACAGTTTCACATTATTCAATTATCTTTGCATAGGTTAAAAAATGTTATCAAGTCTCTTGCAGACATTTACTTTTTTCTCCCTTTTTCACTGTTACACTTCACTAGGCTTCATCCTTGTCTTTTCTTCAAGGTGCCTGTCCTTGGTTACAGACTCAGACTTGGAGTCAAAATACTTGAGTTTAAATTCTGCCTCAGATACTTACTGGCTAGGTGATCCTGGGCAAGTAATTTAATCTCTCTGAGACTCAGTTTCCTTATCTGTAAAAGTGGGATAATAATAGTACCTACCTCACAAGGTTGCTGTGAAGATTAAATCATATTATATATAGATTATATATACACACATATATGGAGATTACATATATAAGTGTATATTTTATATAGTATATGTGATAAATGTATATACAATACTTTGCCAACCTTACAGAAATAGAAATATTAGCTATTCTTAATTTTATATTGTTGTTTATATTTACCCTCCAGTTTGAGGGTGGAGCTATTCCTCACAACCATCTTTGGACTGTTCAAAGGCATTTTTCTGTCTGGGCTTCAGGTAGAAGCTGCTCTCTTTGTAAACACCTAAACCAACCCCCAAATGGAATGATCTGGGATCTGCTTAAGGACACTCCCTGAATAAGCCAGCCTCTTCCATATTCTGGGCACACAGTCACATTCTTGACTTCTTCCTTCCATATTAAAGGATGCTGAAGTCATTTTAAAAACCTATCTTGGTCCTAGAAAAAAAATTACAAAACATCCTTCCCTCCTTGTCTCTTCTGCTCTGACAGGTTTCTAGATTGTCCTGTCATTATTCTAGACTTAGGTCATCTTGAGGTCTCTTTATTTCTCTTCTGAACACTCCAGTTATTTTTAAAGGCTAACCTTTCCTCCCCCCCACAACCCTTTCAAACATGGCTTTAGTATTTCTACCACACGGAGTTAAATATTGTTGACCCTAGCCAGATATAACCTCAAATCTACGAATTGCCATAGTGTTACTAATAACCACCAGTGTCAAAGAATGGAATGATAGACTCATAGAGCTGCAGTTTCGTGGGACATTAGTGGTCATTTAATCTAACCCCAATCCAAAGTATGTACTATGACTATAATACCCTCAGTATGTGGTCACCTAGGCTCCATTCAAATGTTTCCGGTGATGAAGAACTGAACTCACTATCTCTCAAGGTATTGCCTTTCACCTTTGGATATATTTAGTGGCTAGAAAGTATTTCTTTCTATTGAACCAGAAGTGGCTGCGTGTTATACCCACTCATGTTGCCATAAACGACTTTCAACTATAAAATTGTCAACTTGCCTGGTTAAACTTTTAAAACTACACACACACACACACACACACACACACACACACACACATGTATATATACCTTTTTCTGTTGTATGCAGATTTGAAAGATGTACCATTTCTCTATTGTATGTTGGATTATATCAGAAATGTTTGTGAACAATTCAAAAACTGATTTTTAAAAAGTATCTGTAGATGTTTTGTATAGCATCTTGGCATTATATTAAAAGTTCTAATTTCGCTTCCAAATAAAAATAAACTCACACACACACAATTAATGTCCTTCAATGTATTATCCAGGGCACTGGCCAGGGAAGATCACAGCAGGACCATGATTCCCTTTACTGTAGATATGATATCTCAACTAGTGTTCCCTAAGATCATACATGTCTTCCTTATGTCACTGATACCTGCTAACCTTGTAGCTCACTAAAACCTCTAGGCCTCTTTGTACATGAGTTGATTTCTAGCCACATTCTCTATATCCTATACTCATACAATTTAAAAAAATTTTTTTAACCCACGCACAGGACATTAAATTAATGCATGTTAAATTTCTTTCTGCTAGTCTCTCATTTTAGTTTACTGTAAGCTTTGGGTAGTTTAGTTCTGCCTATCCAAAAATACTCATTATCATTTCCAACTTTGGGGCTTCTACAAGGATGGACATCAATTCTTCTATGCTATTATTCAAGCGAGCATGATGGTGAGGCAGAAAGAATGTTGAGCATGGAGTCATAGGATTGGAGTTCAAATTCGTCTGCCATCTTACTCTTGATATTACCTTGGGTAAGGCATGCAACCTCCCTGGGCCTCAGTTTCCTCATCTGTAGAGTGAGGGAATGGGACTCAATGACCTCTAATGTCCCTTCCATATCTAGGTCTACGATCCTATCACGTTGTGAATTTTTAATACTATTGGGTCAAGGACAGAACCCAGTATTCCATTAGAGACCCCTTCCTAGGTTGAAAATGATCCATTATTAAACATTCCTTGGGCCCAACCAGTCAAACAGTTCTTGTACTCTACCACAGAATCATTATATCTCCAAGAATACAATGACAAACTTTTTCAAATGCCTCACTAAAATCGTGGTATCTATCTCTGTATCGCTCCCCTTGCCTGCCAGTCTAATAACATTATCAATAGAGGAAATGAGTTTGTATTGGTCTCATTTGCTCTTTAACACATAATGGCTCTTAATAGTCACCTCAACCTTCTAAGGGCTTGTAAACTTAGTGCTTTAATAATGAATTCAGTAATTTTGCTAAAAATTGAAGGCAAGCTCACTGACTTCCCTTAGTTTGCCCCTCCTCTAGGCCTTAGTGTCTCTTGGGTTCTCCACAATTTCCAAAGGTCACTAAAAGAAGTTCAACAAACACAATGGCACTTTTTTTCAGGGCACTGAAATATAGTTAATTTGGATCAATTAGCTTTAAATTATCTTATGGAGAACACTAGATCTTCACTTACTACTTTACTTTGTAACTTAATTCAACTCAATAAGCAATTGCTAAACTGGCTACCATATTCAAGGTACAGTGCTAGATTCTGTGCTAGGCACTAGAGATAGAATGATGGAGATTGATCCTTGTCCTCAGAGATCTTCCATTCCGTTTATTCTAAGTTTCATTTCTTTGGTAAACAGTTTCGTTTTATCTTTCCCAATCTGGAGATTATTCTCCTTGGTAGAGGAAATACAAGAAAAATGAGTCAGTGGCGTGGCCTAGAGGCCCAAGAATCCAATACATAGGCAATTTACAAAGTATTTTAATTTATATTATTTTTCTTTCAAACTGTGTGTTAAGGACTTTCAGATGTCAGGAGACTTGAGAGAGATCTGGGTTTAAGTTTCAGTTTTGTCACTGAGTCTGTGGCAAGTCACTAAGTTTTGTGTCTCAGTTCCCTCATCTATGAAATGGGGACAATATCACTTACCTAATCACTTAATGAGAGCGCTGCGAAGATAGAATGAGATAATTTATACCTCGAAGGACAGGTCTGAGCGCTAAATGAAGGTGATATTCTGTTGTGGCTACGTGGTTTGATCCTAAACGTTTTCATCACAATAAATGTGCTCTAAGAAAACAAAAATACACAAATTTCCACAATCATATAAGCAAAGTGCAAAGAATTCACTGAGCTAAAAGTATATACCAAGAGGACAAAATTAAGGCAGCAAACATAGCGATTAGTGTAGCAAGTCACAAAGAACTAAAATATGAAATGCTCTTAAGGGAAAATGATTCCACTCATCATTTACCACCCAAATTCAAGTTTGAAACTTTGAAATTATCAAGAGGTCTGTCATCGTAACTATCAAAGAACATCCAGATGTGTTACTATAAACCCGTTGTATTGTCAGGTCCCATTTTTCTTCCATCAGCAAGATCTTCCACCAGTTTGACTGTAAGATTCCAGCTATGTGGTTTTTTTTTCCTCCTTGTCACCTCTATCCACTGAGTTCCTTGTGCTCAGAGTTAGAACTCAGGAGAAACAATTGTGAGTAGCTGCCTAGGGAACAATAAACCTCATAGGTACTACTAGGAACTCTTTTTAAAAATAGCACTTTTAATGAAAGCCCTCGATAAAAAAGTAACACTTTTGTTGTTGTTGTTCAGTCATTTCAGTCATATCCAAATCGTTGTGACCCTATTTGGGGTTTTCTTGGCAAAGATACTGGAGTGGTTTGCCATCTCCTTCTCCAGCTTGTTTTACACATGAGGAAACGGAGGCAAACCGGGTTACACAGGGTCACACAGCTAACAAGTGTTTTAGGCCAGATTTGAAGTCAGGAAGATGAGTCTTTCTAAATCCAGGTCCAGCACCCTATCCACCGCGCCACCCTAGCTACCACCAAAAAAAAAACCACACACACACACAGGGTTATAATTTTCAAACAGAATTTCGAAGGCTTACTTACGGTATCCCGATGTCTCACCCTAGCCCTGATTGCTTCTTAACTTTGCCTATGGAGATGGGATTCAAGCTTCTACTTCTCCCATGCTCTGCTCCCTAAAATCAACCCACAACCCTCGTTTTAAAAGCTTTTAAAAACTATTATGCCAAGAAGCTTTTAAATATTTCAGTACAACAGAGGCTGTGTAGTTTCATCATCTTCATTTCCAACCTGACTGCATTCCTTCTGACTCCACCATCACAACCCCAGGAATCTCATCATCAGGATACTCATCATTCTGCAAGATTGTATCAGCCTTGGTATCCATACTTACCAGTATCTTCAGTTCACTCTGCCCCTTGGATTAGAGGGCTAGAAGGTGGACCAAAGAACTCCTCCCAAACCCTACATTTAAAGACTACTCCAAGGCCAACCATCTCTTCACTTCCCACCCAGTTGCACTTCTTTGGACTTGACTTCAACATGCCCCTGAACCTGGTACCTCTCCATCCTCCTCTGCCCTTCCCGCTTCCCACTCTTCAGTTTCTTTTTGAGTGTTGTCTCTTCTTTATATTTGTTTTGACAGCAGCTAGTACAATACGTGATGCATAATAGGTGCTTAATCAACATCTACTGACTATTTACTGACTTACCAATCAAGGTAGTTATACCTGACATTGATGTACAGGGTATTCCTAAAGTCTGAACACATGGGCAAAAATGCATATTTTTCAAGAAATGAAATGATTGAAATTTTCAACAACATTTTATTTAGTTGGAATATTAACAAATAACGTCTTCAACATGATTTCCATCATTTGTAATGCAAAGGTTGATGTGCTTTGCAAGATTCACGAAGACTCGACGCAACAACTCAATAACTCCACATTGCCATCAATTTTAGCACATTCACTCTCGGAATACGAATATGAAATCATATGATGTTATTTGAAGTTGAAGATGTTATTTGTTAATATTCCAATTAAATAAAATGTTGTTGAAAATTTCAATCATTTCATTTCTTGAAAATATGCATTTTTGCCTATGTGTCCAGACTTTAGGAACACTCTGTAGATCCCTAACTGACCGTATCTTCTCATCCTGTGAGGTTCTTGCCCACGGTCTTCCTTTTCTCTAACAGTTTTGAGGTCCTTGTGAAGTCTTATTTCATGAAAACCAGTATAGCCCTTATATAGTGATCTATATGTGAAAAATTAATAAAGAATAGCTATTGTGTACACTAAGATGTACACTTAGATAGGCAGTCTATTGAGTTACTAAGAATTATAATAATATTAATAACTAACATTTATATAATACTTAGCACTGAGCCAAGTGCTTTACAGTTATGATCCCATTTGATCCTCACAACAACCCAGGGAGGTGGGTGCTATTATTATCTCTATTTTACAGATGAGGAAACTGAGGCAAACAGAGATCAAGTGACTAGCTCAGGGTCTCGCAGGTAGTAAACATTTGTGGCTAGATTTGAACTCAGGTCTCCTTGATTCCAGGACCAGCTCTCTCTATCCGTTGTACAACCTAAATGCCTCAGCACATATATTGGGATTTAAATCTTCCCCCTGATGCATATTTACATGAGTGAACTCAGGCAAGTCATTGAACTTCTCTAGATCTCAAGTCTCCTCATGTGAAAAATGGGCAAGTTAATACTTTCTCTGGACTTCAATTTCCTCATCTGTACAATGGTCATATTACTGAACCTCTCTGGACCTCAGTTTCCTCGTCTATAAACCTCTCTGCACTTTGGAATTTTCTTATCTGCGAAATGAGGGGGTTGAACTAGATGACCTTTGACATAAATCTTCCTATTCTAATGTATGAGATTATGAGCTGGGCCCAGAATCAAACAGGAACAATCAAACATAGCGGATTGCTTTTGAGAAACTATATACTACACTCTTTCTCTCTTTACACACACACACATGCACACACACACACACACACACACACACACACACACACACACATATATAGTATATGTATACTCTATACTCTCTCTATACTAACCATATAACTAACTACGTAACTATATAACCCTAATCCTAAATGCTTCCTGACATGAAAAGTCATGTGTGAACACCAAAATTCTTCCAGTGATGCTAGGTGACTGTGATCATGGGAGAAGTTTGGAAGAACCAAAAATCGTGGGCAACTCAAGGCCCAATGAAGAGATCCATGTTTGGTATAAGTAGCCTGGAGCATATCAGTAATGATAACTTACATGCAAATATTCTTGTCAAAGACCTAATATGGTAATCAGATGTTTGAAAAAGGAGTTGGACCAGTCACAAAGTGTAAGCAAAAGATGACAGCAGGACAGCTAAAATGTTGTATTTGTACCAGTGGAATAGGAAAGAGGCAGCAAAGCGGCACAGCGAATAGAACACTGGACAAGAAGTCAAGAAGAGCTGAGTTCAAAGCCAACCTTAGACCCTTAATAACTGGGTGACCTGGGCAAATTACTTAAGCCTTTTTGCCTCTGTATCCTCAACTGTAAAATCAGCCAGAGAAGGAAATAGTAAACTACTCTAGTATGTTTGCCAAGAAAACCCCAAACAGGGTCATGGAGAGCTGGACATGACCGAAACTACTGAATAACAACAGCAAAATTTGAATTCCCTTTGCCTATACAGGGGCTGGCACAAAGTAAGCATTTAATATAAGTGATCATCACCATTTTATAAATGAGGAAATTGTGAGTTAAAGGCAAAGTGACTTCCCCGTGGTCACACAGCTGATAAGTATCAATATCAGAATTTGAACCCGGGTCTCCTGACTTCAAGTCCAGCATTCTTTCCCTTGTATTGTGCCGCTGTATGTCAGAGGCAGACTACCATGAGCTCATTGACATACACTGGCTATACCTAGGCAAACAGGCTAAGGACATTTTTCTTTATCTTCTAAACAAAATCATTAAGTGCAATGAGGCCTGAGATTGTTTTCTATATTTAAAAACGAAGAATGTTATAATTGGAAAGACATTATTGATGATCTAATCCAAGCCTTTAATTTTAAGAATTAATTCCCAAGGCTAATTTGTGGCAGAGATAGAACAAGGCCTCAGGCCCTTTGACTACTTACTAGTCTGAGATTCTTTCTGCTACTCTGCCCACTACATAATACTTTGCATGTAGTAAATACATGATATTTGGTTAATATTTTATTATATTTATATATTATTTATGCCATATGTTATTATATATTATTTATATTAATATTTGATTAATTGTTCCATATCTACACACTTTCACATTATCATCTCCCGGCACGGGTTGCATTTTATGAAAGCAAACCAAACCAACATTTTTCCTCCAGGAATAAATATTAAAATACTGTGAGAACCTTGACCCAGGTATCAGGTATGCTCATTTTTTCAGTCTTTGTGTCCAACACTGCTTCAAAATGGTTTGATGGGAGTTTTCTAAGTCCAAGATGGGCTGTTGTTCTCTGTCAGGTTTTTGGAGCAGAGGATTTGATTAGCTTAGCTTTCATTGGATGGGTTTCCATTTAGCAGGTTCTCTAGCTCTGTTAAAAAAAAGTCAAACAATGAAAATTCCATTCAATAAGCATGTTCTGTGCTCACTACAGGTAACACAATATGCCAGGCACTAGGGGCAAATATACAAAGACGAAGAGAAAAACGAAAGCCCCTGGCCCCAAGGAGCTTACATTTCATTAAGAACCCCCGGGTTCTTACCTGGAGATCCACAAACTTGTTCTTTAAAATATTTCTGACAATTGTATTTCAGCATAATTAATTGGTTTTCTTTGTAATCGCTTATGGGTTTGAGGCCTGGCAGTTACTTTCAGACTGGTTTACTCTGTCAAACTAAGATGGTTTCACTGGGGTGTGGCGCATGCTATAGCTTCTTGGAGCTACATTTTCTCTGTCAATGCCAAGTAGCATGAGAAGACGGATGACGCAAGTAACTCAGGGTCTGGGCTTGGAAAGGCATAAGCGTGTTTGGGGAAGGGAGCAGGAGATTTAAGAAGAGAAGATCGAGATTGTGGAGAGAGGAAAATGAGACTGTAGCGAGCGGGTAGATAAGAAGTATGCGTGGGCATGTGTGTGCGTGCGTGTGCGTGTGTGTGCGCGCGTGTGTTAGAATGACTGGTGACTGTGATGAGGAAGAACAGGTTTAAGAGGAATGAGGCAGAGGAAGAGATGAAAGGAAGCGAGGGAGGGATTTCAGAGTTCCGGCTGACAGAGGCAGAATAGCCATAGTGGATGATAATATCAAGGGTACTGCCACCCCTACACACCGGCAGGTAGGTGGCACAGTGGATACAGCATTAGGCCTAGAATCAGGAAGACCCAGGTTCAAATCTGGCTTCAAACAGTAGCTTTGTGACTTTGGGCGAGACACTGAAACTGCCTGCCTCGGTTTCCTCAACTGTAAAAGAGGATAATAATAGCACCCATGTTGCAGAGTTGTGAGGATCAAACGGGATAAACATTGTAAACTGCACAGCACGGTGCTAGGCACATAGCAGGCGTTTAATAAATGCTTGTTTCTGTCAAGATATTAGGAGACGCCCTGTTTTCCTGTGGCCTGAGCTGGGCATAACAACAATCCTTTGCACTTTACCCTCTGAATAATCTTACCCTCCAACAAAGTCCCACATAATTATTGTATTGCTTTGACCAGCGCCAGGTGTTCTCTGAGCTCGGACAAGCTCAGATCAGTGCCCGTGTCTGGTCACGAAGCCCTGCTTGTCTCACTGTGGCTGTTACACCTCATTGCCAGGCTATGGTTCACGCGCGGTCATTGGTATAAGCGTCGAGGTTTAGCCGCACTAAAGCGGCCCCTGGCACGTGCATCTTCTAGATCCCGCCTTGCTCTCAAGGCATTTCCCTCATTTTGAAATTAAACTTCCTTTTCATTCCTGGCTCTCCTGTCTCTAGCCTGCTCTGTTTGGCTCCGGCCATCCGCAGGTTAGAGGCCGGTTAGATCCGTTGACATTTGCTTCTCTTCCCCAATAGGCTAACAGGAAGGTGAAGATCATAGGAGTGGAAGAGAGCATTTGAGGAGATATCAACAAATGTATTGAAATTCTGAAAGAATCTCTGGCATAGGCTACTGTCTTGAGATTGTACACACCTACATATATAGACACATATATGTGTATGTAATGTAGATACGCATATGTATGTGTATGTGTGTGTATGTATACACACGCAAACACATAAATATATATGCACACACACATATATATATGTGTATATATATATATATATTTATAAATCTGGCTTTCAGCCTCACACACACACGTGTACATGCATATGTTTATGTGGCTGCTACTGTTCTTTTTAGATGGAGCGGTGTGTGTGAGGCTCAAAGCCATATGCTATAGGGTTTCCTATGGCCTTCCTTCCTAGCTCACTTTTGCTTTGAGACCATGGAGTGCTGAAAAAGGCAAGGAACCTGCCTGTCTGCATAGGTGGAAAGATCAGATCTTTCCTATTGCCTAGACTGGCTTTTCAGAAACACCTCGCTGCCCGCAGTTACTACAGAAAATCACTAGAGGGAGCTTTCTCCAACTACTTGAAAGCTCCTCGAGAGCAATCAGATAGGACTGGCTCCATGCACGCTTGGCCTGCAGTAAAGTACCTCCTAGGCAGTCAGGAAGCCCTTGCACTGCCAAAGGGAACAAGACAGGCTACTTCCTCGCGTCTGAGCTGCTCTGTTGAAAGTTTTGGGGCAGGGACCTTTATGTGATAACAGAAACCCTTGGGAGGCGGCGTGCCTGTGATTTCCCACAGCATATACCAAAAAGCAGATGAGTCACAGCTCCTCTCCAAGGACTATGTAAACGTCAGCTATTGTTATTATAAAGTGCTTGCGTTATAAATTTAAGCCAGAGCCACTTAGTGGCTGTGAGACCTGGGGCAAAAACACTTTGCTGCTATGTGACTCAGTTTCCTCATATGTAAAATAAGGAAATTGGACTAATTGGCCTCTAAGGTCACTCCCAGCTCCAAATCTGTGGTTTTCCATTATATAGGGCAGCACGAGGAAGACTTAAACATCTTTCAAAATTGAGTACACATTATTTTAAAGGGGAAAAAATAGGATGGGGTATTTCTAAGATAAGACTATACTTTATAAGGAAAACTCCCAGAAGCATGAGGGAAAAAAGACAAAAAGGCTGGTTAAAAAATCTCCCCCCATTAGTTGCTAGCCATCGTCTTATTGGGTGGCTTAACCTGGGCTTCGAGAGTAAAAATTTGACATGGAGTACCCTGAGCTCCATGAGGGCTCTGAAATGCCATCTGTTGAAAATGAAGCACACAGAATTCTCCTCCAGTACCAAGAAGGTCCATCTGTTATCTATCCATCAGCATCACCTCCGTTGGCTTTAATGAACTTTTATGGACATTAACTACACTGAGCACTTTCCTGATTGTTTTACATTATTTTTCATCTTCTCCATCTCTACCCCAGACTCTGAAGGAAGGACTCTCCCTTCCTCTTCATAATGTAGACAAAGGCACATAATATTGATCTCACTGAGGTAGAGAGCACTGCTGAAATGCTGAAAGCCAACTTGGTACAATACCATTCAGTAAATTTTAGGATAGGCCAGGCACAAGTAGCCATTCAAGTATTTTATAAGAGAGGATGCCATAAAAAGGTTGTTCTCCACCAATCCTCCTCTTGCCATATACCAGTTGGGTCATGCTTTATTGGTCCTCATTACCAAGGTAGAGTGTGATAAGGAGTCTGGAAACCATAGTAACTTACAATGACAGAACTGACGTTGCCGTGAAACACTCATGACTCATAGGCTCAATACCGCACATTAGCCATTAAGGTACCTCCCTAGCTTTCTCCATGAGGGCTTTTTTTTTTTTAACAGGATCTTTCTTTCGGGGCTTTACAAGGTCACAATACAAATTCCCTGAGGAAGTTCTTTCTCTAGGTTGAAGTAAATTTCATTAAAATCCTTCAATCAACCAATCAATTAATGAGCATTTATTGAACAGACGCCAGGCAAGGCATTGGGGATGACACTGAAACAACAACTTTTATATAGGGTTTTAAGGCTTGCAGAACTCTTCACATATATGATCTCCATTGATCTTTATAACAACCTTGTGAGTTAGGTACTATTATTATTAATCACACTTTGCAGATGAAGAAAATGGAACTGAGAATCTAACTCGCCTGTGGTCACACAGTTTCTAAGGATGTAACGCAGAATTTAACTGCGGCCTTCCTGGTTCCAAACCTAGCACTCTTTCACCATAAAAAACATAAAAGTGAAGCAATTCCCTGCCCTCAAGAAGAGGCTTCTTTCAACTCCCCCCCCCGCCCCCAGCTAATGACAAGGCACTATAAACTTCATATCAAAGTCCACTATTTTTATTCCATTTAATCATCGAAGTGCCAAAACATCTTAAATAGAAGGCATTTACAGCTCTTTTTTAACCTCATTTAAAAAATCTGAAACCAACTGTTTGCCTCCTATGAGTGAATTTTTTACTAACAGCTTACCCTTTCATTTAGATTCCACTCATGGAAATGTTGGGCCTTAATACTTGGTATTTTTTTTAAACAAAAGCCTTAATAGATTATTAAGGCTGTGATTAAACCAGTCTTAGGAAGTGTTTTTTTTAAATGTAAGAGAATATTCTGGTTTCGATGGGCTAAATCATTCCTTTGAAAAGAGCTGTAGAAGATCAGATCAGGACCCCAACATATTTTACCCTTGCAGCTGACTCACCCTAGAAGCATATCTACCCTTTAATCAAGGTGCCATATTAAAATGCATCATAAGATGACTATATGTACTTCCATGTGATTTGTGCTTTATATTACAGTTCTTCACAGGTGAATCATGGCAGGTCTCTTCCAGCCTTATCTTCAACTATACTTACAGTACAAATGCATCTTAAACTTTCCATCAACAGTATTCCCTCCTCCTCTTCTCCTAACCCCCTTTAGCTCAATCTGTCAAATTTTCCCTTCAAAGCCTGGTTCAAATGTTTCTTCTCCATTGAAGCAACCCTTGATTTTCAGGCAAAAATCATCTCTCCCACTCTCACCTATTATGTAGCTCTCATTTAACATTAATGTGCTATATTGCAATATAGTTATTTGCATGTTTTGAGAGATGGTGCTGCCTAATGGATTCAGTCTTGGGCCTGCAGTAAAATTCTATTTCACTAGCTACGTGCCTATGAATAAGTCACTTAACTTTTCTCTGCCTCAGTTTCCTCATCTCTATAAATCTCTATAAAATGTAGCTAATGCCTATAGCAGCATGGAGTATTGACTCTGGGGTTAAGCATTGGCCTTGGAGTCCTAAGGACCTGGATTCAAGTTTTTCTTCTGTCACATACTTGCTGTATGACTCTGGACAAGTCACACAATTCAGGCCACTCTGAAAGATCATGCCAATCTGCCTTGGCATAGAAAGTACCAGAGTCCCTAGTAAATACCAGGAACTCCTATCAATGAAATCACAGGTCTAATCAAAACAAAATTAAAAAATGTATACCTTAGGTCTTTGGAATTATTTAGATGAGGTAATATATGAAGAATGCTTTGCAAATTTTAAAACCCTATGTGTGTGTTATTATTATTAATTATTATTCTTGTATCTCATCTCTATTAAATAGTGAGCTCCACAAGGCCAAATACCATGCCCTGAACTCTATTATACATCACCATATATATGCCAAATAATTGCTTCCTAAAAACAATTACCGGAATGTAGACATAGCATTGGCATAAGGGATTATGAAATACTTTTTCTGCCTCACAGAGTGTTTTCATCTTGCAGGCCTAAAAATCTCCATGTTTTTGGAATCTGGAAACTTAACAACTGATCTCTGACTTTTTAAATAACTAGACAGATTGCTAAACCATCCAGGCCCTTGCCCATCAGTTGCATGAAAAACTGCTGTCAGCCTTTATCAAATTGCTAGTTAATCTTTAGAAACCAAATTAGCTTCATCATTTCAGATGCCCCTTTTTCAGATGACTCAGTTTCTGTTAGTGAAATTGACAACAGAGACTGGCATGTTTTTCTTATTCAACCCCGATCTTTGTTGTTTGGTCAGGTGCCTTGGTCGAGCATTGCCAGACATAAGCAGTCATATTGTATTGAGGGTTTCATGGAAATTTAATTATAGAAGTGCAGCCAGCAAAAGTAGGGAGAGGCTTTCATCCAGTTAAGTGGAAACATTGATCATTTGGTAGAGAGGGTCTCACATAAGGAACTCTCATGACTCTGGGAGCTATGTTTATTTGGTAAACAAAGAAGTTAATGCTGTTTTTTCCAATAAAACATGACATATTTACACAGGGTCTTCCTTTAATGGATTCTGAGTCTTTTAAAAGCTTCAGCTGATTAACCCTCCTCCCATACTTGACAAAATGGAAAAAGGCCTAACATGATAGAGGCAAACTAGGTTTGAACCCACTTCCTGACAGAAAGTTGATGGATTACAAATTCAGAATGAAAAATACATTTTCAGACATAGCCAGTGCATGGATTTATTGTGCTCGACTATAATTCTCTGTTATAAAGGAGGATTTTTTTTGTTGGTAGGGGAGAGGGCAAAGTGATACTGATGCCTCCCAAAAGAAGATGAGAAAGAAAAAAGGGTTATTGAATCATGTTTAAAATGCACAGAACAGAGCAGGAGACAGAGACAAGCAAAACGACTTTTAAATTGTATGAAAAGTATCATGCGCTTTAAAAATTGTACTATGTTAGAGATTCAAGGCTTTGTGTCCAATTCTCTTTTCTCTTCTTCTTTATGTATGGAAATGTTCATATTTGTTGGTGTTTGTCAAGTTTGAATAATTCAAACTAAAAACTATTTTAAAAAGAAAAACAACACGATACGAAGTCTCTCCAAGATTAATGTTGAGTGCATTAATCACTACTTGTGTGCCTGCTAAACTCCTCCAGCACCAGGAATGTTATAAGCAAAGGGAAATATATATATATATATATATACACATATATATGTGTGTATGTATATATATATGTGTGTATGTATATATATATACACACACACATATATACATATATATACATATATGTGTATATATATATGTATATATATATACACATGCACGCACACACACACACACACACACACACGTGCAACTTTGGCTTGTACAGCTGCCTTAATGGAGTCATTCCAATCACTTCATTTTTAGCATTTGGGGATAGACTGGAGTCATGAAGACTTTGACAGATCCACGCAGATAACAGATGGGCATGTGGGCTTGTTGATAGAAGTCATGGAAGTAGCATATTATATAGAAATCATGGACCATTAGAGCTGAAAGGGCCCCTAGAAATCATCTAATCTAATCTGTTATTTTTTTCAGATTAGAAAAGCGAGGCCTAGAGAAAGAAGCTGAGGGCTAGCCAAGAATGACAACGGGAAGTACTTCTGGAGGAAAGAATAAAGAATACTTAAAAATTGAGTGGGGTGCTCCATTTAGCTACAATAGAGATGAGCTAATTCTATTGACTTTGGCATGGTATATACCTATATGATATAGAAGAAGGCAGAACAAATAACCTGATAGAAAGAGAAGTGGCTCAGTAGGACAAAGGCATGGGGGTAGTGGAAACAGTGCTGAGTTTGGAGTCAGAGAACCTGGGCTACCTTGGGAAGGTCATTTCACTTTTGGGGCCCTCAGTTTTGTCACTTAGAAAATGAGGGGATGGGAATAGGTAGCCTCTTTGATCCCTTCCAGATATAAATCTACGATCCCATAAATGTAGAAATTTGTGTGCACCATTCCTGGCATAACTTCCAACGTATTGTCTAATGATGCTTACTAAAGAGAGGTCATTTTACCCTTGAACTTCAGTCTCATTCTTTGGACAGTGATTATAACCTCTGTCCCTTCCTTCTACCTAGGCCCCTTGTCCCTACTGGAATATGGAAGGATGGACATCTGATTTTAAGTTCCTTTGACATAGCATCCCTCCTAGCTCCCAGATTTTATAATTTTATGAATCGGCTGAATTTCCAACTGTGCAGTAATTCTTGGAGCATTTCTTGGATTTTTTTGTCCTAGTAATAGAAATTTTTAGCTATTCCTTTTCCTTTTTTTTTTCCTTTCTGTCAGCAAGAATGACATTTATTGAGCACATATTGTGTACAGGGCACCGTACCAGGTTTTTTTTCCTGTTTCTTAAGGCAATTTTGATCCTCTGCCTCTGCCATCTTTCCCCCACCTATTTCATATGCAGCCAAGCTCTTTAAATGTACTGTTATTAGCTCTGCTGAGACTGGGAAATGCTGTCAGTTTTGATTAATCTCCATTTCTTACTTATAAGCATATTGTGGTTGTATGATTTCAAAATAAAATTTATTTTGCAATTTGCTGTATGTTAAAGGTCATAACTAAGATAGCCCTTGGCTCCTGCCTGTAATCTAAATCAAATCCAAATTCTAAAAAATTCATCTTTCTGGTGGTAAAGCTGTTGGTATCTACCAAAAAGAGGCCCTAGGCATCCAAAATCTTGTATATATCTCCATTTTCACCATCCACTAAAGACAATGTGGTGTAGTATATAGGCAGCCTTGTCATCGGGAAGACCTAGGTGCAAGTCCGAGTCTGACATATATCATCTAGCTAGGTGACCTTAAGGGAGTCATTTAAAACCTTCAGTGCTCCCAAGGAATTCCCTAAGGCTTTAAGTTGCACAATCATTGATCTAGACACAATTTCCTTACTAGGAATTTTCAAACCAATGAAAATCAAAGATCTGGACCCTCCTCAACAATCCCCACCCATTCCAATATAGCTTTATTAAAGCTAAATCAAGAGAAAATGAGAGACAGAGAGAGCTAGAGACAGAGACAAAGAGAGAGAGACAGACAGAGACAGACAGAGACAGACAGAAAGAGGTGGGTGTACATCATTCATAGTGATGACTTACTTATCCAAACTCTTTCTTTCCTTTATGACTGAGGTTAAATCCTACATCTCTATAAAGTTTTCCTAGGCTGAGGTAATCTACTCCTTATTTGAACATCATTTATACTCATCCTTTGTATAATTAAATCAGCAATGGATCATGTAGTGATATCTTTCTATCGTTTACTGGAACCACTTTAAATCTTTCAATTTTATCTAAATTTTATTGTGTCTTGTCTCTTCAACTAGATTAGATGCTTCTTGAAGGCAGCAACTAAGCTTTCTATTTCACCGTATCCCTCCCACCCTCTCACCAACTCACACACATAAGACAGTTCCCTGCAAAAAACAGGAAATCAATAAATAATTGAATTGATTTGTAAGCTCTGAAAGCAAAAGGTGAAATAAAACATTGAATAATCCTATCCTAGAGGATTTTTTAAAAATCATAACATAAAAACATCCATTCTGTCTGAAGAAGAGTGACAACAGCATTTCAATGACAAAATGACCTCTAGAGATAGGAATAATGGGGATGAATACTATCACCTGTTTGATAATAATATTAGCAATCTCAAAACTTTCGTATAGTGCTTTATGGTTTACATGGTATTTTCCTCATAACAAGCTTATGAAAGATATATTGCAAATACCACTATCCCCACTTTACAAATGGGGAAAATGGGGTTCAAAAAATTTAATTTAATAGTAGATTATAAAGTTTGGTGGATTGAGGACAGGTTTAATGAGCTAATCCAATGAGAAATCATTAAAGGCTCTATCTCAACTTGAAGGGAGGTCTCTAGTGGACCATTCCAGGTATCTGTCCTATGTCTGTGTCATTTGACATCTTTATCAATAACTCGGATGAGGCTCTACATAATGTACTTGTCAGGTTTGCAAATGACAAAAATATAGAAGGGATGGTTAACGTAATGGAGGAAAGAACTGGGATCTAAAAAGCTTCCAACAGGCTAGAATTATTAGTTAAAGTCATTAAGATGAAATTTAATAGAAATAAATGTTAAGTCCTATACTTGCATAAAAAATATTCACAAGTATAAGGTGGAGGAAGAAATGGTTAAATAACATTTTTTCTTGAAAATAACTGAGGGTTTAGTGGTCTGTAAATTCAATATGAGTCAACACCATGACATGGCAGCTAAAAAAGTTATGGCATTGAAAAAGATATACTGTCTACAACATCGACAGTGATATACCCTTGTATGGTGCTCTGGTCTCACTATATATGGAGTACTGTGTTCAGTCCTGAGTTACACATTTTAGAAAGGACATTGACCAACTAGAGAATGACCAGGATGGTTAGAAACCTTGATATGATGCCATACACTGCAGTTTAAGAAACTAAAAATGTTTAGGCCAGATAAGAGGCTAGTAGGCTGGGGGGAAATCATGATAGTTGGGTTCAAGAAAACCTATAATTTGGAAGAGACTCATTCTTTCTTGTGCCAGAAGAAAGGAGGACAAGCAATGGGTAGAAATGCAGATTTAGATTTGATGAAATGAAAAATTCCCTAACAATTAAAACTATTCAAAAGTATGATGGCTTGCCTTTGGAATTAATGGGTTCCTCTTTGCTAGGGTTGTGAGGTCCAAAATTGTCCAACCCACAATTAAAGAAACTGAAGCAGAGCTCCAAGCCAATAGCACTTTATTGAAGGGTCAATGGTCCTTCTAATGAAGAAGACCTTAGATCTTCCTTCAGGGTCTTAATTTTATAATGCTTGACACCCAGATGGTATAGCAGAGGCACAGTAAACTACAAAGTCCAGAAAAGAGGGGAGCAGAGCCAAGATGGCGGCTGGAAAGCAGAGACTAGTGTGAGCTCCCTGCCAAGTCCCTCCAAAAACATATAAAAATGGCTCTGAACCAATTCTACAACTTCAGAACCCACAAAATAGCAGAGGGAAGCAGGGCTCCAGCCCAGGAC
>CM053627.1:98841583-98858062 GCA_028646595.1 Phalanger gymnotis | reverse complement strand
GTGTGTGTATATGTGTGTGTATGTGTATATATATTATATATATATATGTAATATATATATATATATATATAGAGAGAGAGAGAGAGAGAGAAGGCACAGGGTGAGTTGAAGATGAAGGGATGATATCTAAAAGAAATAAAATCAAATTAAGGGATGAGAGAGGAATATATTGAGTGAGGGAGAAAGGGAGGGATAGAATGGGGTAAATTATCTTGCATAAAAGTGGCAAGAAAAAGCAGTTTTGTAGGGAGAGAAGAGAAGGCACGTGAGGAGGAATGATTAAATCTTGCTCTCATCAGTTTTGACCTGAGGAGGGAATACTGTACACACGCAATTGGGTATCTTACCCCACAGGAAAGAAGGAGGAAGAAGATAAAAAAGGGGGGATGATAGAAGGGAGGGCAGATGGGGGAGGAGGTAATCAAAAACAAACACTTTCAAAAAGGGACAGGGTCAAGGGAGAAAATTGGATAAAGGGGGATAGGTTAGGAAGAAGCAAAACATAGTTAGTCTCTTGCAACATGAGTATTGTGGAAGGATTATACATAATGATACGCATGTGGCCTATGCTGAATTGCTTGACTTCTTAGGGAGAGTGGGTGGGAAGGGAGGAGAGAAGAGAATTTGGAACTCAAAGTTTTAAAAACACATGTTCAAAAACAAAAAAAAAATTGCATGCAACTAGAAAATAAGATACACAGGCAATGGGGCATAGAAATTTATCTTGTCTTACAAGAAAGGAAGAGAAAAGGGGAGGGGAGGGGAGTGGGGTGACAGAAGGGAGGGCAGACTGGGGAACAGGGCAACCATAATATATGCCATCTTGGAGTGGGGGGAAGGGTAGAAATGGGGAGAAAATTTGTAATTCAAACTCTTGTGAAAATCAATGCTGAAAAATAAATATATTAAATAAATTAAATTAAAATAAGAAAAAAAATACCAAGTCCATTAGCTGATAGATCTTGGCCTTGGCTCTCTAGGAGAGTCTACACAAGGTCCAGAATCCCTTTGGCTGACAAATAAGCCTACGAGCAGACCCTGACAGACCTATCTTGACCTTTCCAGAGGTCCTACCAAGCCAACAAGCAAACTCATGGGCTGGGTTCTCAAAACATCTACATAGGCTGATAGGCCAGTAGATGGCAGGCAACAGGCCAGCAAACAGGGCCACTTGTTGTCAAGTGCTTATCTCCCCATGTTGTGCAATAGAGGAATGACAAGAGACAGAGGGGCAACAAAAATAGCTGGGGGACTTTCCATGTCATTGAGTGACCTCTGCCATGCTGGGCTTGGTCACCCTAAGAAGGAAAAACAAATGTGGAGGTCCTAATTAGCTTCCTATGATTAAGTAAGTGAATTTGTAATCTGCAATTCATAGCTCTGGGACCTAATACACAAAATTTATAATCACAACCCCTATGGAATCATATCAGAATGATTAATACTGATTGGAATAAAATAGGGGTGTAATCAATGATCAGAGGTCTTCTAGTAGAGGCTGGATGACCATTTTTTGGGGGGAATATTGCACTGCAGGTTATTGGTGAAGTACAGATTGGAATAGATGGCTTCTGGGATCTCTGCCACTTAGGAGACTCTTTGGTTCTGACTCACACAACTAGTATACGTGAGGGCCAGGATTCTTACCTAATTCTTTAGAAGCCAAGGTTACTTTGGAGCTACCATGTGAAGACCATGAATCTTTTGATATGGAGGGGCTCGTCTTTACGGGACATGACATTTTAGGAGGTACTCCAATAGCATCAATTGTCACCTTGACAATAAAAGGAGTCGAGTTAAGGAGGCAGCAGGGGCCTGTGGAACAAGAACTAGATTTGGAATTTTCTTTTGACGTGATCTGGGCCTCCCTGCCAAGAGCACTACAACAACTAAGGATGGGTAGCTTCTTAGGACGCTGGTCTACAAGAGAGACAACCAGGAATTTAAGAGCATCTTGAACATGCTAACCTAGGCCATTTCATTATTAATCAATCCATCAACGTTTATTGAGTTCCTGCTAGGCAGACACAGGGCAATACAAAGGTGAATGTGATAGGACCCTACTTCCCAAGGAATATGCACTCAAGTCAGGGAGACAAAACCTGAATACATGAATTCCTGACCAATGCATCTCTCCCGATCCTCCCAGGCTCAAAATGTCCTCTTGATTTTTCTCCTTTGTCCCCTTGAATTCTTATGTTGTATCATGTTTATCCATGTGCTTGTCATGGGCTCCCAGGAGTATAAAATCAGAGCTGCAAGGGGTCATTGAGGCCATCTGCTCCTACTCCCTCATTTAACATATGAGGAAACTGAGGCTAAGTGGTTTGCCCAAAGTCATAGAGCTGGAATTTGAACAAAAGTTCTCTGATCGCAAATCCAGCTTCCTTTCAATGGAACCATACTGATAAGAGGGCAGGAACTTGGGATTTTTTGTTGTTGATATTTTATGTTGTAAGCTGTAGATGCTCAGAAAGTGTTTGCAAAGTGAATGAACGTGGACAGATAATACAAGGCAGTGCTGTTGTCTACCTTTCCTTTCCAAGAGGACCAATGATGTCACGGGTTGATGTCTTGACTTGCGAGTGACTTGGATTGAAGTGAGGCAGATTTTTACAAAATCGTCACCCTCACTCTCTTCCCAAGTCATCAAAGTCCAATGGCAAGACAAAAGTCAGGACTCCTGGTGATGGCCTGGGATGTAGTGGATGGTTTTGGCATCTTTGATGTCTGACCAGGCTCTAAGTGCTTCACAGAGCCTACTTCAGCTGCCTTCATGGCTATTGGAACAAATTTTTCTCATCTGCCCACTGTATAGGAAAAGCTTTCACATAATTGAGGTAGACATCCTCCAAATTCACCAACAGATTTGAGGCCTGCAGGTTATCCTCAACCTGGTTTAGTCCATCTGTCAAGATGGTTTTACCAGGATGTGGTTGCTGAACATGCTATAGCTTCTTAGAGACATTGGTAAGAGTTGGATGAAGGTGGACAACCAAAGGTGGATGAGCAGCCCTGAAGAGGGTATGGCAAGCCCTCACACCAGAGGTGTTAGTCCTCCCTGAACACTCCACACACTTCTACAAGGCAGTAAATAAACATTAAGTGCCATATAAATGGCATGCATAATCAACCAACCAACAAGCATTCATTAAGCACTGTTCTAGGTTCTGGAGATACAATTACAAAGACTGAAACAAAATCTAAACTTAAGGAATTTAAATTTGAGTGGAGGAGACAAACATAACATGTATAAGTATTTGCATAATAAGCATAACTCTAATAAATACAAAGTAGCTAAATACAATGTAGTTTGGGAGGGAGGGGACTAGTGATTGGAGGGATCAAGAAAGGATTGCTATAGAAGATAGTGCCTGAGTCTTGAAAGAGGATAATAATTATAAATCCTAGTAATTCATTTGGTATGATAAAGAAGGCAGCCAGGTGGATGAAGTGCTGGGCCTGGAGTCAAGAGGACCTGAGTTCAAATGCAGCCTCAGATACCTACTTGCTGTGTGACCTTGGGCAAGTTACTTAACCCTGTTTGCCTCAGTTTCCTCATCTGTAAAATGAGCTGGATAAGGAAATGGCAAATTGCTTCAATATCTTTGCCAAGAAAACCCCAAATGGAGTTGCAAAGAGTTGGACACAACTGAAATGGCTCAACAACCACCACAACAACAATGGTAAAGAATAGCTTTATGGAAGAGGTAATGTTTGAGAAGGTAGAACATTATAATTAGGGGAGAATGATATAATCAAAGGAAGAAAAGTGGCAAAGTGAACATATATTAGGTGGGTCATGAATAGGTAAATATAAATATAAAATAAATATAAATATGAAAACAGGAATGTAGGGTTTTAGTTAATGAATAAAGACGTCACCATTGACAAAACATTGTACTTCAATGCTTCAAGCAATCAACCAGCAATTATTAATCACCTATTTTGTGCCAAGAACCATGCTAGGTGGTGGCATAAAGACAAAACTGTCCTTACTCTCCAGGAATTTATATCACCTAGGGAGAAACAAGGACAAAGAGAAAATGAAATCCTATCCTCTTGCCTGCAGAAGGCCCTTTCTGGAGATCAGTTTCAATGTTTAGTCGTTCTATTCATGAGTCTTCTATGCTGTCTGCCTTCATCCACCCCTAAAGACACAGTAGCAGATCACTGGAATGTGGCAAGAAATTGGTAAACTCATTGCTGGCTACAATATCTCTCTAGAGAGCTGGCACGTAGGCTGACACCAAGCACAGGGAAAGAAGGATTTTATATGACCTTTAGAGAACAGTGTTTACTGAGCAATTGTTTTCTCAACCTGACCACTGGTGATAAGATTTTCAAAACCTCGATTTCTGGAGTTCCTCTGGCTTCCTGCCTTGTTTCTATTCACCACAATTACCTCTCAAGCTTACATTTGAAGCTCAGGCTTCAAACCCATTCACTAATCCCACGTTCCTTAGAAAAATATTTATACTTCCATTTTCAACAATCATGTCCAAAGCCCTATCCGGAAATCTCTTGACACTCTCAACAGCACCACGGTCCTCCCAGACCTGTTCTTTGGGATATTTTTGTTGTTGTTTATAAATCACACCAGTGTCCTTTCAGTTTCTGACTGACAACCATGCTGAGTACCCATAGTATTCATCCAAGTTCTGAAACCTATATCTTCTGTCCTCCAACCACTAGTCAAATCAAGGTGTTTACTCTCTTGAACCTGGACTGCTCTTACAACTTTATGATTTGTTTTACTACTTATAGTTTCTTTCTGTCTGTCACAGTTGTACCCTCAACAACAGGAATCACAATTTCTAAGAAAGGTTTTGATCACCTGTTTCCCTGTCCCAAAAGCCTTCAGAGACTCTCAATTTCTTTTTGCATCTAAGTAAAATTCCTAATCATGGGCTTTAAGGGTTTTTTTTTTAAATGGTTACAGTTTCTTTTTCTAAAAAACAGATTTTTATTGGAGTGAGAGGTGGGGAACATGACCAATAAGATGAAGGATTAGACATTTTCTCCAAAGCCCATGACCTTTCAAATCTCTTCAAAACAGAAAGTATGCACCAAAGATAAAGTCTCTTCAGCCATATCCAGGGTCTAGGGTGGAGGTGTCAAATGGACACTGTAGCCTGAACCAGATTAAAGCATAACTGGGAAATACTTAATAAAATAAGTAAAAATAAAACAAAACTGGAGACCTTCTGCCATATTGACTCTAGAAAGGCTGGTTTGGCAGCAGTTAGAAGCAACCAACAAAGTCTCTCCCTGTTCTCTCATGTATATGTACACACCATTATCTTTGAATTGGTTGCAACACGTTAAGGATCTTTTTAGGAAAGATCTATGATTTCCTCTGTAAGAGAAATTGGCAAATATGAGTTAGGAGAAATTATTATTTCTCTCTTACATTAATAATGAATTATTGAATTACATTGAACTGAAGGACATTGTAGATGGATGAGATTGTCCAGGTTTTCCTGACCCCAAGCCCAGCACTCTATGTACCTCATCACTTCCCTCCCTTTCTCAGAACTCTATAGTGGGCTCCTGATTGCATATTTTAATTAATACTCCAGATCATGGGTTTTAAGTTCTTCTGCCAGGTGTAATTTCTACAATTCCTTTGATTCCACTCTCTAACCATGTAAAAACTGACAATTTTTTATGGATATGCTCATATTTAACAAATTTCTTCCATTATGTTATAAACTCCCTGACTAATACTACCATATACTCTCCTTTCTTTGTAATTTTCTTCACTTTTATTTATTGTGTTCTCTACAGATTAGAAGTGAAATAGATATAGATGGCCCAATTCACTTCTCATGGTATGACTTGGACTAGATCATTAAAATTGAGAGGATGAACTAGTTGTTGCCTGTCTTTGTATCCCTAGTGCTTAATACTGTACCTCCTGGCACACAGTAAGCACTTAAATAGATGCTTATTGACTTGGCCCACTGACTCTTCTCTTTGGTTGTCTAATCTTTCAACCTGGGATAATAAATGTCATCTACCTCATTTCCTACAGAGAACATTGGAAAAGGGGGCATTTTTACAAGGTCACTCAGAAATAAAACAGACTTGCAAAGAAATTTCCACACACCTCATCGCCAACCCACATATATGTCCTTTAATGTGCATCTGGAACTGACATCCTTGTTCTATCTGTATTTGTTCAATATCCACCCAGCAATGAAATGCTTGAGAGGTCCAAGAAGTGCTCCTCATGTCTGAAGGACTGATCTGCAAAGTCCACGAAGTCTTTATCTAGTAAAAGGAAAAAGGCCTAAGCCAATGGGGAGGTTTATATGAATATTGGTCATGTTTGGCCACTTTGGGCAGAAATAGCTTTTTACGTTGAACTTTCAGCAGTATATTATTTGCTGTGGATATAATTCAGCCCCCCTGAGGCAACTTTCAAATCTGAGTCTATCATACTCATATGTATTTGAACTTGTGACCTTATATAGGCTGGAAAGAGGGAGTCTCAGGATTTGACATTGCACTGGAAATACCAAAGCAAAGCTTTGTTCTTGTTTACATTTATTAAGAAACCACCATATGCTAAGTATTTTTCTTTCTGAAACAGTGTTTTCTTCTACCATAATAGCCTTCCTCAGAGTTCTCTACAACATTTTATAAGCAGGTTCCCATGGAAACCTGGTATTGAATGACAGGACACAAGATCACATTATTGGCTAAAATAATTCAATACGGTTCAATTCAACAAATGTATATTAAGTAAACACAGGCACAGTGCAAAGCTAGGAATGCAGAGATTAAAAAAGAGGAAGAAAAAGAAAGAAAGAAACAAGGAAAGAAGGAAATGAAGGAAAGAAGGGAAAAAAGAAGGAAAGGAAAAAAAGGAAGGAAGGGAGAAAGGAAGAAAGAAGGTAACAAAGAATAACTATACTTAAGGAAAATACAGTCTAATAGGAGGGTCATGATATATGCATAATTAAATAGATTTCAAGGTTGATTGTGATAAGGACAGTGGGTAGATATAAAATTCTAGAAAACAAGTTGATAAAGGAGAAAAAAAACACTTTTTAAGACTGTGTCTCTTAACTCACCCAGGCTTGAAGTATAGCAACCAGTCAAAGGCCTGATTGGAAGCTTTAATCACCTCTGTTTCTGACCTGGGTTGGCTCACTCCTCTTTAGGCAGCCTAGTGATCCTTGCAGATATCTGTCAGTCTTTTACCAGGAGTATGCTGGTAAAATTTAACAACTGGATTTCCAAAAACACTTTTGAGTTTTATCTGCAATATTAAGATTTTTTCTGTCATTTTTTTCAATCTAGTCTAGATAATAAAGCAATTAATCAAGCCCTAATTTGTAGTACCTGCTGATTTCCAAGGTATAAATTCTCACACTGAATATTTAACAATTCCTCATACCTCTGCCTGCCCACTGTAGCTCAGAGCTACCAGGCTCAAGTTATTCCACTAGCGTCAGCCTCTCCAGCAGGAGGGGCCTCTCAGCAAGAGATCGCTTTCAGCTGGGGACCAGGGCAGACTTCAAAGGGATGGGGGATCTAACCCGGTCCAACAAAAGTAATAATAATAACAAATAGTAATAGTAATGATGACACCACTTTATATTTTTGTCATTCTATAGTTTTCAAATAATTGTACCATATCAGACTTCTTTGTATATAAATTTTTATATTTAAGGGATATAATACCCATAGTATATTAGAATCCATACAATCAGGGAACCTTTTATGGATGAATGAATGAATGGAAAAACATATGTAAAGTGCATACTGTGAGCAAAGCACTGTGCTAAATACTGGGGATATAAATAGAAAAAGCAGATATAGTCCGAGATGTCAAGGAATTCACATTCTAATGGGACAGCTATCATATGTAGATGTTTCATCTGCAAATCAGATGAAAAGGTCCTATATTCCTTAAGATGCGGCAACCACAAACATGGTAATGTATCTTCTTTAATGTTCATTTTTGCTGATAAAATCATATCTGTTTTTGAACCATTTGACAATGCAAGGACTTTGGTGTTAAGTTTCCTTTCTGACCTGTAGTACCTTTAGTGGTTGAGGAAGTGGGAGCTAGAGCATGTGCAGAAACAGCTGCTACATCTCATCTCCATAGAGATTTCTTCCTGAGATGATGGCTCCCCTGGTGAGTGCCCAGTTGGAAGGAGGATGGGTAGTCTAGAAGTCTAGAAAGCATTCCCAGGGCTCTAGGGCTTACCTGCCCAGGGGTGGCAGTTGGTCAGTGGTTGGTGTTGGTTACAATGGGGCATGCTTGTGCTGTAGGTAGAAGATGTGAGGTCCAAAAAGTTTTAGAGATTTCTCTAAATTCTACAAGCAAGGTCAAGATAGGACTTAAGTCTATTCCTTTTATTTGCTACTGAGGCAAATTCAGCAAACAGTTATAATATCTATTTTCATAGAAAATTGGTCTAAAATTGGTTAAAAATAGTCTGAGCTGAGTTGACTAAGTTGAGTTGACTTTGGTGCTTGGCATCAGCTCTAGGGTAATTGGTCTTGGGTTCTTTCTGGTATTATTTATCTTCCTGGACAGATTGGAGGTGTACAATATAGAGTTAAGGGATGGAAAGAGTCTATCTTTTTATTCTTTAAAGACTATCTCACAGAGATAATTACGTCAAGCTTAATAATTTATGTTATGTTGTTCAGTCATTCTTCAGATGTGTCCAAGCCTGTGACCCCATTTGGGAATTTCTTGGCGAAGATACTGGAGTGGTTTGTCATTTCCTTCTCCAGTTCATTTTACAGATAAAGAAATGAGGCAAACAGGATTAAGTGACTTGCCCAGGGTCACACAGCTAGTGCCTGAGGCCGGATTTGAGCTTTCCTAGGAAGCTGAGTCTTCCTGACCCCAAGCCCAGCACTCTAACCACTGTGCCACCTAGCTGCCTCTGTCAAAGAAAGGGACAAGGGCAGGGCTTCCAAAGGGGGTTTGAAGCATATGCACTTCTGCATGCACACACACACACACCACACACACATACATACACACACATACGACAAAAATTCACCTACCCCCCAAAGTGTGAAAGAAAACAAAGACATCATTTCAAAATGATAGGCAGACTCATCACACTTTACATTTTGTCTCTTAGTTTTCTGAGAATTTTCTTGACTTCTCTCTGAGGTCAGCCCTTTTTTACTGTGAAAGTTCTTTAAGCCTAGACACTATGCGGAAGACAAGTAATTTGAGGGAAGTTCTGTGAATGCTTTAATGTTGCACTTACATGCAAGGGTACTATTGGGTGCAAGTGATATTAAAATGGTATTACTTCGTCCCAAGAGCATAAGTAGCACAATGGGTAGGAGCTGCAGTAAAGTAAATTCTAGGTTTAATTTTAAGGAGATGAACCTCACCTCCTAACAATTAGAGCTCTCCCAAACTAGAATATGTTACCTCCAGAAGTAGTGGGGTCTTCCTGATTGGAAGTCTTTAAACATTGAAGCAAAAACGTGATGACCAGTTATATAATATTTTATAGAGAGAATTCATTTTGGGGTATTTAGCCAGTGAGGTCTCATTTCAACTGAGATTTAGAGATCTGAGGTACTAACAAAAGCACTTGTTTTTTTCCCACCAAATAGTATTTTTTCTCCAATTACATGTAAAGATAGTTTTCAACATTCACTTTTATAAGATTTTGAATTCCAATTTTTTTTCTCCTTCCCTGTCCTCCTCCCCCACTCCACCGGTCTGATACAGGCTATATATTTATAATCATATTAAACATATTTCCCCACTAGTCATATTGTGAAAGAAGAATCAGAAAAGGGAAAAACCATAAGAAAGAAAAAACAAAATAAAAAGAGAAAATTGTATGCTTTGGTCTGCATTCAGACTCCATAGTTCCTTCTCTGGATGGGGACAACATATTTCATCATTAATCCCTTGGAATTGTCTGAGATTATTGCATTGCTGAAAGAGCTAAGTCTATTAAAGTCAGTCATTACACAATGTTTTTACTGTGTACAATGTTCTTCTGGTTCTGCTCACTTCACTCAGCATCAGTTCATGTAAATCTTTCCAGGTTTTTCTGAAAGTAGCCTGCTTATCATTTCTTATAGAACAATAGTATTCTATTACATTCATATACTACACCTTCTTCAGTCATTCCCCAATTGATGGCTATCACCTTAATTTCCACTTCTTTGCCAACACAAAGCACTTGTTAAAAAACAACTTACAAACAAATATAATTTTTTTTTCAAGTGATATTGCCAAAGCTAAGGGAACCCCTTCCTAAAATAACCTACTTCCTGAAGAACTTGTCTTTTCTAGCTTGCTCTTTTGGGACCTTGAATTTCAGGGAAACCAAAGATTCCATCAATGATAACACTAACTATGAGAGCTAACATCCATAAAGTTACTCAGGCCGCTATGTGGTTCAGTGGATAGAGTCCACTGAGCCTAGAGTCATGAAGACCCATCTTCCTGAGTTCAAATATGACCTCAGACAATAACTGTGTGACCTTGGACAAGTTGCTTAACCCTGTTTGCCTCAGTTTCCTCATCTGTAAAATGATCTGGAGAAGGAAATGGCAAACCACTCCAGTACTTTTGCCAAGAAAACCCCAAATGGGGTCACAAAGAGTCAGACATGACTGAACAGCAACATAAAGTCACGCAAGATTTGTAAGGTATTTTACATATATTACCTCATTTGATCCTCACAACAACCTTGTTAAGCAGGTACTAATATGATCTTCATTTCACAGACAAAGAAACTGAGGCTCTGAGAAATTGTAATTTTTTGCACAGGTTTCCACAGCTCATAAGTGTCTGAGGCAGGACTCAAACTAAGGACTCCTCGACTCCAAGCCCAGAGCTCTATCTGCTACACTACCTCATTCCTTTCTGTAGAATCATACATAGATTTAGAGCAGGCTAGAATTTAAGAGGTCATCTAGCCCAACCCTCTCATTTTACAGATGAAGAATCGAACAGCTCGCAGAAGTGAAATGATTTGTCATTTCAAGATCATAGTAAGGAGAGGCAATGGGATTCAAATTCACATTCTTTGTTCGTTGTTGTTTAGTCATTATGCAGTTGTGTCTGACTCTTCATGACCCAATTTGGGGTTTTCTTGGCAAAGATAGTGAAGCGGCTTGCCCTTTCCTTCTCCAGATCATTTTACAGATGAGGAAATTGAGGCATACAGGGTTAAGTGACATGCCCAAGGTCACATGGCTAGTGTCCGAGGCTGGATTTGAACTCAGAATATGAATCTTCCTAATTCCAGGACTGGCATTCTATTTACCAAGCCACCCAGCTGCCCACATTCTCTGAGCCAACACCAAATCCAGTCCTCTCTTCATTTCTCCATATAGCCTTCTGATCCTGGGGCCAACCAGGTAATGAACCTTTCAGAACTTAGGCAGGCATATACTCTATCACCGGGCCCATATCCAAACCTTTCCTATTTTGTAGGATCTGTGAGATCTGGTAGTCTGATAGAATAGCCTTAGAGAACCCTGAGTCAACTCAATAACATGAACAAGGTATTGAACATGAAAAGTTTTCATGGTTGTCTCTAGTAGTTTAGTTTTAGTGGTTCAGTTTTAATACTTATCTTTCACAAGCAATGCCCTATAAAAATAGTTCTATTTTTCAAAAGCAAAGACAGTGGTCCTTATAGAGCATCCAAAAGCTGAGGCTTTAAAATTGCCGTTCTACCCCAATGCTTCATCTTGTAGTCATGCCTTCTTACTGGATTTTCTATATGATCAAGGGCACAGATTGGTAATTGGTTTGGGGAAGAGCAAATATGAATCCATAAAATAAAAATGCCTGGCTAACAGGGTCCTAAAGAGTTTTGTAAACCTTAAAGCTACATGCATGTGAGTTATTGTCGTTAAAATAATTAACAAAACTCACCAGCCCAACCCAGTAGTTCACTGAAATAGTACGTAGACACTTTAAAATAATCTTGAGGAACTTTAATGCTTTGAAATTGAGGGTACCCCCAAAAGGAAAGGGAGAAAAGTCAGGATGATTTGAGCTTCTAAGAAGGATATCAAATTATATTACCAAATAGGTTATTCAAGTAAGCGGAAGGGTCTTGGCAAAGCATAGTAGATATTAAGAAATGACAATTTCTTTTTTCCCCTTTCAAATGAATGTTCTATTGATTCTCTCTTTTTACATTATTCTCACTTGCCAATTATTTCCTCTCCAGCCCGTTCCCGCAACCCTGAACTCTCTCTTATGACTAAGAAGACCAGTAAAGCAAGTTAATGCATTGACATATGTGACAACATCCACCTCATTCTGTAGCTACAATCCATGACCACCTTGCCAAGAAGAAGAAAGCTACTAGATCATCAGTCCTCTGAAGTGTGAGAATTTCTCTTGCTTTCTTTATGGTACAATAAAAGATGCAATATTAACACTAACCAATTCTTCTCACTTTCCAGGCAATACACATTCTCCCTGCTCTCATGATCTTTCTCATACCTTTAAAAATTATTTTAAACCATCAACTGTTCCCTCTGAACTTCGAAATAGCTCTATGGCCTTTCAGCTGGCCTGCATTTGAATTAATACAAGCAACTCAGATGCCCTTTTTCACCGCTGATGATCTCAGGAGAAATGTAACAGATAAGGTTTCTTTATTGGAGAAAAAAAGATCAAGACAGAATTAAACTAAAGTCAAAATTTGGATTTCCTCTCTGCCAGGATGACCTATTTCTTGTTCACTAACCTTCTCCCATACTTGACTCCCCAATAGGTCTCCCTTAATAGCCGTAGTCTACTCCTCTGTACTCAGCATAACTCATCTCTGTCATTCAAGGTGAAGGGGATAGAAGAAAGGAAGGTGGATGACAGATTAGTGGTGATGTAGTAGACATTAGTAGTGATGACTGGGGAATGGAAGCAGTGACTGGACAGCTAAAGTAACTGGGGGTGAGGGGGCAGAGTGGAGCTTGTTCCAGGGCCGGAAAGGGCTTTAGAGGCCATTTAGTGCAATTCCTTTATTTTACAGATGAGGGGACCGAATCTTAGAGAAATCGTGATTTTCCCAAGGTCACACAAGTAACGACCAGAGATTCAACGAGATTCAAACTCGGGTCTCTTTTCTTCCTTACCTCACAGTTAGTGGATCAAAATGATTCCTGGTAGGAAGTTTTTATTTTCAAAAAGGAGTGTGCTATTTTTTTCCCTAAGACCTATCAACACACACAAGAAAATGAGAAACAAACACCTTTCCAAATTCGTCTGAATGCTACAAATGTGCAATTAGCCTAAAGAAAAGAAAGGGAATTTCCTTCTCGAAATTGCAACCCTAAAGACATTAACCAGCTGCTGAATTATCCAGTGCAGAAAAACTTCACAGAAAAAGGCTTGTGTCAGCAAGGGCTCAGATTCCAGATCAAAAGCCCAAGAGCAAGAAGGAGATTCTGGTTTTTTTGGTCCTCAGTCCTGCTATAGCTTACTTAGCTAACTTCCAGGGCAAGTCACTCAATCTAAAGTTGCCTAATTTAGCAGACCAAGATAAGATCAGAACATAAAAGACATGGGAGCCATGATCATTATGAAAGAAGATTGCTGGGTTCAGAAATGCCTTGAAGATTGATGAGAAATGAGCTGATGGTGATAGCAAAGCAGAAGACTGGAATGGTATGGAGCAAGGATTGAAAGTCTCTCTCTCTCTCTCTCTCTCTCTCTCTCTCTCTCTCTCTCTCTCTCTCTTTCTTTTTCTCTCTCTTTCTCACCGTGTCTTGCTTTGGAAAGAAAACCAAATTGCAAAGATCTTTTGCGAATGCTCTATGAGGAAGCCCTGGGGAAATTTGGATGGATGTTCATGAAACAGTCCTGGAATAATCTGAATAACCTAGTCCAGCTACCCACGAAGGACATAGGCAATGGAGAATAGCTGGGGAGAGAAAGGTGCTCCCTCAAATAGCAATATCATGTAGGAGTTGATGGCACAAGCAATAGTTATACTGCTCAGATTATAGGGGAGAAAGGAAGGATATAGTCATAATTTATTATAGGTCAACATAGGATTAGAGACAGAGATTCAACTTGTATGAGAAAGAGGCCCTCTCAACCCAACCCACTATCTGACTGTGAAGATATTATCTCTAGTTTAGGGGCCAGCTAGGTGGCACAATGTGTAGAGCATTGGGCCTAGAGTCAGGAAGACTTGTCTTTCTGAGTTCAAATCTGGCCTCACTGTGTGACCCTGGACAAGTCACTTAATCCCGTTTGCCTCAGTTTCCTCATCTGTAAAATAAGCTGCAGAAGGAAATGGCAAACTATTCCAGTATCTTTGCCAAGAAAACCCCAAATGGGGTCACAAAGAGTTGGTTGTGACTGAAAGTGATTGAATGACAAGAACAGCTTCTAGTTTATGGAACATGTACAAAAGCAGGATTAGTAGTAACAGTGGCGTTTTACCTTAGCTATAAAAAAGCAAACAAGCATTATTGTCCCATATCATTCAGAGTTTTCTTGAATGAATCAGGGGTAAATACAAACTGTAGGAAGCAAATGAAGTGGTAAAGACCAGGGAGACATGGAAGAGAACACTTACGCAGGAAAATAAATTCCCACTTCCCCCACCTGGAGCCCTAATGAGGAGAGTACTCTAAGGCTTGGATATTATTGAGTTCTTAGGGAGGGATACTCACTAAGGATAATTTTTTATTTAATAATTAAATCTTCAAGTGGAAGATGTGGCTCCTTTAGTTTTTCAACTAAAACTGTTCATTTTATAAGCCTTATGATCTTGTGTGCTTCAAAAGAGAGCTAGTATCGATTCTTGGGGACTGCTAGATAGGTAGGGTCCAAGATCATCTAAGGGACCAAGCAAGAGAAATGCAAGGTACCCAAAGCACACATACCTGGGCCTTGTGTGACACAAAGGTAACAGATACAAGGACATTATGAAGATTAAAGCTTGGGGAATGTGTCAGGCGGAGAATGCCAGGTGTTTTCGAAATTCAAGGCAAAATAATTCCTTCTGAGAAAGAAGTCCTGATGATGATGGGACTTCTGGGAGCCAAGATGGTGGAGTAAGTAGTAAATCACTGTAATTCTCCCATATTCCACTTCAAACAATCATAAAAGAGCATCCCAAACAAATCCTGGAATAGCAGAACCAGCAAAAAGCTGGCATGAAACAATCCTTGAGCCCAAGAAACTTGAAAAATCAGCTGGAAAGGTCTGTCTCACTTGGGTAAGAGAAGAGTATAGTCCAGGATAGGAAACATCATAGTAAGCCAGCAGAAAGTGCTACCTCAGCAAACCAGCAATAGACCCTGAGCCAAATTGCAGCGGAGCAGGCAAACACCAACACCAGGACCCACCCCACCCCATGTGCCTCAGCATAGCCAGGGAAATGCGCAGACTTCGGCCCGGAGGACCACCACGTGCTTCAACACAGCCTTGGCTAAACAGGTAGGTGCCAACTCTATTGAGGCCTAAGCAAACAAGCAGCCACCAGCACCAGGCCCCCACCATGTGCTTCAGCATAGCCCTCAGCAAATAGGAGGCAGTGGCCAGACCACCATGTACTTCAGTGTATCTCTGGGGAAATGCGGAAATACCCCACCAGCCTCAGCATATACCAGACACCAGCACTAGGACTCCAGCTCAGCATCAGGTAAGTTGCCAGACCTCTATAAGCTCCAGCAGCCCCAGCCACCCCTCATCCCACCCTCTCAGCATAGAACCAGACAGAGGGTCATCCATGGGCCTCAGGGCAACATCAATGGAGCACCAGGTAAATAGCCAGGGCCTGCAGCCTCTGGCACAAGAAGCCTAAGACATTGCCCCTTATAACCCAGGAGAAGGGCCCACATTTTAAAAAAAGGAAAAAAGCCAAAAAAGATTAGCAAACAACAACAAAAGAATCTGGCCATAGAAAGTTATTATGGTGACAGGGAAGATCAAGACACAACCTCAGAAGAGGACAAGAATGTCAAAATGCCTATGGGCAAAACCCCAAAGAAAAACAGGAAGTGATCTCAAGCCCAGAAAGAATTAATGGAAGAGCTCATAAAGGAGCTTAAAAATCATACAAGAGAGGTAGAAGAAAATTAGGAAAAGAAATGACACTGATGCAAAAGAATTACCAAAAAAAAGAGTCAACAACATTGGAAAAAGAAAACAACTGCTTAGAAAGTAGAATTGGCCAAATGGAAAAGGAGATACAAAAATCCACTGAAGAAAACAACTCCTTAAAAAGCACAATTGGCCAAATAGAATATAAAGTACAAAAGCTAACTGAGGAAAACAAATCCTCAAAAGTTAGAATTGGGCAAGTGGAAGCTAATGAGACTCCATGAAACATCAAGAATCAATCAATAAGAAGATGGCGACTGGAAAGCAGTAACTGGCGTGAGCTCCCCTCCAAGTCCCTCCAAAAACCTATGAAAAAATGGCTCTGAACCAATTCTAGAACTACAGAATCCACAAAGGGGCAGAGGGAAGCAGGACTCCAGCCC
>CM053627.1:98729950-98841083 GCA_028646595.1 Phalanger gymnotis | reverse complement strand
AGATCGAAGGGCTTGGAATATGATATTCCAGAGGTCGATGGAGCTAGGATTAAAACCAAGAATCACCTACCTAGCAAAACTGAGTATCATGCTCCAAGGCAAAATATGGATTTTCAATAAAATAGAGAACTTTCAAGCTTTCTCAGTGAAAAGACCAGAGCTGAATAGAAAATTTGACTTTCAAACACAAGAATCAAGAGAAGCGTGAAAAGGCAGTCAAGAAAAAGAACAAGAAAAAGAAATTGCAAGGGACTTACTAAAGTTGAACTGTTCTGTTTACATTCCTACATGGAAAGATGATGTGTACGATTCATGAGACCTCAGTATTAGGGAGGCTGAAGGGAATATGCATGTATGTATATGTGTGTGTATATATATATATATATGTTTGTGTATGTATATATATACATATATGTGGGTGACTATGTACGTACGTATATATTTATGTGTTTGTGTATATATATAGAGAGAGAGGGGGGCATAGGGTGAGTTGAAGATGAATAAGGGATGAGAGAGGAATATATTGAGAGAGGGAGATAGGGAGAGATAGAATGGGGTAAATTATCTCGCATAAAAGTGGCAAGAAAAAGCAGTTCTGTAGGAAAAGAAGAGAAGGCAGGTGAGGGGGAATGAGTGAATCTTTCCCTCATCAGATTTGACCTGAACAGGGAATACCATACATACTCATTTGGGTATCTTACCCCGCAGGAAAGAAGGAGGAAGAAGATTAAAAAAGGGGGGATGATATAAGGGAGGGCAGATGGGGATGAAAGTAACCAAAAACAAACACTTTTGAAAAGGGACAGGGTCAAGGGAGAAAATTCAATAAAGGGGGATAGGTTAGGAAGAAGCAAAATTTCGTTAGTCTTTCACAACACGAGTATTGTGGAAGGGTTATACATACTGATACGCATGTGGCCCACGTTGAATTGCTTGACTTCTTAGGGAGGGTGGGTGAGAAGGGAAGAGGGGAGAGAATTTGGAACAAAGTTTTAAAAAATAGATATTCAACAACAAAAAAGTGTTTTTTTCATGCAACTAGAAAATAAGATACACAGGCAATGGGGTGTAGAAATTTATCTTCCCCTGCAAGTAAGGAAAGGAAAAAGGGATGGGAGGGGAGTGGGGTGACAGAAGGGAGGGCTGACTGGGGAACAGGGCAACCAGAATATATGCCATCTTGGAGTGGGGGGGTAGAAAATTTGTAATTCAAACTCCTATGAAAATCAATGCTGAAAACTAAACATATTAAATAAAAAAATTTAAAAAATTAAAAAAAATAAATTATCTCTTAAAAAAAAAAAGATATACATGCCCACCAGGCATTTCTATATTGCCCCTTTTCATCTTGTGTGGCAGCTTTGTTTCATTTGAAAATTTCATGATTATTAACTAACTAATAATTTAAACTCCATGTAGATTATAATATTCAGTTTTTTTTTACTATATATCATATACATCATTGGAAGAACACTTGAATTTAAAAAAATGAGTCTTTAAATCCTTTTTTTTCGTTTTCAACATTCACTTTTATAGGATTTTGAGTTCCAATTTTTTTTCTCCTTCCCTCCCTTCCCTCTCCCTCCTTTCCCACTCTCCCCAAGATGACAAACAATCTAATATAGGCTATATACATATAATCATATCCACATTAGTCATTTTGTAAAAGAAGAATCAGAACAAAAGGGAAAAACCACAAGAAAGAAAAAACCAAAAAGTTAAAATAGTATGCTTTGATCTGCATTCAGAGCCCATAGTTCTTTCTCTGTATGTGGACAGCATTTTTCTTAATGAGTCTTTTGGAATTGTCTTACATCATTGTATTGTTGCGAAGAGCCAAGTCTATCAAAGTTGATCATCACACAATGTTGCTGTTACTGTATAAAATGTTCTCCTGGCTCTGCTCACTTTACTCAGCATCAGTTCATGTAAGTTTCAAAGTTTTTCTGCAATCTGCTTGCTCATCATTTCTTATAGTGCAATGGTATTCCATTACATTCATATACTACAACTTGTTCAGCCATTCCCTAATTAATTGGCGTCCCCTCAATTTCCAATTCTTTACCACTACTAAAAGAGCTACTATAAATATATTTCTACATATGGGTTGATGAGCCTTTTTTTTAAGGAAAAAATGTCTGGTCACTAATGCATTAACTTTTAAAATACAATCTAATTCATTCTCTTTCTCTTATCCAATTCTGTGTCCAGTATATTATCCATATGTAATACCTATCTGAGATATGTGATAGACTAGTTTTGCATATCTGCATTTATTTGTCTGGATAGTAGTTAATTTTCATCCACTTAGTTTTTCTTCTATGAATAGTTGGGTTAAGCTCTTTTTAGTGATTTAGTTGTTTAGGAGGTATTATGATCTGATGCTTTATGCTTAACGATATTACATATATTAACAGAAATATCTGCGCAGTGGTGTTAAATTCAAATAAAAACAGAGTCCACTATTCCATATATAAGGATCCCTATAGGCTTCATATTGATTTAGAAAACCACATATTAACATTATCTATGTTCTATTGTATTTGTCCTTATTTTCTTAAATATTTCCCAATTAAAGTTAAAAATTAAGATTAAAAATATTTCCCCATCTGAAATTTCCCCATTTTAATCTGGTTTAGGCCACACTCAAGAGTGTTGCTAGCTGTACCTCTGTCCCAGAGGACCTCGCCATCTTTACTCTCTATTTCAGAAGAGGTTGCCCTTCTACCTTACCAAGGCTTTCTTCTTGTGCTCTCAATCCTCTCCCTTACCATAAATCACTCCTTCTGTTTGATTCTTATACTCTCCTTTCCCCATCTTTTGGTTCCTTCCCAGTGGCCTATAAACAGGCTGAGGCCTATCCCATTCAGAAAACAAAACCTAAAACATTCCTTCACCCTACATTTCCCCGCAAGTATCACCTTATATTACTCCTCTCTTTTACTACCAAACTCCCACAAAGAATCATTTACACTGTTGCCTCTAATTCCTCATCAATCACTCACTTTATAGTCTCATGAAATATGCCTTTTGACATCACACTTGAATGGAACCACTTTCTTGAGGTTTCAATCATTTCTAAACTAAATAAAATGGCTTTTTTCTCTCAGTACATGAAAGAAAGTGAGGAATTGATGTATAATTCTAGATATCAGGTCATATCCTGCAAGATATTCAATAGGTGCTAAATTTTTCCTTTCTAAATTGCTTTATTATATAACTTAACAGTTTTTTCCCCATCTAATCTGCATCAATCACTAAGTCTAGATTCCTTAAGGATAATTCTTCTCTAATGTGTAGTGGCAATGATCTGGTCCTGAATTGACATCAGAAACCCCTTTAATTTGCTCAAACAACTCCATAAGACTGAACCAATTATTCAATATTTCCTTGTCAACATATTATAGACTGAGTTTATGCAATTGTCATCCTTGGATCTTGGCTTTTTCATATGCTCCATCTGAAGGTAGACTACCATTAGTTATGTTAAACAAATCCAATGACAAATATATATTATCATCCCAGATTATTGCTCAGTGAAGTGATATCTGCTCATTCCAAAAGTGCTTCAGTATGTTTCAAGTCTATTTATCATATGCCCTATCAATGTCCATCAGTCCTCTTTCTCCTTTTTGGCAAAGAAGTGTTAATCTTTCTATACATGGTTATTATTGTTACTTTATATATCAAAAAGACACATCAAATGCATATCCAAATGAGATGTGATTTTTATTCTGGTAAACACCCACTATATATTTTAATGATCAAACTCATCACGTCAATAATTTGTGGCAGTTATTTGTAAATATTCATGGCATATAAATTCATTTTACCATTTCATATTTTGTTTTAAAATTCAATGAATGTCTCTGTTTGCATCAGTATATCAGTCAAAATGAGTAGTGTCCTCTACCACACAGGAAAATTTCTAGCGGTAGCTGGGAGCTGTCCATAGCTGAAACACATTCAGTACAACAAAGAGGATTAGGGCTAGCACTAGAGTGCCAGGGCTGCATGGAATTAAAGAATCTAAAGCCAGAAACATTTGAAATTACCAGCTCTAACCTCCCCCAAAGCAGGGGTTCTTAACATTTCATGCGTGTATCATGGATCCCTTTGGCAGTCTGGTGAAACCTATTGGACCTCTTTTCAGAGTATACACACACACACACACACACATACACACACACACACAAACTTTTTAGTTCATAATGGAAGAAAATGAAATATATGTTACTGATGAGTGAAAATAAATGTATACTTTTTCTTCATCCAAGTTCCTGGACCCACTGAAATCTATCCACAAGTCTCTTAAGAGTCCACAGACTCAATAATGAGAACTCCTTTGCTAAAGCAGAGCTTTCAAACCTGCAGTGTGCATGTAACCCAAACAGTCTGACTGTAGCCCAAACCAGATTAAAATATAATTGGAAAATACTTTAAAATAATCATAAAATAAAACATAGGTGATATTACTATATGGCTTTCTAGTTTAATATGCTAGGCAAGTATCCTTATATATTGTTGAGTGTCCCCCATTTATCTATTTGAACTTTGACACTGCTGATCTAAAGGATCCTAGAAAGTGACCACACTGAGACAAGGAAAATTGTATATGGATAATTGGTACAAGATCAGGCAACTTTAGACACTCATTTTTTTCAAATTGTTGCCTGACCTTGGACTATGTTTTTGTTTGACCATGGCTTCCACTGCTGTCCAATAGCCAAACTGCTCTTCTTTGTTTAACATCTTACAAATGACCCTTTCCCCAAATAATTCCCCTTTTGCTTCTGGCCCTTCACAGACACAGGCTGTATTTCTATGTGTTTACTATGTATTGTCCCAGTCAGATCAGGCTAGCCTGTGAGTATGGTAGCAAGTTGCATGGAAGCTTTTAGGCTAGAATTCTTTGTGAGCCCTGCTCTTTGTCTTACCTGAGAGTGAGAATGGAAGTCAGGAGGATAACCAATACCGTGAAAATGTGTTTAATAAAAGATCTCCCCACTGTATTTCAATGAGTTGCTTTTATTCTTTTCCCTCTAATGCTGTAGGAATCATTTGGATTCGTTCTATATAATTATCTGTTCTCCACAATTCAAAAAAAGAATTGGTGTTTCTCCAGCCTAGCTTTCTTTGCATTTCCATGTAATCTTTTTCTGAGACAGGGATTATAATGAGAGGAATTCAAGCCAAAGGGAGGACATAGTTCTGACCTGTACTCATAGCTTTGCTTTGGGAAATGTATGCCTTTGTTATTATAATTAATTAATCTGCATTTAACTCTTTCTGGTTATTTATTTAAATATTAAATAGGAAGTTAGTTGCTGATATATATATGTGTATATGTATATACACACATATATAATAAAGAAAGACTTCCAACTAGGGCATGGTCATAATGTAAAATTGCTTTTCAACTTAGGTATTTATACACGGTTAGTCCTTGTATTTAGTTTGATCCAATTATGTAGAAAATAGACTCTGGAATTCATTCATGCAAAGTGAATCAGAATCATGATAATTGGATTTTCTTTTGCCTTTGGATCCAAGGGGTTAAAGCTTCAAAATGCTGTGAACTGCCTAGCAAAGTTAAATATCCCATTTCACAGATGAAGAAACTAAATCAGAGAAAGATTTAATTGTCCACATTTTGGGGTTCATAATCTTAACTAAGCAGTCCATTAGATAATAGGAGTGCATGCAAATATTGTGGACATTTCTTAAAATTAATTTGTGCTTTTGTTCATTTCTACTCTGCTGAGCCTAGGTGGATAAAAGCTCATTTTTGTGTTTCATTCAAAACATATATTTTTTCAGACTCTCTCAATTACCACCATTACTGCCACCACTACCACAACATAGCACAAATGTACTTTTCCTATTATATGACAATGCTCTCTGAATTACATTTTGTTAGGTATTTAAAACTTCAGGAAAAGGTAACGTATAACCCAAAATAGAGTTCTTTTTACTAGTAGCAATGCCAGTATTATAATAATTGAAAAAGACAGAAATGAATTAAACACTACTTCCCTTACACAAAAGCCAAATATATATTCTTTTCTAATCTAAGAGCTTTTCCCCAGCTAGCTCATTAAGAAAGTGATTAATAATTCAATAGATACATATACTAGGGGGTTTGGGGAAAGTAATTGTTAGTTATCCCATGATGACTGTCTTCAAATATTTGAAAGGTTGTCATGTGAAGAAAGAATTAGACATCCTGGATGTAGAAAAGGGATTAGCCATGTTGTGTTTGGCTCTAAAGAGCCTAACTTAAAATGATGGCTAAAAGTCATGCGAAGCCAATTTCAACTATATATTTAGGACTTTTTGGTCTGTCTGAAAATGGAATCAACTGATCCTTGAAGTAGGGCCATTGTTGGATTGTGTAAACAGAGGAACAATGGCTACTTACTTGGTTTACTTGTAGGGGTAATTCATGTTCTGTCCAAGGATAAAGTAGGATGAGCTCTGAGTCCTCTTCCTATGCTAGGGTTCAGAGATACTTTTTTTCTATCATTATCATTGATTAATCAACCAATCAGTGAATCAATATTTATCAGGCAAGCTATTATGTGGTAGTCACTGTGGTGGACACTACAGATAGAATGACAAAAGCAAAACAGTCCCTGTTTTCAAGAAATGCACATTCTATCAGTTTAATGGTGGGATAAGTCTAAAGCGGTCAACAAAACATGGACTACTCACAACAATATTTTAAAGAGCTTTGTGATGATTATTTAATACAGAGAACATTTCACTTATTTCCACACATTTTTCTCATGTTCTTTTGTTACTTAATGGGTGTTTAAAATTCTAGGTAATAGTTTTCTTTTCCACTATCTTTGAGAGTTGCCTCTTTGAACTATTCTTGGCATGTTTACCTGCCAAGATTTCTCACTGGGACCTATCCTTCATTTCCTGGCAGTAAATTAATGAGCTAAAAGGAAGCCCATTAGCTTTTGGGGGCCATGTGATGCCATTAATGCAACAAATCTTTTAGATCATATAATTAATAGCATATCAGGCCCTTGTGGCCTGAAAGGTCATCCTCCTAGGAAATAATCAATTATTTTAAATTGTTTGATAATTTATTAGACAGAAGAAATGTGCCATCTTGGATAGACTTTACCCAGCTTTTGAGTCAGAAAGGGTTCAAGTTCTGGGTTTAAGTTCTATCCTTGTGTGATCATGGAAAAGTGCCTCTAACCTCTAAGTGCCATCAAGCCACTTTGGAAAGTTCTATGTTATAGATAAATCATTCTATAGCTATGGAAGGAGTTTCCACAATGGAAAATTTCTGTCAAAGAAATTGTAGGTATGAGATAGAGATAAAAGAGAGGACCTGAATCTGTGATTGGTGTGAGAACCCTAGAAGATGTAATTCTCTCTGCCAGTGCAGTTTATCACCTTCTCCAAAACTTAGTCTTAGAAAGTTATAGAGAGTTCTGAGTGGTTAAGTGACCCTGGGTCATGCAGCTAGTATGCGTCAAAGACTCGATATATATCAAAGGCTCTACATGTAGCACTCTATCCATTACAAAACCAAAGGCAAAAGAACATATGGATATGGCTCTATCTGAGAAAAATAATGTAAGTTGCCCTTTTGTGATGTTTTGAGGTTTGAAAAATACTTCACATAAATTACCTCATTCAAGCCTAACAACAACTAAATAAGGTAGATCAGATACAGATAAGGAAACTGAGATTTCCCTTAGGTCACATGCTGAACTTTTGTTGTTCGGTCATAACTGACTTTTCATGACCTTATCTGGGGTTTTCTTGGTAAAGGTACTGGAGGGATTTGCCATTTCCTTCTCCAACTCATTTTACCCATGAGGAAACTGAGGCAAACAGGATTAAGTGACTTCCCCAGGGTCACAGAGTTAGTAAATGTCTAAGGCAAGATTTTAACTCACAAAGATGAGTCTTCCTAACTCCAGGGGAGGTGCACTATCCACTGAACCACCTAACTATATAGCTAGTGTATATCTAAGGTAGGATTCTCGACTATCTTTCAATGTCAAGTCTAGCATTTTTTGCCTTCTACTGTATGACATCAACAATGAAATGCTGGCTATTCTACTCCAATGTTCAGGGGTTTGCCATATACTTGAACATAGTTTCACTTTGTTGGACATCTAAAACTCACTGAAAAGATGAATGAAACATAGACCCTGCCATCAAGCATCTAACACTCTATTAGGAAAGATAGGATATGTAAAAAATAATTGTAATCCAAGGTAGCATATGATAGTTGTCATATACACATATACATATGAGTTTAATATATATAATATATATTCATATGTACTGAAATAATACATGCGCATGTGTATATATATGTACATTAGCATGACAATCCTGACTACAGATCAGAAGTCCTGGATTTGTTCCTGGAAGATAGTTAGGGCTGCTCATAAAGGACCAAATCATTGCAAGCTATTGAAGGCAACATTTCACCTGAGAGTTAAGAATGGAGGCATCTTTAAGTGCTGCCATAGAGCATGCCTCCAGTCAGTTAACTCCTTCCAAGTCAATGCCAGGGCAAATTTTGTGGCAAGGGTATCAGTCCAGCATGTTGCTATTATGAATATCATAGTACCACTTTTTTTGGTATCCCTGAGTGAAAAGCTGGTAGCAAAAAGATCCCCAGGAACGTGAAAGGCATGGCCCTAGTGAGCCCAGAAGCTTCTGTCATCAGGCTGGAGAAAATTAGAGTCTCCTCTAGTTATCTTCCCAAAGGTTAGCACTTACTAATTAATGAAGACAAGGGAATTTGAACTGATAAGAGACAATACTGTATGGTACTGCATTCAGAAAACCTCAAATCCTTTTATCTCTTCTGAGGAAGTATGCTGTCTGCAAGATATTGTTTTAAGCAGATGAAGGGGGAAGGAACATCAGAATACACAAAGAGAAGCAGTCTTTTGGAAAGAATGCTAAAGAAGAATCTTGTGGAGGGGCCTGTCCTGATTTCACTAGCCCAAATAGTACCGTGTATTTTTTTTTCTTCTAGCATCCAAAATACCAACCCATAGAAGCAAAAGCCTGAAATATTTACAACTCTTTGAAGATAGCACAGGGTCCCAAGCATTCTTCCCTTTCTGGTGCTGCTCTCTGATCTGTCTTTCTGAGTGGTAAGATTTATACTTAAGTGCATTTCTTCCACAGCTCAAGACACCCAACCAATAGAATGGAAAGGAGGCAAAAGTTTCTTTTTTGAGTCTGTTTGGAAATAAGGATCATCTCCCATTAGTTAGCTATGTGACCTTAGTCCCGTGATGCTTTAAGTTGCTTTTAACTCTAAAAGCCTTTGTCTGGTTCTGAGTAAACGGCATTTTCAATTCCTCCCTAACAATTATATTCATTTTAAGTCTGTTGTTTTCTATCTGCCTGCTTCTATCTTTAAAATCTTGACCTTTTCCTCCCGTGGTGGTAATATATTTCAAGTACGTGAAGAGCTGTCATGTAGAAGGATTGAATTTATCTTTCTCAGCCTGAGGGAACCAAGAACAATGGGTAGAAGTAGTAGAGATGCTGTTTTAGGCTTAGTATGAGGAAAAACTGCCTCATAGTTACAGCTATTATGAAGTGAGATGGGCTGCCAAGGCGAGTTACGTCTTCCCCTGTCCTTACCAGAGGTCTTCAAGCAAAGACTGGACAACCATTTGTTGGGTATATTACAGAAGGGATTCTTCTTCAGGTACAGGTTGGATTAGATGTGAGATTGTATTATCTTTGTCTACCAACAATGGCGTGACATAGAAGGAAGGAAATAATCATTTATTAAGCATTGTACTATGGGCCAGTCACTGTGCTAAGAATTTTGCAAATATCATCTCATTTCATCCTCACAATAACCCTGTGTGCCGCTATTATCCCAATTTAGAGTTGGGGCAACTGAGACCAACAGAAGTTAGGTTACTTACCCCAGGGTCACACAGTGTCTGAGGCCACATTTGTACTCAGGTCTTCTTAACTTCAGGCTCAGTGACTTATCCCCTGTGTAGAAAAGGCAAGAAAGGATGACCCATAAAATATTGGCTTTATTTAATATTTCCCACCTTGCTACTACAAAATGTGTGCTTTTGGATCCTAGGCACAAGGTGGGGGGATGGGGAATGACAGAGATGTGGGGGGGACAGAGGGATCTGGAATTATTATCCTCATAGTTCTCAAGTCCATCATTAATTGCCAACACAGGAAGTGATGATGTTGTCTTCTCCATCTCCACTAATAACAGAAAAAAGAGAAAATGACTCTGAAGAGCAGAAAGAGGGCTTTAAGTTACATAAAAAGGAAAATATTTCTGACAGTAAGTGGTGTTAAATACTGAAATGGGTTATTACAGAAAGAAAGTGTGAAAATCTCTGGAAGTCTTCAGAAACAGAATTGATACCGACCTTCCTGAGATGCTTCATTTGTCCAAGGCACATGGGCAGATGCCCTGGACTGCCTCTTAAGGTTCCTTTCTAGCCATGAGACTAAAAGGAATTGAGAGCATTACTCCATGGTAGTAAAGCCACAGTTTTTCGATCTTTCTCTCCTTCTCTAAAGAGAAATGAGCAATTTAAAATGAAAAATGACCAGATCTATTTTTGAGATTGTAATTACAGGAGTGGTCCTTTTCCCATGAGCTGGCTGACCTCAGCTCACATTAAGTTACCTTGCCTCCGGCTTGGAACAAAAAAGGATATGTCAGATCCAAGGCAATTATGAAGCAAAGAGAATTGCGGTGGTGAAGATGAGGCCTTGGCTATCACCCATTTCAGAGCCTTCCATGGCCTATGCCAAAAATAATCCTCCCAAAAGATCAGATGGCTAAGGGGTAGCATCTGGTGGCTCATGGATGGTGCTGCTGCTGCTGCTGATGGAGGGAATAAACATAATGTATAAAAATGTCTATGTAAATGAAGTACACAATTTGTGTTCATTCTATACGTAAGATGGCATGTAAGGTATATACTGTACGTTAAATGATTTTGAAGTACTAAACATTTTCATGCTCAGAAATTTCATCCTCATCCGATTAGATCTGATTGAAAACCCTCATCTATTTTCTCTAGATCTCCATATCTAGAATGTCTGCGTATGTGGTTCTGTTGATATATCTAGGTAGAGGTATCTGTCAATAATCTAAGAGGCAATAAATGGAAAGGAAAGATTTCTCAGAATAATCAGAAATTCCCTCAGAGCAAGGAACATATGAAGAACTCCAAATATCTCTTAAAGACTCATTTTGAAGGGAAGAATAAATGCTTGGGAACTTCTCATTCATCCATTCATTTATTCATTCACTCAGCTAATATTTACTGGTCACCTACTATGACCTAGGCAGCTAGGTGGTGCAGTGGGATAGACTGATGAACCTGGAAACAAGAAGTCCTGAGTTCAAGTGCATCCTCAGACATTTGCTAGCTATATGATCCTGGGCAAGTCACTTATAACTGCTCCATGTCTCAGTTTCCTCATCTATAAAATGGGGATAATAAGAACACCTACCTCAGAATGCTATTATGAAGATTAAATTAAATAATGAATATAAAGGGTTTTGAAAACTCTAAAATGTTATGCAAATGCTAACTATAACTTTTAAAGACTTTTGCTGGACTCTGATGGAGATAACAGCAGTGAGTACAACAGGGAAATGATAGTTTACTGAGTAAAATAAGACAAATACACAAACGTGGTGGCTTTTAAATACATTTTATAGTTTAAAGTTTTTTAAGATAAATATATAATTTAAATTCATTAATTGATTTGATATAACACTGAAATATAGGTAGGACAGCTACTATTATTCTCATTTTACAAATGTAAAACTAAGGCAGTAACTAAATTATTTAGAAGTTAAATAACTTTCCCAAATGAGTTGACTACAACTAGTAGACGGAATTCAAGCTCAGGTCTTCTGATTCTAAATATCATTTATCCAACTTATAGAACTTATTCAATTTCATTCCTACTATATCATAGTAGGAAAGATATGACTGAGTTGCATGGGATATTTATTTATCTTTAAAAATGTTATTGATAGTTTTGTATTTATAGTTTTGTATTGATAGTTTCATATTTTGTATTCTCCTATCAAGGAGAATAGTGTTCAGACTAGAAAGAAGAAAATAGGTCTAGGGAAAATGAAATCTGAGATAAGTAAGGGGAGGATAAAAGAGAACCTAACTGTACTGGTTGAATTCAGGTGAGCAAGTTTCAGATGACTACATAAGAGAACATTGAAATAACTTTGGTATTTTGCTGCCAGACTGGTATATAATGGTCTTTCAGAAATTATGAAGAATGGGAGAGATGCTTCAAGATTGGAGAGGGGCAAATATGCCACTTTTCAAAAAGATATACAAAGGCAGATTATTTAAGCTACCAAAGTTGACTTTGATTACTAATAAAATTCCATAAAGCATTATTAAAGTTATTATTTCTGCCCGCTTAGGACATCAATGGTCACGAACAGCTGGTATAGGTTCACCAAGAACAGATCAAGCCAAATGTAGCCTAGTTTCTAATTTTAGCAGGGTTATTCGACTTAAAGAAGACCATGGACATAGTGTCCCTGGAATTCAGCAAGACATTTGAAAAGTCTTTCATGACACATGTAAACCTTAGGATAGTACAGTGAGTGGAATTCAGAACTGGCTAAATGAATACACACAAAGTGCTGTGATTAAGAGAACCATGTTAAACTGGGTGGAAGTCTGTATTGGAGTGCCAGAGGGATCTGTACTTGGGTCAATTCCGTCCATCTTTAAAAGTCAATAACTTGGAAGAAGGCAAGATGTCATGATTATTAAATTTGCAAACAACAAAGTTAGAAAGGGTAGCTGACATGCTTGGTATGTATATACCAAGTATATACATGACTTGGTATCCAAAAATATCTCATCAGGTTAGGATGTTGGACAAATTATGATAACATAAAATTTAAAAGGTATACATTTGTGATCATACTTTTGGATTCAAAAATGAAGTGCAGAAGCATAAGAGGGAGGAAGAATGACTAGTTCATGTGAAAAAGACCTGGGAATTTTACTAGAATGCAAACTCATTAAGAGTCAACAATGTGATATAGCAGTCACAAAAAGCAATGATAATCTAGACTGCATTAAGAGAGATATAATGTTCTGAATAAAGGAGGTGAAAAATTCTCTTATACTCTACTCTGGTTCAACCACACTTGGATTAATCAGTCAATATTTATTAAACACCTACTATGCACCAGGTATTGTGTTAAGTATTGGAGATACAAAAAGAGGCAAAAGGCAGTCCCTTTCCTCAAGGAGCTTACAGTCTTATAGGGGAGACGACAAACAAATATACACACACTTATATACTTATATGCATGTGTATACGCACACAGACATACAAAGCAAGCTGTATACAGGATACATAGGAAAGAATTACCAGAGGGAAGGCATGAGAATTGAGAGATTCTGAAAGACTTCTTGTAAAAGGTAAAGTTTTAGTTGGGACTTAAAGGAAGCCGAGGAAGTCGGCAGGTAGTTGAGGAGAGAGAGTATTCCAGGCATGGGAGACAGCCTGAGAAAATGCCCAGAGAATGTTGTGTCCAGTTTGGGGTGCCACATTTAGAAATGACATTGACTAGCTGGAGGATGTCCAGAGCAATGTAACCAGCACTATGAGAATACGGGGAGTGCATAAGGGAATTAGCTGAAAAACTCAGTATGTTTAACCTGGAGTAAAGAAGATTTAGAAACATCATAATAAGTGCATTCAAATCCCTAATGTTCTGTCACATATAAGAGGGATGCAACTTCTCCTTTTTGGCCCCAGAGAGTGGAAATGGGAACAAAGCAATTGTACTAGATAAAGTCCAGTTTTGGAGACAGCATGGAGAGCCATTCTGCTCAGATGGAGATTGGATTGAATGACCTCTGAACTCCCTTCCAGCTCTGGGAGAGGCAGCAATGTAGAGGATACAGGGCTTTGGGGTTCAGGGCACTGGATTTAGAGTCAAAGGAGGTGGTTTCGAACGAACATTCTGCATGTTAGCTGTTTTGCTTTTGGTCTTTACCACAAATCTGGTAATGAGACAGACAGCTCAGCTAAGGTGCCCCCAATGGGGAGATGCTCATTAGACCAGCAGTCACACAGTTAAGTCTTCCTTCATTCTTACTCATCAGCAGTGCTATGTGTACCCAGGCACAGCATCCATCCGCAGGCACACAGCGGGTAATTACGCTATTACAGCAAAGGTGCCAAACGCTGTGAAAATATTTGATTTACTTATAAGATCTAATTTAAATATGAAAAACATGGAAAATCAGTTGAGATTACACATTAAAATTCAGTATCTGGGTCTCTGAAAAGAACATAGTCAATGGGTTAAGTACAAAATGTTTCCCCGAATAAAAACCCCAATTTATCTTTTGACGTTTCAGAGCTCAGTCTAGAAAAAAAAATCTCCCATTGAGACTATCACATTTCATAGAACCAAATAACATCTAGAACTGAAAAGAACTTCAGTGATCATACTGTTCCAAGCCCCTCTTTTTACAGAGGCAAAAAAAGAAGGATTTGACTAAGGTTAGAGAGGGAGAAAGAACAGGGCTGATATTCTCATTTCGGTCTTCTGGCTGAGTCTCGGGTCTCTCTCTGAGCCTTAATGGCCTCATCTCTAAAGTGGAGAAAACAATACATGCTCTTTCTCCCACAAAGAGCTGTTGTAAGGATCAAATAAGCTAATGTGTGTGTGAAAATGACATACAATTTTAATTTATTATTATCATATAGTTTAGACTTTAAAATAGTGCTATATCTTCTGCATGCCTATATGATATCCTCCTTTCATTTTCCTATTTGATAAGACTATTCTAAGGCCATATGTCAGATAGAATGTGGATTAATCAAAGTAAACATCATGTCTTCTGCTCGGAAGTACAATTCAATTCAAGAAGCATTTGCTAAGTGCTTGCCTTATGCAAGGCACCATGTTAGGCACCTTGCATCCAAAAAGCAATGAGAAATAGTTCCTGTCTTCAAGGTACTTAGGTTTAAATGGATTCTGAGATTCCCTGGCAAACTCTATATGCCTTATTTCACCATAATCTCCATTCCTTTATTTATATTATATTTATTATTCCTTTATTTACTTGTATTCCTTTGCCCATTTTACAGAATCAATGACAAAAATGCTTATCCTTTTGCACAGCTTAAAAAGGGAGGAGGAAGACTGCACCCAGGCTGCAGAAGGACCAATGAGTCTACTTGTATAGGTGCAATTAAGGGGGAGAAAGCATATCCAAATCAGATGGTACATGTGTAAATGTATTTGTGTGTGTAATATAAGGATATCTTGGAAATGTTTGGCTAGGTGGGACTTTAGAGGCCATCTATTTCAACTCAAGTTTTTTTATGGATGAGGAAATTAAAGTCAGGCGAAGTGTCTTACCCGAAGTCACAGGGTTAATTAATGGTAGAATGAGGACTAGCTAGAGCTCTTCAAAGCTTGAGACTCTGTTTTGACTAGATCCTCTGCTATTTTTCTGCCTGCTTCTGATTTATTGGTTTGATTGGTTTGGGACTTGGATTTTTTTAGGTTTAGTACAGCACATCTGATTATACATTCTTTTTATTTATGGGTGTACTATTGGGGAAGGGGAGGAAGATTGGGGGGATTTTGCTTTTGTGGGTAATCAGGATACAACATATTGCCTGTGACAATTTATAGGGTAGAAGTAACAGAGAAAATGACACGATATGCAGGAAATTCCTGATCATAAAAAGAGTTAGACTGGTCCTGTAGTGAGAGAGTGAGTAGCCTCACAACAATAAAAGACCTAAAGAGAAGTTTCCATTTAGAAATGGTCTAACTAAAATGGGTCTACAAGAGCTTAACACAATACTTTAGATGTGATCTGAACAAGGGAAAGTAAGGGAAGCAGTCATCGTGTTATCTCTTTATTTATTGAATCTATGCCTTTTTTAATGTAGCTCAAGATCCCATTAATTTTTTTTAGCATCCATAGTACATTATTGCCTCACATGGAGCTTGTGGTCTACTATAGTTCCTATATCTTTTACAGATGACCTGCTGTCTAGCCCTGCCTTCCCCATTTTTTTAACCTATTAGATTGATTTTTGAAAATCTAATGAAGTACAAGGACACGAAAGTAATACCAACCATACAATGCCTCTCTATTCTGAGTGCTTATGTTCTGCAAATCATACAAAATGGTGTAGCAGATTCAGAGCATATGCAAAATGCACGGTGAATGCTGTATTATGCTCATATATACATGATTGTATTATCATATATCTGCAAGTTCCTGGCTTCCACTTAGATTTACTGCCTCAAACTGAAGGAAGTCATGGGTGCACCCTCTAATGAGTCTCAAGAGAGCTGTTCCCATGAACAGAATCCATTCCCTGAGGAACATCACTGTGTAAGACACAGATGCTGTATTTGTCTGTGAAACATTTATCGGATCATAGAAGAGTGGATGGAAAGTCAGGAGGACAATTTTTAAAAATAGAAAAAACTCACTCTAGGGACCAAAAAATGGGCTGTAGGGCTGCAGGGAAGGCAATGAAAGTGAGATATATAAACAAACAAATAAATAAGTAAGGTAAAGAGATATTCTCTTTAGAGGAAGCCTGTATATGTGGATTGGGAGGAAAGAAAATAGCCAGTAGTGTGACAAATTGGTGAAGCCTCAGGGGAAGAAAGGGGGAAATAATCCATTTAGGAGTAGTGTTGCTTCTGTAATGAGTGATCTAGAGTCCTGTGCTTCCCTTCCTCCATTGTTATGAAGTGCACTTTATTAAAATAATGGCTTGCTTACTGAAGACTTGGTGTGTTTTCATTGCACATTCTCTCCTTTGCATTTTTCAAAATGTTGCATCTATGCCTTCCTTCAGTGGGATGGCAGGAATTCGTGGTAATAATCAAATAGGGAATTATCAGTGGTCATTGATTTACAAGACATAAACTTGTTCTCGTGGCAGTAACACTAAATGAAGAGAGATCAAGAACATAGACCCTGTAGAAGACATCAAAATTAATCGAAGGGGGGAAACAAGTAATACTACTTTCTCAACCTGTAGCAACCCCATTTGTCTACATCAGCAGGCTAGAAGTTCAACTAGGAATGACCCTACATATGCTCCAAACAAGTGGCCAATTGGGACACGGAAATAGAAAAGACTCTTACAACATTCGCTCACCACAGTAGCCCTCTGAATAATGGCCGTCCAGACCTTGTCAGTGTGCTTCCCCTTGTGGAACTTATTGTTTATAGATGACTATATTAGAAGGAAAGAATACACAAGTGTAAGAAGAGAAATACACAGTACTTTGGGAATTCAAAGAGAGATAATATTGGTTCCATTTTGAGGAATCCAAGAAGGCTTCCTGAAAGAGGCAGCATTTGTTTTGGGCATCAAAGGAGGGGCAGGAATTGCCTAGACAGAGCTGAAGAGGAAATGCGATGCAAGAGGACATAATAAGCAAATGTATTAAGAGAATAAAGTATAAAGCATGCTCATTGAGAGACAAGTAGTCTATTTTAATTAGAGTGTAAGGTATATGAAGGAGAGAAATGGAAGACATTAGAAAGGAAAATTGATAAGGACTTTGAAGATAAGGTAAAGCAATTGGGGCTTCATTTCATATTTAGCACCTAATAATAATTGATATTTATATAATTCTTTGAAGATTACAATGCACTTTACATTGATTTTCTCATATGACTAACACAACAACACTGTGAGATAAGCACCACAGGTGATGTCATTCCATTTTATAGATAGGAGAACTGACACTTAAAGAACTGATGGTCATGACTCATTAGCAAGTGTTGCAGGCAAGATATACACCACACAGATATCTTTCCCAATTCCAAGTCCAGCACTCTTTCTACTATATCATTGTATTTTATGCACAGCACTATGTATTGAGAAACCAGTAAATGTATTTGAACAGGGGAGTGGTACGATCGCATCTGAACTTTAGATAGACGAATCTGGTAATGGCATGTAGGATAGCATGAAAGATATAGAGTGAAAGGAAGTAGATGACTTGGGAGGATGTTGGAATAATATGGGCAAGAGGCCACATGAACAAACGTTTTGTCTAATTCTGTAATACACATGCACAACCACACAATTGAACACATAAAGGAAAAAGTGAAGGCTTTTTTCTAAGGAAAATTGCAAAATGAATGACAATTATAAAAATATGGGGGGGAACAAGTAGTAAATATCAGAATAAATGAAGGTAGGTAAAGATAAGATAATTGCAAAACAAGCCTAGAAAAGAACAGAACCTCAAGAGCAACTAATAGACATGCAGGACAAAGTAACATATTTGGAAGGCAACAACTAAGTTCATTGGGATCCCAGAAGACACTAAAGAAGAAAAAAAACCCCTAAACACCGTATTCAGGGAAGTAATTAGAAAAAACTTCCCAGAATGGACACAATCAGCAAGCAGATACAAGAAGAGAGAATACATAAGACCTCTAACTACAATTCTCCAAAGCACGTAATTGTTAAACTACTGGATTACAAGGAATATCCTACAAGCATTGAGAAAGAAAAAGTAAGTTACATTTAAAAATACCAATTAGAGTATCATCTGGCATTGGAAAAATAAAACAAAAGAATAAGAATAGGGCTAATCGATAATATAGAAAATACATTTAATATATAAATAAATATAATAATACAATATAATAAATATAATGGTGTAATAAATATAATAAACAGATATAGTAAAATAAATAAAATATATTTTAATATATAAAATATATTTAAAACATAGAATTTGATCACCAAATCACACACCCTACAAAAAGGTCCATATTATTGGAAAACAATAGAATATCTTTAAAGAACAAAAATAGACCCTAGTAAAAATTTAGGTCTGCAACCTTGGGAGATTGCTATAAGCAATACAGGAAGAAATTATGACTGATTGAATGAGTTCTTAAGAACAACAAAAATAAATTAAGCTTATACTTTAACTTACGCTTTAACCTTAACTCATCCTTAAGATGTATAATACATGTGCATATACAGAAATAATTATGAGAATGAAACATATTATCTTTTCTAATAGTAATATTTAAATTGCAGTTTGAGTTAAAATGCATATTATAATTGACATAAAGGATAAATACTAAGATTCATGCACATATACTAATAAAAATATATTTAACACAGTAGATTTTTTTTTTAAATAGAGGAGGGAAAGAGAAAAGAACCTACCAATCCAAAGTCAAAACTCCTACATATAATGAAAAAGGGGTTATATCCCAGAGAAATACAAAAATTGTGGTCTAAAACCAGAACCATTCATTTTATTTATTCATTCATTCATATATCTTTTTATTATTTCATTTGTTTTTCTATTTATTTATCTTTGTTTATAACCTGTGATTTCACAGGTGGAGGGATCTCCTATTGATACAGATTAGCACCTATCTCTCAGAGAATTGCCTGGACTGAAAATATCTTTCCCAGAGTCATGCACCTTGCACAGGTCAAAGGAAGACTATGAACCAGTCTTAACTCAATAGCCAGCTCCCTATCATGCCACATAGTCTCACATATTTCATTTCAAATTTAGCCATTGAAATAGATTTTAAAAAATTAAGATAGTCTTCATTTTATCCAAGCAACAGCAAGAATAACAAAAAACACATCAAATATATTGACTATAACAATAAATGTACATTCTCTGTAATTTTCCATTAAAAGAGTAATAGAATACAACGAGAAACAAGAATCATTGGTATTAACACATTTAATAAAAAAGATACAGAATGTTTAAATTAAGAGATTGATTTAAAATGTATATTAGAAAGAAAATAAGATGGAACAGAAATTAATAGAATGGTAAAGAAAAGAACAATTAAATTGTAAAATAAAACCAGGAGCTATTAAAAACTTCTAAAAGCTTTTAAAATAAAAAAATTGACAAATCATTAATGAATAATAAAAAGGAGAGAAATATAAATTAATAACATTACAAATTTAAAAAAAAGGAAAGATATTAACTAACAAAGTTAAGATTATTATCAGGTCATATTGCAAATAGTTATAGTCTTGGAAAACTTAAAGGGAATAGATGATTATCTATTTTTAGAAATTAATTACCCAAACTGACATAATAGTTAATAATTTAAATAAGCCAGGTTCAGAGTAAAAACCAGGGCAGTTTTTATAAATTACTTCCCCCAAACAGGCATATAAAATATCAAAAGTGAATTCTTTGAAACTTTCTAAGAATAATTCCTGCTAGTCAAGATATTAATAAATTTCAAGAAAGTCTGATCACAATTGAAAATGCCTTCTAGGAGCATTTAGAGATTAAACAAGAACAACAAGCAAATAAAAAATAGAAAAGCTTATTAATGGTAAAATAAGAATCTGTTTTCCCTCTAAATAATAACAGAACCACTACATTTTGATTTAATTCCAATGTTTCTGATACGCTATGTGAAAAAGAAAAAAGAAAACAAAGCTGGTCGAGACCAAGTATCCACAGAGAAGGATTATCCATGCTGGAGGTAATATAATTTTGAGTGCATTCTCTCAAGCTAAATGAATGTAGATAAGACCAAATCTGTAGGGAAAATCAGATACTAATATTACCCTTATTCTCCCCTTCCCAGAAGAAAACAAAAGAAAATTGAGAAAACAACAATGCCACCTGTATACCTACATTTTCATCTCTAAAACATCTCTATGAGAATAATATGCACATACATCAAGACCATCATTCAATAAAGTATGGGCAGGGAAGGTTTTAATAAATGATTTTCTACTATAAACTTCTTTAAAATATCACATTTTGCTGAAAAGTCCAAAGAATTCTGTCTCACTGTGCTCACTGGTTGTGGATTATCAAACAGCATGTGATTCTCCAGAGCAGGGCTAGATAAACCACAGCCTGAGGGCCAAATATGGCACACTGCTTGTTTCCGTATGGCCTCTGAGATAAGAATTTTTTAAAACATTTTTAAATACTATAAAACTTAATTTAAAAATGTATAAACCATTCTTAGCTCAGGGCCTTACTAAAACAGGTAGTAGGCAGATTTGACCCACTGCATAGTTTGGCAAACACCACCTAAAACAATGCATCACCTTAAATGTCTTTCTTCCAGGAAAGTGTCCTCCATGCATATGTAAAAATCATGCAAGAGTACTTGACGAATACAATAATAAAGGTAATTTTGTTGAATGACCAACTTTTAATAAAGCATAGGTCTTAAGAAGAAATAGAAGTGAATAAAATTTTGTGAAGTTGTTATGAATACACAGCCAGTTCCTTTTGAATGAGGTAATGTAATATAATTGATAGAGTACCAGAATTGGAATTAAGAAGGCCTGAGTTCAAAACCTTTCAAATATGCTTGCTGACCACGTGACCTGGGTAAGTCATTAAACTTGAATCTCAATATACTTACTTGTAAAATGGGAGAAATAATATGAGGTAAAGTAAATACAGCTCTTTTCAAAATTTGAATAACTATAGGGAATCATAATTATTATTAATCACCTCAAAACAGTGTGATTATATTAAATCAAGTAAAACAAAACAGTAAACAGAGTGGTAGGGGAGAGAGGAAAGTCATTACCATAAAGAAAATCCCTTGGGAAAATCAACAAAGAAATTTAAAAATGAGTAAATAAAAACCCCTCATATTATAATACAGTGAGAATATAATTATGAATTGAAATAATATGGAGAGAAATTTCAAAAGAATCAGGGGAGAGGAGCTTGTGATTACTATGGCTGAACCTAAGAAATATGAGGAGATAATAAGGAATCGTGGAGTGGCTAAAAAGCTAAATAAAAAGTTAAAGGAGAAGACAGTGAGTGAAACGAGAGCTTTTAATGAAGATTAAAAAAAGATTTGATAACAACAAACATTTTAATAAAACTGTAGATGCTCTTAAAATAAATTTTTAGAAGCCAAATGCAAGAAATTTAGTATTATAAAATGAAATATTAGAGCAAAGGCAAAAGACCACAGGTTTTAGGGAAAAATACTTGTGTTTTATATAAGCAAAATACACTGACCTTAAAGACAGACATTGGCAAGAAAATCTGATAATTATTCATCTCTCAAAAAGCCAAAATGTCTTCCTGCTAAACCTCAGGAAGAAAAAAAACATAAAATAACACCCTAGAAATAGTGGAAACAGAAGACAAAGTACAGATTGACAGACTCCATATAATGCTGGCAGAGAGGAGCCTGAAATCTGGCTCACTGATAAACATAGTAGCCATGTTCCAGAGTTGCAACATTGGAAAAAAAAGAATTTTGCAAGCAGCTAGAAAGAGAAACTCACACATCAAGGGCCTACAGTCTAGATGGTACAAGACTATTTCTTGACCATGATAAATGGAAAAAAATGCTAGAATATGAAATTCCAAAAAGATAGGAAATGATTATATACCTCAAAATGATATTCTGCAAAGTTAACTTAATCATCAATTACAAAAGGTGGAAAGATTAATTTTCAACATGAGGAGAGAATTTGAATAATTCATACTGAGTAAAGCAGATGTGAACAGGATCATAAAAGATTGTAGACCCAGAACTAGAAGGGACCACAGGCCAGCCAGTCCAGTTCTCTCAATTTACAGATGAGGGAGCTGAGGACTAGAGAGGTTAAAGGACTTATCTGAGATCACATGAGTATTATGTGGCAGAGGCATAATTAGATCCCAAATACTACAACTCCAGAACCAGATGTTTTTTTTTTCCATTGAACATCAGTGTCTACCAGAAAATTGGTAGAATGACCAGCAGACCAAGAGTTGGGAGACCTAGGCTTTTGTTTAGTTTTTTCCATGAACTATATGACCTTTAGCAACTAACTTGACTTTCCCTAGCCTCCTTCTATTTTCTAAGCTGTAAAAATGGGCTTGCAATATGTCTTAAAGAGAACACTTTTAATAGAGTGGGAGGATAGAAGCCAAATTGCACAGGTGGTAATAAGGAAAGAATATGGTGAGGAAGTGCAAAAACCAAGGGCAAGAAGATTAGGGTCCAATAGAAAGGGAGAGATGAAAGATTTAAAAAAGGAAGAAAGGATAGTTAATATTGCAAAGTCCTAGAAGAGATTGGAGAGTTGGTACGGGAATGTCCTGAAGTTGGCTCAAACTGGCTCATGAGAACCATTTGTTAAATTCTCAATTTAAGTATTTATACATCAAAAATTGGTAAACACTACAAATCAGGGCTTAACTTATTGTTTTGTTGATTTCTTGACTTAAACAAATGATGAAGAAATTATTAATAATACAGACTAAATTCTAAAGTGTGTCAGGCGTATATATCTGTGTGTATGTATATGTATATAAGTGTGTATATACACATACTTATACACGTGTGTGTGCATGTATGCATACATATGTATATGTGTGTATATGTTTATATACATATACACATACATATATACATACACATGCGCATATGAGAGCAGGTTGGTAAATATTTACCAGTACACTACTGACTTGTTCAGTTACTTCAGAAAGAGTCAGACACCACTGAAACGACAGAACAACAACTGGTTATATGTATATGTAGCATATGTAGGTATATATAGATTATATGGGTATATATAGAATCTTTCTCCTTGAAAGGAGGGAAGGAATAAATGATGGGTGAAGATACAGAGAAATCCTAATGTAAAGAAGTGAAATAAGGGAACTGAGGTATAATATCCTGAATCAATATGATCCAGTAAAAAGGCCACTAGATAGATTCCTGAGGACACAACAATATTCCTCTACCCTCATCAGTCCTGCCTCCAGACTAGCCTTGGCAGCTATTATCCAAGGGAACAGCCCTTGTGGAGAGAAGGGGACTACCATCCTTACCACCACCAATGCCAACTGTCAATATTTTTCTACAGTCAGGCAAAACCAAAAACCTTGGAATGGCAGCACCCTGCCTACTTCCCATCCTCCAGCATCAACCTTCTTTTCAGCCTAGTTCCCTCAATTCTTATGAAGATGTTTTGCAAATATCAAGTGTCTAATAAATGTTCCTCATTCATTTATTCAGTCATTTTGAATCAAGAGACCTTTATTTAAGTCCCAGCTCTGACCCTTCTTACTTGCGTACCTGCAAGTAAACCCTCCACCTTGCTGTACAACTGGGAAATATGTATGCAATACCTATCTCGCAGTCAGTCAATAAACATATAATAACTGACTACTATGTTCCAGGCAATTGGGCTAAGCACTGGGAGTATAGGAAAAAGTAAAAGACATTTCCTATTAGTAAGGACCTCATCGTCTAACAGGGGAGACAACATGTAAACAATATATACAAACAAGTTGTATACAGGATAGACTGGAAATAATTAGCAGAGGCAAGACACTAGAATTAAGAGGGGTGGGGAAAGGCTTCCTGTAGAAGGTGAGATTTTCACTAGGAGCCAAGGAAAGCGGGACTCAGAGATGAGGAGGGAGAAAAGTATGAGTATAGGGGAACAGCTAGTGAAAATACTTGGCATTGGGAGATGAGGTGACTTGTTTGAAGAATATCAAGGAGCACCATTGTCATGGGATGGCAGAGTAGTGGGTGGGTGTGTACATTGTTAAGTAGACTGGAAAGGTTGGGAGTCGGGATCAAGTTATAAAGGGCTTTGAACATCAAACAAATGATTTAGTATTTGTTCTGGAGGTAATTGAGTAAAATGCTTTGCAAACCTTTATGTTTTTGTGTTGCTTCAGTTATGTCTGAATCTTCATGGCCCCATTTGGTATTTTCTAGGAAAAGATGTTAGAGTGGTTTGCCATTTCCTTTTCCAGCCTATTTTACTGATGAGGAAACTGAGGCAAACAGGGTTAAGTGACCTGCAGGGTCACACAGTGTTTAAGGCTAGATTTGAACTCAAGAAGAGGAGTCCTCCTGATTCCAAGCGTAGCAGCTCTATCCACTGCACTGTCTAGGCATCCTCAGCTAATAAATAATAGATTCTTAAGTGCATGGTAAATTGAATTGAGTATGTCTCTGGAACAGGCCAAGGCTAACCTGCCTCCCCAGGTATTAGATTAGTCTACACTTCCATTTCCATTATCACATTAAATCCTCCCACACTCATATGTTCACCTATCAGGTAAAGAGGGCAGTTATGATAAAGACCAGTTTTATAGATGAGAAGACAGATGTGTAGGCAGGTGAGCTAAGTTATTCAAGAAAATGACAGAGCTCAGGGCTCCTGACTACTTGCAATAACAATGCCGCTATTGTGGCGGTGTAAGGCCAATAACACCAGTACATAGGAGGGCTACTAGCACAGATTCTTTGATCTGCTTTTCTAAGGAAAGCAACTTTAAGGGATTAACAATCTTACTTTAATTAAACATGAATATATCATTTGCTTAGTTTAAGAGAAAAAAGTCAGCACCCTGAACTTCAGAGAAAACACAAACAGAAATTATATAAACATTGCAAAATAACACAAATCAACAGACAGCCTTCTAGCCATCTGACCAAGACATTACATACATAGTTATCAGAGAGAGAAGCACCAACATCTGGGTTTTTCAAAGCTGGAGTGTGGGGATGCTCCTTAACAGCTACCCAGAGTTTCGTCTGTTCAAATCACAGGACACTTTTCCAGTGAGTGAGTCCCCAAAGCAAAACGCTAACCTCAGAGCATACATACACTCTTTAGGGCCCTGAGGGCTCCACACCCAATCAGTGAAAGGGTGTAGTCATGGATTTAGCACTTAGTAGGTAAAGGGTATAGGCCTGGGGCTTTCTTGTAACTTAAGCAGGTAATCAAAGACTCTTGACTGGAACAAAGGCAAGACTCAAAGGCACTTGATTCCCTTACTGTTGAGAAGCAGTCCAAAACAAAAGACAACAAAAAGTCCCACTTTGCTTGCCATTACACTACTGGTTGGCTACTCTTTCCACCTGCATTGGAAAGCTGAAATATTGAAATATATTAGTATCAGATTGTCTTCTTTCTCTTTCTTAGCAGGTATCAAAAGTGTAGAAATTCTAAGTCATCTTCCCTGATGAGCTACTAGGTATGATTCTTCCACCTCTAATTCCACTCAATCAAATAAATACTTATCATGCACCTAATAGATTGTTAGCTCTTCATTCCCCCCAAACAAATTATTTTGCATTTACTTTGTATTATTTTGTATTTACTTACCTGTGTATACTATGTGCTCCACCGCCATGCAGTAGCATGTAAGTTCTTTGCGGGCAGGCTTTTTGTTTTGCTTTGTTTTTTGCTTTGTAACCTCAGTATCCAGTATAGTGTCTAATACTATGTAGGGTCTTAATGAATGCTTGAACTGAATTGATCAGGCACAGAGTATTGAATGAGGAATTAGTGAGATAGAAAGAGAAATTGACCTTGACATAAAGCTATAGCTCAGTGACATAGGGAATAGGGAATAGGGAGGTCTGAGGAGAGGGGGAGAGATGGGAATGGCTGGTGGGTGGAGCAATCACAACACATGCAATATTGATAGATTGTTTGTCTTATGTGGGTATGGGGCAGACCAGAACCATTAAAATAGTAACATCAAAGATAACTAATCACAAATCACCATAACAGGTATGATAATGAGCACATGCTGTTGGGAAAATGGCACTGATAGACTTGTTGTGAAGCAAAATAAAGCAAAGCACAATAAAATAAGTTATGCCTATATAATCAATATAATAAGGCTTGACTTCTCAAGAGGTGGGGGAAGGAAAAGAGGGAGGGAGAGAATTTAAAACTCAAAATTTTTAAAAATGAATATTTGTGCTATTGTGCTATAAGAAGCAATAATCTCAGTGATCTTAGAAAAACATGGAAAGATTTGCACAAAATAATAAAGAGTGAACTGAACATTGTGTATAGTAACAGCAATATTATTTTAAGAATGACTTTGAGCAAATAAGGCATTTTAACTATTATATGTACCTAAATTAATAATAAAAGAAATAGGAAGACATTATTGGCATCCAGGAAAAGAATTGATAAATAGACATATATATAGAATAATTTTACATATACATATATATGTACGTGCATATATATGTATATATGTGTGTGTATGTGTATATGTGTGCATGTATGTGTGTGTATAGTCTAATGGTGCCCATCTCTAGGGTGGGGAGAGGGAAGAAAAATGGAAAAAATAAATTTACGTGATAATGTATATTTAAAAGGAATAGCAAGTTGTACATAGTAGATTTACAGTTTCATGTGCAATCATCTTTTTTTTTATTATGCTATGTTAGGGAAATGCTTGTTTTATTCCACAAATTAAAAATAAAATAAATTTTAAAAAATTAATGTTAAACTTTATATATATATACATATGTGTATATTATATATGGAAATATTTAGTGAAATCAATTATAATGCATTTTGTTTTTTTCTATTTTTATTGTTTATTTAGTACTTTATTTTCCCCAGTTACATGTAACAATAATTCTCAACATTTGTTTTTAAAACTTTGAGTTTCAAATTCTTTCTCTTCTTTCCTCCTCACCCTAACCTCCCTGTTGAGAAGGCAAGCCATTTGATATAGGTTATACATGTGTAGTCATGCAAAACATATCAATAAAATTCATGTTGTGGAAGAAAACATAGACCAAAAAAAAAAAACTCAAGAAAAATAAAGTTAAAAAAAGTATGCTTCAATCCGTATTCAAAAACCATTAGGTTCTTTCCCTGTGGATTGATAGCATTTTTCATCATAAGTCCTTAAGAGTTGTCTTGGATCTTTTTATTGCTGAGAATAGCTAAGTCATTCACAGCTGATCATCTTACAATATTGCTGTTACTTTGTACGCAGTACATTTCACTTTGCTTCAGTGCATGTAAGTCTTTCCAGGTTTTTCTGAGAGCATCCTGCTTATCATTTCTTATAGTGCAACAGTATTCCATCACAATCATATACAAAACTTGTTTAGCCATTCCCCAGTTGATGGGCAATCCCTCAATTTCTAATTCTTTGCCCTAGAAAAGAGTTGCTGTTTTTGTACAGATAGGTCCTTTTCCTTTTTGTTTTTTCTCTCTTTTAGGAAACAGACCTAGTTGCTAAGTCAAAGGGTACGCATGTTTTTATAGCCCCTTGGGCATAGTTCCAAATTTTTCTACAGAATGGTTGAACCAATTCATAACTCAACCAATAGTGCATTAAAGTCTTATTTTTCCCACATCCCCTCCAACATTTGTCATTTACCTTTTCTGCCCTATTAGCCAATCTAATAGGTATGAGGTATTACTTCAGAATTATTGTAATTTGGATTTCTCCAATCAATAGTGAGTCAGAGTATTTTTTCATATGACTATAGATAGCTTTGATTACTTCATCTGAAAACTGATCATATCTTTTGATCACTTATCAATTGGGGAGTGGCTCTTATTTTTATGAATTTGACTCAGTTCTCTATATGTTTGTGAAATGAGGCCCTTATCAGAGAAACTTGCTTCAAAATGTTTCTTAAAGTTACTATTGCTAACTATTTCTTCCATCCTATTCCCCTCTCATGTTTATTCTATTCTCTCTCTCCTTTCACCCTGTCCCTCCTCAAAAGTGTTTTGCTTCTGACTATCCCCTCCCCCAATCTGACCTCCATTCTATCACACATACACCCCTTCTCTTATCTCCTTCCCTTCCTACTTTCTTGTAGGTTAAGTAAGATAGATTTATATTCCCAATTGAGTGTGAATGTTGTTTCCTTTTTGAGTCAATTCTGATGACAGTAAGGTTCACTCATCCTCCCTCATCTCTCTCTTTTCCCATCCATTGCAAAAGCTTTTTCCTGCCTCTTTTATGAGATAATTTACCCTTTTCTACCTCTCTCTTTCCCTTTATCCTAGTACATGCATCTCCAACCCCTTAATTTTAATTTTTAGATATCATGCCTTCATATTCAACTCACGCCCATGCCGTCTGTCTATGCATACTACTTCTAACTACCTCAGTAATGAGAAAGGTCTTATGAGTTACAAATATCATCTTCCCATGTAGGTATTTAAAGATTTTAAACTTATTAAGTCCCTTACAATTTCCCTTTCTTGTCTCCCTTTTTATGTTTCTCTTGAGTCTTGTATTTGAAAGTCAAATTTTCTATTCAGCTCTTGTCTTTTCCTCAAGAATGCTTGATAATCCTCTATCTTGTTGAATGTTCATTTTTCCCCTTGAAGAAACTCAGTTTTTCTGGGTAGAGGATTCTTTGTTATAATCTTAGCTCCTTTGCCCCCTGGAATATCATATTCCAAGCCCTCTGATCCTTTAATGTAGAAGCTGCCAAATCTTGTGTTATCCTTACTGTGGCTCCATGATAACTTGGATTATTTATTTCTGGCTACTTACAATATTTCTCCTTGACCTGGGAACCCTGGAATTTGTCTATAAAATTCCTGGGAGTTTTAATTTTGAGATCTCTTTCAGATGATAAGCAGATTCTTTCAATTTCTATTTTACCCTTTGGTTCTAGAATATCAGGGCAGTTTTCCTTCATAATTTCTTGAAAGATAATGTCTAGGCTCTTTTTTAAATTATAGTTTTCAGGTGGCCTAATAATTTTTAAATCATCTCTCTTGGATCTATTTTCCAGGTCAGTTGTTTTTTCCAATGAAATATTTCACATTGTCTTCCATTTTTTTTTTCATCTAGAATTTTTTTCTTTTGTTTGCTTATTTTACTAGTTTATTACTTGACCTGTAACTCTTTGTTAAGGTTGGGCTCTGCTTCCAGGGTGGAGAGCACATTGTCCCAAGCTTCAAGGCTTTTATGCAGCTGTTTTCAGAGATACTTCTAGGGACCTATAAGTTTTCAGTTCTTCCAAAGTGGTATGACCTAAGGAGAGGTGTTTACTACTCTCCTGGCCTGTGCTGTTGTCTGTGAGGGAGCATAAGCATTCTTTTCTGCCATGGAACTGTGAGGAGGGTCCCTGTTTCACTGTGGCCACAAGCTTTGGCATGCTCTAGAACTGCTATGCAGGACCGTGACTCTGATCTGAGGTGGGCAAAGCAACAGAGTTCTCCTTCAGTACTAGCAAAAAGACCCCTGTAATCTCCTTCTGACCAATTATTTGACCCCCTTACTCTCTGTTGCCTGAGAGCATCAGAAACTGCTGCTGCTGCTGCTGCTGATTCAGTCACTCCCAAAGGCTGCTCCTAGTTTTCTGGGGCTGGGGTTGTGTTGGCATGGTCTGTAATATGCTCCACTTTCTTGTAGGTCTGACAGACCTTTCCTGCTGACCTTCCAAAATGTCTTTGGCATCTGTGGTCTGACAGGTTTGGAAACTGCTGCTGCTGCCAGTGATCCAGTCATCCCGACTGGGTCCTGGTTTGCTGAGTTTAGTCTGCCCTAGTGCAGCCTGTTCTGAACTGTACTCCTCTTTTACCCTGGTGCAACAGACCTTTCCTGCCACCCTTCCAAGTTGTCTTGGGCCAGAAATTTGTTTCACTCTGTCTTTTTGTGGGTTCTGCTGCTCTAGAATTTCTATGTCATTTTTCAAGGTATTTGGAGGTGTTTGGGGGAGAACTCAGGCGAGTCCCTGTCTTTAATCCTCCATCTTGGCTCTGGCTCTCTAGTAAAAATGTATTTTAAAAAGAATATTGTCCTTAACATCGAGGATTTTTTTATCTATTAGGATAAGGATATACCCCCCCCCACACACATCAATTTTAATAGAAAATGAGAAGTGCCTAAGAGAAGTACAAAATACTATGAAAGTTCTGATGGGGGAAAAGGTCATTTCCAGCTGTGGGGATAAGAGAAGCTGCCTTGGTAGTGATAGGCTTTGAGCTGGGACCTAAAATCTAGATAGGATTCCATAGACAAAGAATGTGGAGAGAGAAAGAGCTAAATTGCTCTAATCCTTCCAGGAAAGAGGGTCAGAACTGGAGAGAAGGGACTGAGTATATTAAATTTCTCTTGAACCAGATGACCTATTTTCATTAAATCCACTCCCTGATTCCTTTTAGGCCTGCCTTGGGCATGTGAGATGCCACTTATTTTCATGTCTGGAAAGGGCACCATTCAAAAAATGATTTGAATGAGGCCTGTTATTTATTTTAGCCAAAGAAATCTATAGTACCCTACAGAGAAATCTGAAGGACACTAAAAAAATGAATTCTATTCTGTGTTCTGTCATTGATGCAGAACCATTCATAACACTCAGGAAAACAGTGCCCAGAGCATGGACTCCTTGCTGGTGCTTCTCTTTGTGCAAATAGTGCAAGAAGTCTCATTATCCCTATTGACCAACATTCTGCCGTATTTCCTAGTCCCCTTCATTTGTACTTGATAAACTGACCAACAGGAGTCTGCTGAGTTTGAGAAGATTGGGGGGGAGGTAGGGGAGAGAGAGAGAGAGAAAGAGAGAGAGAGAGAGAGAGAGAGAGAGAGAGAGAGAGAGAGAGAGAGAGAGAGAGAATTAAAGGGAGAAAGAATGAGAGAAAGGGGAAATGAGAGAGAGAGAATTATAAAGAGAAAGAGAATAGTTGGCATTTCTAACTAATTTATTTGCCTGTGGATCCCTACAACAGCCATCTAAGCTATGTAATAAAGTATTATTCTTGTTTTTAAACTTAAGCATCAGCTTTTATTTCCAGACAATCAAGTTCCTCAGTATGAAGGCAACTTTTGGATTATTTTCATTGTGGGTCATCCTTGACAAATCTTATTTACAAGTTTGACAGAACTCCTTAATTGTAACTTCCCAAACTCATCTCTGAAACAAATATTTATTTTTAATTTTTGTCGCTTTTATTCTTTGCTTGACAAAATTCATAAACACATCAGGATGTGATATTTGCATATCAGAAAAAGACAATTGTGCATGAAACTATGAATATCTACAACGAATGGCTTGCATTTTTAAAAGAATATGATAAATGCAACATATTAATTTCAAAGCTGTCCTGCTTGTCTGTTTCCTTCTGAAGCAATTTCTGTTCTTTAGCATAAGTATCATTCTTCCTATTTTAGACGTGGGGAAATTAGGGCCCAGAGATGCTGTGATTTGCACAAGATAAGATACCTGATTAAGTGGCAGTCCAAGGATTCAAACATAGGCCTGCTAATTCCGATTCCGGGGCTCTTTTTACTATTCAGAGCAAGAATTCAGGAAGCATTTTTTTTAGTACTAGCTATGTGCCAGGTACTGTGCTAAGCCGTGGGGAGACAAAACAGAAAACAAACAAACCGGTTTGTGCTCTCAAAGAACTTACATTCTCTTGGACAGTGTGTGTGTGTGGGGAGGGAGGGAACAAGCATTTACACAGCACCTACGCCAGTGACAGTGCCAAGTGCTTTACAAACATTGTCTCCTTTGAGACTCACAACAACCTCGCAAGGTAGCGCTGTTATTATCCCCAGTTTACAGTTGGGAAAACTGAGGCGAATAGTGGTTATATGACTCGCCTAGAGTCACACAGCTAGTAAATATCTGAGGTTGGATTTGAACTCAGTTCTTCCTGACTCCAGGCCCAATATTCTCTCCGCTTCTCCACCTAATGTAAACCAGCAGCTCCTCTTTTCATTTACTGCCTCAGAGAATTGCCTGAGACAATGAGAGGGAACATGATTTGCCTGTGCACATATCTGTAGACAATTTGTGTCAGAGGCAGGATTTGAACCCCGGTCTTCCTGACTCTAAGGCTATCTCTATTTCTTCCATTCTGCCTCCGGCCTAGTACGCAATAGAGAATTTTTGGTGAAATGGAATTGTTTATTACAATAATTTAGATCATGAAATATGTGCCAGTGAATGTCATTCCTCTCAGTACATGAGAAAGACAAGGATGTGAGCAGGAGCTAAATCTTCGAAATATGGGTCTTGATTTGCAAACCAAAAATAAGGAAAAATGCAGCTTTTCAGCAGGAATGAAAATCCCTACTTGTTTTCCATTTATACTTAGTGCTTGTTACTTTATGCTCACCTCTCCATCCTTTCAAGAGTCAGAGTTGCAATGACCCAGGACTGGGGATATGATATGAAGCTACAAAATAATGATAACTATAATAAAACAATAACAATGCATTTTACAGTTGAGGAACTGAGGCAAACAGGTTAAGTGACTTGCCTAGGGTCACAAGGTTAGTAAGTGTTTGAGGCTGAATTTGAACTCAGGTCTTCTCTCCAGCACTCTATACACTGAACCACCAGTAATGGTTATTCTATACCTATCACAGTTGTCTGCAAAATACTAATTTTATCCTGAAGAGGAAAAAAAAATCAGATTGACTTCTTCAAATTATTCTCCCGTAGCTCCCCCAGACTTACTTGACTGATACTGCCCAATCTCTTAAAAGCCTCAGAATCATTTTCAAGGGCATGTTATCTCCTACTTCCCAGGCAACCAAAATGTTACTTTTTGTAGGTGCTTGCAAATATATATGCACATGTGTATATATGCATATATGCATACACACGTACCTGGGAATATTTACATAGGTATATGTATGCAATAAATTATTCATGTGTATATGCACAAGCTATTTTCTGTTGTTGTGAATTTGAACTGCTTCGAATCCTTTCAAAGAGATCAGAAGAGATATGTTTTAAGACAGAATACTGCACTAAAATCTGTTTTACCAAAATGCCTGCCAAATCTTGCCTGTGTACAGACACACACAAACCAGCCCGCCCTTCTGCAATGGCATTAATAATTAATAGCTGCTTTCTCTTTGGTTTTTTGGAAGCAGTCCTCTTCAGCTCTAGTCTCTCCATCAACCCACACCCCACGCTGCCAAATCTGCAGTGAGTCCCCCATCAAAGCTCGGCACTGTGACATTTGTTCCCTGCCAAATCTCACATTATGAAAAAATCAAGCCAGAGGTCAGAATGATTAACTTCCAGATGCTGCAGACAGAGCGGACTTCTTCAAAGCCTGAAGTGTGCCAAAGTTCCATGTCCCCATCCTGATTCCAAGAGTGATTTAAGGCTAAATACTTCTATTTAAATCACATTAACAGGACAGGAGAAGGAAACGACACAAGTTCCTCTAGTTGAAGGACAATATTTGGCTCCTTTTTTTCCTTTAGCTTTTATTTGTGATTCCGAAATATCTATTGGCAAAAAAACATGCTCAGTGCCTTGATAACTTCCCTGCTATTCTGTTTCCTTAGTCCTTGCTGCTATATAGAAAGAAAATGGCTTCTAGGCTTTCCCAGCATCTGTCCTGGAGCTGGGCTGCCCAGAAGCATCTGCAGGGGGCACAGCAATTTTGAAAGTAGGACAAAAATCCCCAGCTCCTCAGTTCCGCATCCCTCCAGGCCTTTTCAGTCTTCCTCCTGAGTTGATTTGCATGACAAGCAGAGGCATTATGGGGGTAGGGTGGGGGTGAGGTGGTAGAAGGCAATATGGAAAGAATCCCCTTGACTCATCTTCTTGGCATCCTTGCCAAGAAGAATAACAATGATCACAAACAATGTTCATGTACTTTCTTAAGATTTGCAAAACATCTATGATCTCATTTGATGTTTACAATGACCCTGAGAAAATAATTATTTGCCCCATTTTATAGGTGGGTGAACTGAGGCAGAAGGCGGTTAAGTGACTTGCCCCGGGTTCTAGAGTCTGAGGCAGAATTTGAATTCAGGGCTTCTGGATTCTAAATCCAGTATTCTATCTCCAGTGTCTTACAATCACCTATAGTTACTTAATGCTTTAAGATTTTAAAAGTGCTTTGCATGTATTATCTCATTTGAGCTATTGTCTTCTCCATTTTATAGATGAGAAAAGCAAAGCTAAGCAAGAGACAAACGACCAAGGAATGTGATTGGAATTTAAAAGGGAAATTTAACCATTATGAAGATTAGGGTTTAAATAGAAGGGCTCTAAGTTGCAGCAGGAGTTGAAAAGAAAGATTTAATTTAGGAACCAGAAAGCTTCAGCTGGCTTTTGCTTTATGCTTGGTTGGCTGGGTTTGGCTGCAGTAGCTCTAGGCTATGACTAAAAAAGCTTAGACCTCTCTCCCCTATGCCATCCCCCAGTAGCTTGGGAGGAGGTTGGAATGGTAGCAGCTCTAATCCCATAGATGGTAGCAGAGAGCAGCCCATGACCCCAAAAGGCTCCCCTGAGGAAAGATGGTAGTAGGGAAAAAGAGCTAAGCTTAGCAGAGATGCCCAGCAGAGAGCAGTATGACAGGGGACATCTGTGGATTTGCAGCGGTGGAAACATAGGTTGACTCTGGCTACCTGCATTCCCTAGGTTTCCCTTTCAAGTAGTCACATGCACTCCTTATGGGTGGGCCCCTCCAGGTGTATATTCAACCCTTCTACGATCTGAGTATTAAGAAGAGAGAATGAGTATTCCACAACTACTGGCTATTAGGGTACCATAACTCCTATGATGATTATGTCCAAGAAATGGGACATAGAGTCAGTAATGCCAAGCCTTTGGTATATTAACTGCCCAGCACCTCAGCCAATTTACAGTAGAAACCAAGTTACAAGACCTTCCCTAAGGATTTGATCAGGGTAGGGGAATAGAGAGATGCCAAAAAAAAGTCACCAATGATGCCAGACTCCCAAGAGCTACCTCATATTATCCCAGCAAGGTCTCACTTTGTTTTCTTTAAGTTAGTTTTATACCTACAATAAAAGGGTAATTTGGGAACATCACCTGCGAGTCTTGGGTTCTCTTTGTCTATGCCACTTAGAGCTCAGAAATCTTTGTTACTGATCTTTCATTCTCAAAGAGGACAAATGACATCACGGTCAGCTATGAGTGAGAAAGAGGCAGATAACCTCATTAAGCTTCTGCCTTCATAACGAAGCCGCCTTTCCTGATTGTGGCATCAGAGGGAAGCCTAGGAGCTCACCTTCTGAATTGAGTCAAGCCTCTACTGTCATAAGTCTCAATCTTGGCCGCTGTTTCTTAGTTGTGTGACTGTGGGCAAATCACTTAACAAAGCAGTTTTTTCATGTGCAAAATGAAGCTGTCAGAATAAATTATTTCTAAGCACCCTTCCAATTTTAAGTCCTGCGATTCTATGATAGACTAAAAGAAGCAATGTTCCTTAAGAGGACAACACTACTAATCTACATTCAGTAGTACATAGGTCAAAGAGCCATCAAATGTTAGAGCTGGGAAGAATTCTTATTTTTTTGTACAATCAGTTAATTTTATAGATGATGAAACTGAGATTCAACTAGGTGGCTGATTTAAGTTGTTTTTCTAGAAATTGTGATGACTTATACCCTCTTCTGTACCTTTTCTGTACCTTTTTCAAGGAAAGGGCAACATTTTTTTTTTACTAAGAGCTGGGATTAAGGGGCTCTTCTCTGTGACTAAGACATGGAGTTTTACCTCTCCTTAGTAAAGTTAATGGGAATTCATCCTAAAATGTTGACTTTATAGGCATCATGTTCTAACCATGTCACTTCAATTAGTTCTTAATCTTTCTTCCACTGTTGATGATTATATAATAAGTGGTATATGGATGCGCTATCTCCCCATCAATGTCTCCCTCTCATTCCCAAGAGTGTCCTCTAGGCTCAAACTCTTGACTTTGACTCTGTTCAATACAACCTTCTTCTATTTAGATTCTAACTTTGAGTGAGGTAAGGTCGATTCAATGAATAGGCCTGTTTGAGAAGTTAATCAAGGGATGGCCTCTTTAATCAAAACTCTGAAAAAAAATCAAACTGGGAGAAGACCCTCAGGGTTCCTGGCCAAAAAAGAAACAGTTACTATTTGGTATTTACATACACTCTGTACTAGGAGGGCTGGGACCTTAGCCTGAAAGGGCCAGCATCTCCCAATGCATCCTGGGCTATCTCCAGTCGTCTTGGTGAATATCAGACCACTGGACCCAGATGGCTCTGGAGGGGAAAGTGAGGCTGGTGATCTTGCACAGCCCTTTCTTATTCAAATCAAAGTCAACTGCAAGTCATATCATCATTTCTCTGAGGTCATGGTCCTCTTTGAGAATGAAGGACAAACACAACAACAAGAATCTTCTGTTGAAATACAGTGTGCAATGACCAACTTTGATAGACTTAACTCTTCTCAGCAATAAAAGGACCTAAGACAATTCCAGAAGACTCATGATGGAAAATGCTATCCATATCCAGAGAAAGAGCTATGGAGTCCGAATGCAATCAAAGCAGACTATTTTCTCTTTTGTTGTTGTTTCTTCTTTCTCGTGGCATTTCCTTTTGGTTCCAATTCTTTACAACATGACTAATGTGGACATACATTTAATATGATTGCACATGTATAGCCTATATCAGATTGCACACCGTCTTGGGGAGGACGGAATTGAGAAGAGAAGGGGAGAAAATTTAGAACTCAAAATCTTATTGAAGTGAATGCTGAAAACTAAAAAGAAACAAACAAATAAGAATTATTAATAAAAACTAAAAAAGAGGAAATAGTTCAAGCTATAGTAAAGAATAACAATAATTTGTACTTGTTCTTAATGTCAAGAATATGTATCATCAGCAAGTATTCTCAACACCTGTAGAAACAAGCCAACCACTTCACTACGTGTCAATTCCTCATGGATGAAAGGTTGTGAACCTGGTCTTGAGGTCACTCCAGGGAAACCAGGAATGTTGGAATAATGACTGGCCTATCAGGTGACCATAAAAGTTACTGCATGTTGATGGCTGGATTGCCAGCTCTAATTACCTTGCAGATTACTGAGAAATCAGAAACCAACCATTTCTACTCCTACTGAGGATGAAGTAACATCTGGCTAGCATCTGGAAATGCATAACTAAGCCATGCATTAAGATAAAACTGTTTCTGAATAGTGGCTTCTCCTGCAATTATTTGTTTCTCCAAGGGCAAAAGTAAAACTTCCCTCAATGTCAGCAATTCACGAAGAAGGAAGTCTCCTATGGCCATTATAGCAGTAAGCATTTATCTTGTGCTCGGAGATTTGCAGAGCAAATCAAAAACCTCGTTAGGTCAGAGTGATCATTATCCCCATTTTCTGAATGAGGAAACTGAGGTGGCTTAAGAACACACAGGTAGGAAGTTTGTAAGGTAGGAGTCACTGTGACTCAGGCCTTCCTGACTCCAAGAGTGGCATTCTATCCACTGTGACATCTAGTTCTCATTACCTTCTCTTCGCTTCTTAGTCCTGAAAACCCTGTAGGTCTCTCTGGTAACTTCTGGCCAGAATCTTTCATGGACAGAGGGACAAAGGTCTCACAGGCCTGATAGAGTATGACCACATCTGGCAAACCTTAGTGTGACAGAATCATTAATAACCACCAACCCATAGCAGGATGGAGTGAAAGAATACCCCCTCCACAGTGGCCATTGTATCTTGCTCCCCGCATCTTTATCAGTTTCTAGTTCATTTTCGAAACTTCCACCACTATATGCACATGAACACTACCAGTTATTATCCAATCTAGGGGAGAAAGAGGTATCAACAATTGCTATGCCCCATATACTACATTGATCTCTAGTTGAATCAGATATATGGATTGATTTAAGCCCAACATGGGCAAACTATCACCAGTACAATGAGGACAAAAATGGAATGTTTCATGTAAAGTCATGTAAAATCTACTATTCTTGTTCTCTGAGGATTACTTTCTGTCATCAAGTCATATCCAAAAATTAGGGCAAAAATCTCTTTGCCCTGTACAGACCAATTGCTTTCACATTCAACTTCACCAAGGCACCAAACCTGATCAGTTACCTTGGACTTTGAAAACCTGCATCTCTACTTTCCTTTGTGTTCCTAGTTTCTCCCACCGGGAACTAATGGCATTCATTTGAAAAATGCCTTTCCCAAGAAAACTCTTATTAGTGGTCTTAGAACCAGGCCAGAGACAGAGAGAACTTGCTTATGAACTGGCTTTTGGGACTGGAGCAGGCAACCTAACATTACCGTTGCTACCTAATAATAGACTATTACCTTGCGTCATCCAGCTGAATTTGGAGAAAATGGAATTGATGACCATCTTTCTTACTTTCTGTGTACCTCAATGCTTCATTTCTTGTTTCTCCCTTATGCCTTCTCCCTTTATTTCTCTCTGAAGCATAATACATTATTTCTTATTTGAAGAAATTCCCTCTTGAAGCTGTCTGAAAACTTTGAAAGAAAAATTCTATAGAAAAGTATGTAGAAGTTCCTTTCCCCAACTCTACGGAGAACTTGGCCAGTGGAAAGAGAGTGAGGAATTGTTTAAGGAAGTGTGCTACAAGAAGTGATGAACATCTATGAACAAGAGAGTGGAGCTGCAGAAATTCACTAGACTTAGGGACATAGATTTGGTTGTGAAATAGATCACAGGCAAACAATCAACTAACATTTTAAAGTGCCTACTATGTGCTAAGCCCTGGGGATATGAAGCCGGGGAAACTATAGCTAGAAATGGGATCTGACATTCCCAAGGTCGAGGATATCAAGGATGAATTGCAGTGGTGATCTGTTCCTTGCTGGGGCCTGCCCTTCAGTCCACTCACCTCTTGCTTCATAAGTAGTAACCTAATTGTAGCAGGGTGGAACTGGAGGTCCCTGCCAATCAAAAGACATCTAGCAAAAAAAAAGCACTAGTTAGAAGAATTTCAGTCTGCCCTATCCATCAATCAATTAACAAGCAATTATTCAGCATTTACTCATTAGTACGCACCGTGCTAGGCAGTGTAATACACATATGAAGAATAAACTAATACCAGTTCATATGAATCATACATTCTAATGAGGAATACGATAATTATATATTGATACATACAGAATAAACAGTTGATACCCAAGATAGATGAGGAAGTAGTAAGAAAACACTTAGCCACTCTCGATGAATTAAGGTCACTTTGCCAGATGAACTATATCCTCATGTCTTAAAAGAACTTAAAAGAACTGAGAGATAAAATTGCTGAGCCCTGTGAGAGATATTTGAAAGATTATGGAAGAGAAGGTAAGTACCATCAGCCTGGAGAAAGGAAGGGAATAGAATCTATGAATCATAGGCAAGTGAGGTTGATTTTGAGTCACGGGAAAATTCTAGAAAGGATGATTAAAGAGATGGTGGAAAAATAAACAGAAAAGGAGGTGGTGGTTAAAAAGAGGCTTCATTAGAGCAAAGTTATACCTCAACTAACCCAATTTCTTTTTTTGACAGTATTGCTGAACTAGTAATAGAAGAGAGGGATGCTGTACACATAATTTCCCTAGATTTTAGCAAAGCTCTTGATTGTATGAAGAAGATGGAGAAATATGGATTACATAATAATATACCCATATGGAATCAGAACTCAGCGGGCAATTAGACTCAAAGGGTAGTTGTTAATGATTCAGCATCAATACAGCAGGTCTCCAGTATAGTATCCCAGGGATCTGGCCTGGCCCTCTACTGTTTAATATTTTTAACAATGACTTTAATAAAAGGCATAGATGGCATGTTCATCAAATTAGCAAATGACACAAAGCTGGAAGGGATAACTAACACAATGGATGACAGTTGGAATCCAAAAGAATGTTGATAGGCTAAGCCACTGGGTTGAACTCATTAAAATTGAAATCAATTAGGATCAATGTAAAATCTTGCTCTTGGTTATAAAAAAAAATCAATCCTACAAATATAAGATGGAAGAAGGATGGATAGAGAGCATTCAAAGTCAATATAATTCAGCAGTGTGATGTGGCAGCCAAAAGATAAAAATCTAACATAATGTTGGGCTACATTTGAAGAGGGAGGTGATAATTCCACCATACTCTGCCCATCTTAGTCCTTGTCTGGAATATTTGGTTCAGTTCTAAGCACCAAGGACATAACCAGAAGGTCATTAAAATGCTGGAGAGTATCCAAAGGAGAGAAACCAAGTTGGTGAAAGGTTTTCAGTTGATGATATATGAGGGTTTGTTGAAGAAACTGGGCGTATTTGGCCTGGCATGAGGAAGACTCAGGATTGCTGTGTTCAGGCATATGAAGGGCTGTTATGGGGAAAAGAGATTAGGTTTGTTCTGTTTGGCTCCAGAGAGCAGAATGAAGAACAAGGGATGAAAGCTGCCAACAGGCACATTTAGGCTTGATGTCAGGAAAAAATGCCTTACCAATTAAAGCTATCCAAAAGTAGAGTTGGACAGCAAAATGGTGCAGAGAATAGAGCACCGGGCCCGGAGTCAGAAAAACTCATCTTCATGAGTTCAAATCTGGCCTCAGACACTTACTAGCTGTGTGATCCTAGACAAGTCACTTCACCCTATTAGCCTCAGTTTCTTCATCTGTTAAATTATCTCAAGAAGGAAGTGGCGAACCATTCCAATATTTTTGTCAAGAAAACCCCAAATGAGGGTCATGAAAAATTGGACATGATTGAAAAATGACTGAACAAGTGTTTAATGGTTTGCCTCTAGAGATAATGGGTTCCTTCTCCTTGTAGCTCTTAAAGCAGAGTGAGAAGGTAACTATTTTTGGGCATATTACAGTGAGGATTCTTTAGTGGGCTAGAATAGATGATTGCTGAGGTCCCTGTCCAACTTTCAGGGTCTTTGAAATATGTAGAGAATAAATAAAAAGTAGCTAAATAATAGATGGTTTGGGAAGGAGGATACAAGCAATTTGAGACATCAGTAAAGGTTTGAGAATTTGGGAAATTTGAGAAATCAGAAAGAGATACCTGAACTGCATCTTGAGGAAAGACAAAGACTCTTTGAGGTGATGATAAAAGTGTGCTTTCTAAGAAAGGGGGATGGCCATTGCAAAGGTATAGAAATGGGAGATGGAGAATCGTATACGTAGAATAGAGAGTTTGGCTGGATTTTAGAACACAGGAGCAGAAATAACGTATGATGAGGGTGGAAAGATAGATCAGGGCCGGGATGCTAAGAGCCTTTGAAGCATTAAGAAGCTATATTTGTACCTAGAAACAGTAGGAGCTAGAGGAATTTATTGGGTGGAGGGCTTACATAGCTAGATCAGGAATTAAGGAAATCACTCTAGCAGCATTCTAGAGGATACCTTAGAGTGGTGAGAAATTTGAGGTAGAAAAAGCAATTAGGTGACCACTGCAATACTCTGAGAGGTGATGAGCACCTGACCTAAAGAAGTAGCTGTATGACACAAAGGTTTAGATATAAGAGATGTTGTTTGTAGAAGTTGAAATGCTATTTCAAATGATACATTCTGGCAACTAAATTTGTATGTGGAGCAAGGAAGAGTGAGGAATCAAAGATAATGTTAAGGTTTTGAACATAGGAGAAAGTGAAGAATCATGATGCTTTTGACACAAAAAGGGAAATGTGGAAGAGGGATAGGTTTGGGGAAAAATAATAAGTTATTTTAAAAAACATTGAATTTATGATATCTCCAGGATATCCAGTTTATAATGTGTAGTAGAGAGTGATATGAGACTAAAGTTCAGGAGAGAAACTTAAATACATTGATCTGTATAGAGATATTAATGAAACCACAGAAGCTGATGAGACCACTAGACCTAAAGTTTCTACACCAGAAGAACACAGAATCACAGCATCATAGAATTAGAGCTAAGAGGGACCTAAGACATTATCTAGCCCCACCTTATTTTGAAGATCTGGAAAGTGAAGAGAGTTGATCAATTTGTCCAAGGACATAATACAGAAAGTAGCAGCACTGAGACTGAGTTCACTTCCAGAGTTCCTAACACTTTATCTAAATATCAGCTCTCCTGGATGTGCAAGTCAAACATAAGTTATGATCTGTGTTATATTGTCTACGTGACTTTGTCTGCTTGGAGGAGGTGGAGCCATATGGGCCAATCAAACTGAACTGTGTATTTCCTAGAATTCCTGGATTTAGAGCAACTTACATCAAGTCTGGGGATGGCTGAGTCTAAGAGAAGCTGCCAATAGAAAGGTGTGATACATATTTTATTGTATATTGTTTCATTTCTCTTACTGATTTTATGCCAAGTAAAATGCTGAATATAGTATCTAAGCAAGCTAGTCCATTTTTGTGAGGATCTATGAGGAGTGAATTCCATTATGGTTTCATAGTCATGTAATTAGGGTGCAGTGAAACAGAGAACATTCAAAAATAGATGGAGTTTGCCAGAGGTAGGGATGCAGAGCTACTCTGATTGGGCAAATCCTTCCTCCACCCCTCTAGAGAGCAAGTCAGCAAGCACGGCCACCCAGAGAGAAGCAATGCCATGGAAGGTTGTTTTCACTCTGAAAAACACAAAGAGGTTGGCACCTATCCAGCATTTCTACCCAATTTGATAAAGTGTCATGGCTTCTAGGATGAGCATTGGACTGACCTAGAACCTGAGATGTTTTGCTCAATAGGATCAGGTTAGTGGCCAGTAGTACCCCTGGTGGTTAATTACAATTAAGTATTAGCTTAATTAACCTTAATTAATTTGTCGTTGAGTCAATGAAAAATGTCATAAGGCTAGGAACCTATGAGTATATCTTGGCAGATTTTAAGGAAAAACAAGAAAATTGGCTGAGGGCCACTTCAAACAGCTCAAATTTTCTGATGAATTGATCAAGTTTGATTCACTATTACTATCATTATTCTTGCATGAAGATCACAGAGAAATCATTCAGAAACTTGGCAGATGGGAGATGCTCAAGGTTTTCTGTTGAGATATGAAACTGAATTTGCTCCTCTCTTAGCATGGACCATACTGTAGCTATTTGAACTCTTGTAGCAGCTGTGTGGACCATCACCCTAAGACTATAGCAATAGAATGGGAATAGGCCACCTATAATAAGCAGAGCTACAACTAGAAATTTGCACGCACATGGCATATTCAACTGGCATGGGAGTGCCAGCCAAATTCACCATGGTTAGATTCCATCACACAGTGAGGAGGGTAACCTGTCCTTCAAAACATCTGGCCCTTATGCCTTTTGAAGGAGACAATTGTAGAGGCAATAAATAGGGGAATGGTTTGGAGGTAGCGCGTGTCATGGGGATTAGACTCCAGGAGAGAGTTAAGGTGATTTCAGATCCCTTGAAGTAACTGTCCAGCATCAGATGAAGAAGTATGGATTATTTTGCTATGGATACAACTGTGTGTGTTGGGGGGGGCAGGGCAGGAGAAGGGGAAGGAAACAAGAGAATGTCACTGAATACTGGAGCCTAGGAGTCCCACCCTAGTTATGAGTCTGTATCCATACTTTGGGAGGAATGTGATAGCAAACTCCATCATAAAAAAATGGGTCTCTGAGAACCAAGCCAAGTCATGACTGTGATTCAAAGAATGATATGCATGTGAAGTGGGACAATCTGGAAGCTAATGGCATTTTCCAGTTGCTTTTCTCTCTTCTGCAGGAAAATGGTTTTATCATCCTGAGTATTTGTGATACATTTACAGAAGAGGAAATGAGTTACTGGTTATCCTTTGGGGGTTAGGTTACACAGCCCAACTTCCTCACAATGATCTGCAATAACAGAACAGCAATGCCCTTAACTTTTGTAGAGAAATATCCTTCCTCAGCTGCCTTTTATGACACCTTCTTGCCAAAGTGGCCTTTTGCCAGACACACGAGCCTGGACTTTTTCACCATTTATCTCCTGCTAATGCGCCTCTGAATTGAGACTGAACTATAGTTTGTCTCCTCCCAGGATTCATATTTTTTTTCCCTCCGGTTCCTTGGCATCACTTGCTTGGGCTATTGACAGATCTCACTGTCCTGTCATTCTCTCTGGCTTCGAAAAGCCTGAGTCATTTATGTGCATTTAGAGATAGCTTTGGATGTGGACCTGCTACAGCACAAGGCAATCTGATGATGGAGTACCCTAACTCATTTACACTTGTACTGAACAATATCATCCACTTGTCACAGGCTGATTTCTCAAGAAGAGCAGTTTGGAGAGCTGTCCCTGGAGCTGCAGTTGGGTGCTTTTGCCATTGCCTTTCAACTGTTCTCTTTATTCTTTCAGTCAGTCAGTTTGGCTGCCAGCGCTCTGGCTTATGGCTTTGCACGGTCTCTCTCAATATCAGGGAATCTCTCAGACACAGTACATAGAAAAGGATGTATACCTGGCTAGGCAATGCTAATAACAGGAGTGGGAAAGAATGAAATATGTGTCTGTTTGAGATTTTGATTCAAAAGATACTGTTGACCAAAAGACTTAGATGTATTCTAAGATGCAAGTGAAGAATTGAGCTCAGTCCTGGAAGATCCACAGATATCGTATCGGATGTATTGGCTCCCATGCAACATGGGACCTAACTATAGATCATGGAAAGGAAAAGAAGGACTGGATCCGTGATTTCCTTGGTACAGGAAATTTCCAGGTGAGGCAGGTAAGGTGCTGCAGTGGTCAAATCATTGGGCCTCTTACAGTGTTACCCTGGGCAAGTCATTTAACCTCTGACCCTATCCACTTCTCTGGCTACACAGGATCCTCAAGAAAATACTGACATGCCACATAGACTCCTGACTGAGCAATGTCACAAGGAATAAGACCAGGGATGACAAGAAAAAAGCCCCAGACCACAACTGAACTTGTATGAATTTCTTAGATCCTCACCTACACATTTACACATTCCCTCATATATTTACATTTGAATTCCTAGGAGATGATAAGTTTTTTGAGAGCGAGGGTTGCTTTTTTATTTTACCTTTGTATCGTTGGCACTCAATGTGTAGTGCCTTGTACATAGTAGGAACTTAATATTAACACTTGTTGGATTGACTTGGGTACTTCATTACAACACAAGAGTGCTGAGCTGGTTTGACCAGTGTACTTTGGTTCAAAACTGGCTTAAGTACCAGCTCCTACCCTAGTGGATACAGATGGAGTCCCTGATCCTCATTTCCAGTGTGTAACTACCCAGCTGAGCTCCTCCACTCCCAAGCTTGTTGCTAAAATAGGACTTGGAAGGAGTAGAAGGTTTCAATGATGGATTATCAGAACCCCCAATATCTAGAAAGATAGAAGGCATACTCATTCTTTGGTCATATGCCAAAAATATCCTCTAAGCAAGTAGGAAAGATAATTTTAAAGACTGATTTAAAGCAATGAAAGCATGGTAGAACTTGTAAGGTTTAACTATGAACTTCAAAAGATGTCCTGATAATCTTAGGCAGGTAGAACATTTAAATGGCAAGGTCTGATGCATTAATAAAAGATTCCAGGGCAAATAGTTGGAAATATGTTTACTGAGAGAGGAGAACTAATGAATTGTAATGGCCTTAGGAACAAACATAAATAAATGTACTGATTTTTAAGATCTTGCTTCATAGAGGACAATAATGAGTTGTTTTGGCAAATCCAATAATATATGTGTCTTTTCTATCTCTTATGATTTGGCACATTCTTACCTTGAATTGATTTGTTCCTCATTTTCCTTGGAACAGAATTTGAGTTCTGGACTCTTTTTCAACATCATTTCTTCCTTAAAGGCCATTTTCCATTCCCTCTTAAAAAAAACAAAACAACTACCTAAAAATTCTTCTTTCTTGTCTCTTAGTCATACCCAAACACCAATTTTCCACTGACAGAATAGAGAATCAAAAAACGTAACCCATTCATCCTCAATCATCCAATCAATTGAAGCAAAAATGGGTTGGGAGGATGAATTATCTAGATAGCTCCCTCGGTATCCCACTTGACATCTGGCCATTAATTAATCCTCAGAAATACCCCCTCTTATATGTTAGGAAGAGGGGACTCCTCCTATTGTAATACCTCATGACACTGCCAATCCCATTGCTATCTATTTGGTCTAGTGGAAAGAGTTGTAAACCCAATCAAGAGAAATCTGCATTCAGATCCCACTTCTGGCATTTACTAATTACATCACCATGAACAAGTTGCTTAACTTCTTGGAGCCTCTATTTCTTCATTCATAAAATGAGGAGAAAAATACCTCTAATGCCAACCTCAGAGACTTGTAAGGATCCATTGAGATATTATATTTAAAAGACTTAATATACCTCAAAACATGATGTAAAGATAAGCTAATATTTTGTCCTAGTTACACTGTCCTTGGGTTCCATTGCTCCCAGAGAGACGTAGTAAATCATCTTGAATGTTTTCAAAGGGCTGAGAGTAGAGATACTTTGAATTTAATAGAGCACTTAGAGCAGTGCCTGATACACATAGGAGGCATTTAATAAATGCTTATTAATGGACTGAAATGAGCAATGAGGATATAGATTTATTTATCCCATACATATAAGCTGTTAGTTGTTGGGTTTTTTTAGGTATCATTGCCTGACTTAGGGCTCCATTCTTTTTCAAGAGAAAAGTTATTTTTCATGAATTAAATTTAAATCTTCCTTATGTTCACCTTCAGGTCTGAGATTCCATAAAGTTTCCCCCCAGACAAACAAGGAATTAAGCGAGGAAGTAATTCTAAAATTTGCTATTGTGTCATTTTCAGTCATCTCCAACTCTTTGTGACCCCATTTGGGATTTTCTTGGCAAAGACACTGGAGTGGTTTGCCATTTTCTTCTCCAGGTTATTTTACAGATGAGGAAACTGAAGCAAACAGGATTAAATGACTTGCCAAGGGTCACACAACTAGTAAAGGTCTGAGGCCAGATTTGAACTCACAAAGATGAGTCTTCCTGACTCTAAGTCTGGCATTCTATCCACTGTACTACCTAGCTGCTCTTAGTTCTAAAAGAAATAATTTAAAAAATAAAGCAAAATAAAATTAAACAATTTCTTCTGCAAAGAAGAACTAATAATTGATACTATATCTCTTTTCTTTCTGAGATATTATAATTTTTTTGTGTAGAAGAAAGATTCACTTAGGCCCTAACATAACCCAAACCAACTCATCTACTTGCCTTGTTTTCTTGACTCAGTTTCATTAGATCTCAAACCAAGCTGAACTGGTTCCTTTGGGCAATCTTGAAGTATAATCTCCACTTTTTTCTCCTCAAGTAAATATTAAATTAAGAAAAATTTTCATATTCTATTTCCCACCATATGAGCCTCATCCTAAGCACATCAATTGATTACTATTCAAGAAATCTTCAAGTTTGTTGTAATTTCTACATAACTGCCATGGCACCAGTGTATCTACTATAGCCACAATAATTATCATAAGGTCTAGATTGGGGTTCTTAACCTAGGGTCTATAAGCTTTTATTTTTAAATATTTTGATAACTATATTTCAATATAATTGGTTTCCTTTCCAATCATGGGTGCTTTATTTTATGAATTTAAAAATATTCCAAAAAGGGTGGCATAGGCTTCTGCATTAAAAACCAGGTTACCAAAGTCACCCATGGCACAAAACCAGCAAAGAAACTCTGTTCTAGATGATGTTTGCACCAAAATATCCAAATATGAAAACCTGCCTATTTGCAGGTAGGCATGCCTTCAAATGTCATATTGGTCTTGCCCAAGGTTGTATAATTATCTAGAATAATTCTAAGCCAATTGGCTCACAAAAGTATAGTCAGGGCAATAATCAAATAAACAAACAAATAAATATATAAAGGTAAGATGATAGGGAACCAAGGTCAAAATCTCACCAATCTTAGAGATTTCCTAAAATGCGGCCACTGAATATGTAAATACCATATATGCATATGATTGCCAAATCCTGTGGATTTTTCCTTTGTAACCCTTTCCTCTCCTCTGACATTGTCACTACCCTGGTTCACACCTTCATCATCTTATACCTGGACTCTTATAATAGCCTGCTGTAACAATAACACTATCAGCAGCTGCTGTGGAAGTATAAGACCAATAACCATAGCACACAGGAAGGCTGCTAGCACAGGTTCTTTGATCTGCTTTTCTAAGGAAAACAACTTTAAAGGGTTTACAATCTCGCTTTAATTAAACATACATATATCATTCACTTTGTTTAGGGGAAAAAGTCAGCAACCTGAACTTCAGAGAAAACACAAACAGAAATTAGAAGCAGAAATTATATAAACTGAGCAAATAACACAAATCAGCAGACAGGATTTCTGTCTTCCATAGCTAGCATACATAGTTACCAGAAAGAGAAGCATCAACATCTGGGTTTTCAAAGCCGGGGGATTCCTTAATAGCTACCCAGAGTCTTGTCTGGCCAAATCACAGGAACGCTTTTCCAATGAGTGAGCCCCAAAGCAAAATGCTAACCTCAGAGTATATATATATACTTCTTCAGGATCAGAGGGTCTCACAACCATGTGACTCAAACTTATGTGGTTTAGGCTTTCTTGTGATGGAAGTAGGTCATCAAAGACTTGATTGAAACAAAGGCAAAACTCAATCAAAGGCATTTGATTGCCTTAGTGCTGAGAAGTACTCCAAAAGAAAAAAAACAGCAAAAAGTCCCACCCTGCTTGCTATTACACCTGCTGATTGGCCTCTGCACCTCAAGTCTCTCCCTACTCTAATCTATCAACCATGCAGCTGTCAAATTGATCTTCCTCAAGTAGAGGTCTGATCACAGCACCTTCACTATTAAGAACTTTCAGTTGCTCACCTCCAAGATGAAATATAAAATATTCCATTTGACTTTTAAAACCCTTCATAATCTGGCTCCTTCCTAGCTTTCCAGTCTTCTAACATCTTATTCCTTTGCATGTACTCTGCAATGCAGGAACACTAGCTTCCTTGATGTTCCTCACACAAGATAGTCCATCACCCAGCTCCACCTATTTTTACTGACTGTTGTCCATTCCTAGAATTCTCTCCTTCCTCATCTCTCCCTCCTGGCTTCCTTCAAGTCCCCACTAATATGCTACCCTTTTCCAATTTCCTTTACCGCTAGTACATTTCCTTTGAGATTATCTCCAGTTTACACTGAACGTAGCTTTTTTCACATAATTTGTTGGCATATTGTCTCCCATAAGAGTGAGATCCTAGAGAGTCGGGACTGATTTGGGCTTTCTTCATATCTCCAGTGCTTAGCACGATGGCTGGCACAAAGTAGGCACTTCATAAATGCTGGATGAGTGATTGCCTGGTGATCTGATGACAATGACAGCAATATCAACAATGATAATCCTAGCATTATATTGTCCATTTTTTTTACAAGTGAAAGGTTTTTTTTCTAATGGAGAAGAGGAAAATTTTGATTTAGAGGAAAATTTCATTTATAGGATTTAGATCTAGCTCAGCTGGCCCAAATCCTTTATTTTACTGGTAAAGAAACTATGGCACAAAGAAGTTAGGAGGTCATACCACTGGTAAGTAGGTTCGAGGAATTTGAAAGTGGTCATCTTAGATATTCTAGTCCAATCTCTTCATTTTACAGAAGGAGAGCCTGAGACCCTAGACTATGAGGTCCCAGAAATAGAATATAACAGTGGTGGAATTTGAACTCAATTTGGTTTCATAATCAGTACTCTTTCCACTCCACTGTGATGCCTCCCAGTTTTTATTTCTTTATTAAAAGTCACAAATTTCTTTCTTGCTAGATTCATAGAATCATAAAATCTTAGAGTTACAAAGGGCTTTGGGGGTCCCTTTAGGTTATTCTTCTGTTTTCTCTAAGGAGAAAAATCTTCGGACAGAGAATAGAATAAAAAGGGAGTTGAAACTCATGAGTGAGATCACCTCGCTGTCATCAATGGATCCAATTCACCCAGCTTTGATGAATGATACTGCAGGTACTTAAAGAACTGGCAGATTTGACTATTGAACTTCCATTAGTGATCTTTGTTTGTTGGAGACAATTGGGGTTAAGTGACTTGCCTAGGATCACACAGCTAGTAAGTATCTGAGGCTGGATTTGAACTCAGGTCCTCCTGATTCCAGGGCCACTATTCACTCTACCTTCTAGCTGCCCTGCATCAGTGGTCTTTGAAAGCATATGGAGAATGGAAGAGAAGCTACAGAAAGAGAAAAGGACAGACATTGTCCTAATTTTCAAAAATGGGGAAAGCTGGAACCTTCATGCTTTAAGCTAGCAAATATGATTTTGATGCCTTGCAGTAACTAGATCATATTATTAAAGTGATGCCTTGTAAACATTTGAAAAGAGAAGTACTAGTTACTAAACACAATATACCTTTATTCAAAATAAGTTATAATAAATATATGATAGCTGCATAAGCATGCACAGAGCATGGCCCCAGATTTGTCCCTACATCTAGCCCAAACCCTAAGCATACAAGTATAACTGACATTTATGTAGCACTTGAAAGTTTACAAAGTTCTTTATATACATGACCTCATTGTATTCTTCCAATAACACTGAAAGCTAGAAGCATGGAGTCAAACAATGTTAGTATGGGCATAGTTGCCCAAACTCATTTCCTTTTTAAAAGTCTTATTAGACAAGTAGGGTAAAGTAATGCTGTAGACATGATATAGCCAAACTTTAGCAAAGCAGTTGACAAGAATTGAAGCAGACTGCTCTTGGGTTATCTCGATGAATTGCTATCAGGCCAATAGAGTTCAAGCATCCTTAATTGGTGAGTCTTTTGAGCGAAATCATTTGTGGACTCAGAGGCATTCGGCAATCTTTTCAGACCTGGAGTTATATCCATACAGTCAAAAATGTTAATGACGTCATGTAGAAGATTAAGGCAGCTGCTGAGTCCAGAAAAATAGAAGTGAGAGTTCAGCTTGATTCTGCTCTGGTTAGACCACAACTGGTATGCCCATACCCTATACATATTAAGATTCATTGCACAATGGACATCCAGGTGCTTCTCCCATGGGACCAAGGTGGGCACCTGTAACTCATTTCAGTATGCAGAGTTTACTTACAGAGGTTTAATTACAGAGAGCCATCAAGGAAAACATGGAAGGACACAAGTAAAGGTCTCCCATTCTGATCTAGGAGAAAAAATCTGGCTGAAGAAAACATATTTACTATAATAGACCACCCTGGCCTAGGCAGCTGGCTAGGAAATGGCACACTGCTCCAGCATCCTTGCCAAGAAAATCCCAAATGGGTCACAAAGAATCTGACTCAAGTGAACGACTGAACTACAAGCTCAGCAGCTAGGTGGCGCTGTAGCGGATAGAGCACTGGGCATGGAATCAAGAAGACCTGAGATTAAACATGGCCTCAGACATTTACTACCTGTGTATCCTGGGCAAACCATTTAGCCTAAGTCTGCCTCAGTTGCCTCAACTGTAAAATAGGGATAATAATATCATTGATCTCACAAAGCATTGTGAGGATCAAATGAGATAATATCTGTAACATGCACAGCACCATGTCTGACACATAGTAGATCCCCAATCCTCCTTTCTGGGATCCCCTCTCCTCAACTATTAACATTCTTTTCTTCTTAAAATTACTCTATATAGCTTTGTACCAGTGTCCATGGTACCATGACCCCCATTCCTAGCCCCTCTCCCTTTGCCAGAAGAGACTATTTGTTCTTGTGTTTGTATTCCCAAGCTACCAAAAGGTTCCTTGCTTATGCTTGGGCCTTAAGAAACATTTGTTGAACAAGCCAAAAAAAGTTAGGAAACAAGAGTATTCTGGTGTCAAGAAGCAGGGTGCTTCGTTTTGTTATAATTCTTTTTGGGAACAGACTTGGTCTTAAAATTTCATGGAAGGAAGGAAGAAAAGAAGGAAGGAAGGAGAGGGAGGGAGAGAAAGAGGGAAAGAAGAAAGGAAGGAACAGAGGGAGGGAGGAAGGAACAGAGGGAGGTAAGAAGGAAGGAATAGAGGAAAAGAGGAAGGGAATAAGAAAGGAAGAAGGAAAGAAGGAAGAGAGGAAGGAAGGAAGGGAGGAAGGAAGGAAGGAAGGAAGGAAGGAAGGAAGGAAGGAAGGAAGGAAGGAAGGAAGGGTAGAAAGAAAAGACAGAGGGAGGGAGGGAACTTGCTGCAAAAAGTTTTCACCCTGTTTTTGGTTTTTCTTCTAATCATGGCTGCCTGCATTGGTTTTATTGAAGGAAAGAGTGAAGGAAATACTTATTAAGTGTTTACTAAGTCCCAGGCACTGTGCTGTGGGGCAGGGTTTTAAAATCCATAGGAACTCAGGAACAGAGCTGGGAGAAGAATGAAGGTAGGTTAGCCTATGCCCTTCCATAAGATGGAGGCTCCAGGAGGAACTCATGAATGAGAAGGAGGCGGGGTGGCCTTTGCAGAGGGACAGTATGGAGTGAGTGGTTTGTGGTAGGCTGTTGCAGGTTGAGGAGGTGCTGAGGAAAATTCCAGGATGAGCCTGCAGTAGAGGAGGTATTATTATGAAGTCTAGAAGAAGTCAAGAACATTGTTTTCCTGTTCTATGTACTTTGCTTTGTGTCAATAGAGTATGCTTCTCTATATTCATCATATTTGTAATTTCTGAAAGCATAACCCATTACATTCATGTAATGTGTGACTCTTGGCAAATCACTTAATCTCTGTCTGCCTCAATTTCCTCATCTATAACATGGAGGTAATAATTGTACCTGCCCCCCAAAGGGGTTATGAGGACAAAATTTGAGATAATATTTCTAACGTGTTTTGCAAACTTCAAGTACTATTTAAATTCTAGCTATCATTATGGTTATTATTATGTACCAAACTTATTTAATCATTCCCCAATCAATGGGCATACACTTTGTTTCCAATTCATTGTTACAGAGAAAAAGTACTGCTATGAATATTTTGGTGTGTTTGGGGATCTTTCTTTCTGTCTTTGATCTCCTCAGAGTATATTCTTTGCAATAGTAGAATCTCTGGGACAAGTTCACAGACACTCGGTTAAGAAACTCTTGTTAAAATGAGTTCACCATAGACCTGAGCAGATTTGTTAACACATGGGCCAATAATGTTATTGAGGAATAAGCATGGAACTAGGTACCTGAACACTGGCTTCTTCTAACCACCTCTCTGACCTTGGGCCGGTTCTTTTATTTCTCTGCATTTCAGTTTCCTCATTTTTAAAGGAAGAAGTCATAAGAAATTATTTCCTCTGTCCCTGTTTGAGTGGCGGTATTCTATGATTCTAATTCTGGAATCCAGTGTGAAGTAGGAAGAACGTGAAGGGACAAGAAGAAAGCTTTCCTGAGCTACATCTGACTATCAGGGAGGCCTCAGCTTCAGATTTTCCTGGTTGTTGGCATAATCTGGAGATTGCTGACTCATTCCCCTGATTCAGGGCTAACAACCATGACCATGGTCCCTCATTTTAACTCCAGGCCCTTTTCTTGGTAACCAGGGGAATGATCTGTTAACAACATAAATCTGCAGAGTCAAATTCAAACGACAGTAATAAAATCTGTCACGTGAAGGAAAAATAAAAACTGATCCCAAGAAACAGTCCTTCAGGGCTGTTGCTTAGATTCAGGCTTTGGTTCTTATAGCAGCATTTTGTCCATAAGAACCCCATTTTTTTTTTTGCCAAAGAGAAGATATTCAGAGGTGATAAGAAGCAAGGCTTTTGTTGTCGTTATGATGAAACACAATTATGAGTTGTTTTCTGCATTCATTTTTCAGGTCCCTGTGCATCTTCAGTCTGTTTAGCAAAACAGCCTTCTGAGAATATCTATCAGCTCCTCTCTGGGCTGGAGCATCTCTGAGTCAGCAGCATGTGCTGAATTCAATGAGGCGGAAAAGTCCGAATTTGCCTCCTTCTAATGTCTATCTGTCTCAGCTGCAGCCAGCCTGTGTTTTGCTTCTGAGTCATGTACCAAGGAGTTCAGTGGAGGTCACCCCAGGCCCATGGACTAATTTGGAGTCTTAATGTGTTGCTGCTGAAATAATATTTAATCTCTTCTTGTCAGCTGGCTAGATGATACAATAATATTACCCTGTGCTGCCACACAAGTGATTAAAGTACAAGAGTCCTATTTCCCCAGCTATCTCTCAGGAAAGGACAAAGAGAAGACTAAGCTTACTGCGACATGCAGATTATTCCCCGGCAGGCAATTCGAGAGCTGGTTCATTAGTGTCTACGCTTTCACTGCCCTGCTGGGTGGGATGGGGCTGCGTTCGGAGCTTTGGGCTTTGGCTTCCGGTTGGCCTTGGCTCCCCTCCACCTGACCCCAAGCTCCTGGTCATTTCCTGAACAGAATTTGGAATTGACTTTAAAGAAGAATAATCTGCTTTTCTCTCAGTAAAAAATCTCCGGCTTGCATTCCAGCCACATCTGGCAATATCTGTTCAGATTCTGGGTTGCTTTGGATTTCCATTCTAAAGTCATTTGTCCTTTATCATTACTATTATTTTTAAATGGATTCCCCCTGTGGACTGATCTTAAGCTTTCCAGGAGGTCCAGATGGGTCAGCTTCTCTAAAAAGGGCCAGTCTAAAACCACCGTGGGCACTTCTGAATCTCCATGTTCAGCTGTGGGTGGAGAAAGGCATACGGGGAGAAGCTGATTTTCAGTGGAGGTCATGGCAATTCCACTACTCTGATGAGATGAAATAAATTCTGGTTGGGGGAGTGCTTAAGAGGCAAGACACTCCTTAGAAAGCAGAATAAACACAAGAGTTGCTTCTATCTCACAGAATAAGGGTTCAACCTCAAACCAAAGACTTGGAAAAGGGGTCATCTTAAGAAATCGGGAGAGAAAGGGTTGGCAAACTCTAGCATCAAAACATTCTGTCTGTGACACTAGGCAGGGCTGGAATAGGTGGCGACTTTTTTATTGCATGCTTCCATCTGGGTGGTTGCTTTTATTCTGCACCCAGGCATAGTGAATGAGGCGGTTAGCACTTAATAGATAATGTTTGGTGTGGCTGCCAAAAATATCAGAAATAGAAAGGCCAAATTGCCTTAACATGACTGCTCCCACAGAGTTAATTCCCTACTTACTAGAAACTGCCATGTTATGGCAATCTGGTTCTGACATCCTGTTCTCTACTCTGGACTTGCAATCACATGAAATCTTTTTGTCCAATCACAGGGTTTGCTCATTTCTACCTGCAAGGTATCTTGCCCCTTGTCACACTGGGGGCTAATTGTGGCCCCCAGTACAATCTAAGTAGCTCTCTGTCTGAGCTGCACCCAGACCCCATCACATCATTACAAATGATAGAATCAAAGGGCTTGGGAGCTTGCCTTGTTCACTTTCCTTTTTTTCCCTTAAGTTGAGGAAATAGAAACCAAGAGAGGTTAAGAGGATTGTCCAAGGTCACAGATTTAAAAAGAAAAAGTTTGTATTGATACAGCACCTTAAGGTTTGCAAAGCATTTTGAATCTGTTATCTCATTTGCTTCTCATGATTACCCCTAGCGTAGGTAGGTGCTATTATTATGTGCCTTTTACAAATGAAGAAACGAAGGCTAAGAGGCTAAATAACTGGCCCAGGGCCACTTAGTTAGTAAATGTCTGAGGCAGCATTTGAACTCAAATCTTAAAGTCTAATACTCAATCCCCTGTGCCATCTAACTGCCTCAGTAAATAGTACAGTCATGATTGGGATTCCAGGTTTTCTGATTCCCAGTTCTTTACTCTTTGCACTATATCAAACTACCAACCAAGACTTGATTTCGCTGAGAACTTGCTATCTTTCAGGAGCAATGCACAAGTGATCCCAGCTATGCACTGACCTCTGTATCTTAACAGTAGGAGATTTTTATAAGGCATTTTGGTGGGAAATATGAGTGGGCAGGTTAGCTCTGAACCATGCACCCCATTTTATGGATGAGGAAAATGAGACACAGAACACCTTAGAAACTTTTCCACAATCATAACAAATCAGAGACTGAACTAGAATCCATTATCTACTGCCTTTATGCCTTAAGTGTCCTATCTACCAGACATGCTGTTTCACTTATAATGGAAAAAGGAAGAAATAGAAAATTGGAAAAGCTGGTACAAAGGCTTTACTGTGAAGCTTTAAAGGAAAAAACCAAGCAGACTTTTTTTTTCTTGACACTCATAAGAAATGCTGTGATGAACTATTGTTTGAATAGAGGGATATACACATGTGTCCTTTTCAATAGTCCACTCCTGACTTAGCCAAGCAGAATTGAGTTCCATTATCAGTAATGGTTGGTGCAGGACAAGGAGTTTAAGAAAAGATTCTGAAAGCTTGACCTTGATTAACTTGCTTGTAGAGAAACACTGCATTAGGCAGAGGGAGCTGATTGTGTCTGACCCCTACCTACCAATGAGTGTAAGGAATACTGAGCTCTGCCTGCTTCCTTTGGGTATTTAGAGACAGCTGCAAGAGGGAGAACACAATTTAATACAAAGTGTAGTGAGCTTAGACCTAGGAAAATTGGGTTCAAATGCTGGTTCTTTTACTTAATACCTCTAACCTAGTAAAATCATAGCCTTTCTGGTCATTGATTTCGTCAGTACCATGAGGATGAAAATATTCATATTACCTATTTCACAGTGTTTTATAAATACATAAATATATTATTAGAGGCAGGAGAATGTAGTGGCTAGAGCACTGGACTTGGAGTTAGGAAGACCTTGGACAAATCCCATCACATGACCCTGTGTAAATTGGATAGGACCAACATAGAACCATGGGCCAGAGTACCCACCACACTTCAATCAGCCCAATATACACGGGCAAAGAAATATTTTAAACAAATAGAAAGGAAAGACACCATTTCACCTTAAATCACCACCACCACCATGACAGCCATCCCTGCCCCCACTCCCTTACTCCTGGATTTGTGAGGCTATGTGGACACTTTGGGAGGTCTGGTAAGTCTGAGAGCAGAATAGTCACAGAGTAATCAAAGGAGATGAAGCTCAAGATGGTAACACCTCATACCATGTACCCTATTGGACAGATTTTGGCCCCAGCCCTGTATTTTTATCCTCCTATCCCTGTGATAAGCTGGTTTCATAGAATCATCAAATGTTGGAGTGAAAAGGTAACTTGTATAACATTTAATCTATATCCCCTTGTTTTGTAATCAGCCAGTCATTTAGCAAACATGTGAATGAATGAATGACTTGAACCACATTTGAGCCAATGGCTTTATTTTACAGATGAGTGAACTGAGGCTGAGAAGAGGGAAATTGCTTGCCAAAGATCATGTAGATTCTGTGTTTTTGCTGGTTGCCATAATTATATTCTATGCTCAGTCATAAGGAAAGATTGAATTCCTCTGGTATGACCCGTAATGCAACCTCCAGGCACAATTAGGGTTTTAAAGGAGCAGTCTCAAAGTGGGAACATTAAGACCAAAACTCTCTGTTGAATAGGTTTGCCCAATGTTTGAGAGATATATCATTATGGAAAAGTCAGCAAGATGAGGTAAGGTAAATGCTTTCCTGTTATGTAAAAAATGAAAATGTTTATGTAAGCACTCTGTTGTATTGAGGAGTTTTGAGAAAACAAATGTGCACTCTATTAAATGGTATAGGACATTGTAGACACTGATAAAACATTACTTTAAGAAATGAGTAGCTAAACCTTTCCTTTTGTGAAAACCATCTATGGACTATCATGCTTATGAATACATTACTATGCTTCTAGGGTACAGTGGAATGAGAACAGGCTCTGGTATCAAAGGACCTGAGTTTGAATTTTGCCTCTGACATCTGCTGCCCCCATGTGACTTCCTGGCCATTTCTGAACCATGCCATTTCCACTTAAGTCAGCTTCTTCCTCTTCCCCACTAGCTCTTGGTTTCTGTGCCCTGGGACTCTGGGCTGGGCTAGGTGGGCTCTTGTCTTACTTTTTTGCAACCAGACCTTAAATCACTTCCCAGGCATTTCCAAAGCATGGAACTGCATCTGTATAATCCACCCCATTTCTAGCTCCCCTTTACAGGCTCTCCCTCTGTTAGAATGTAAGCTCCTTGGGGCAGAGACTGTTTTTCTCACTTGGATTTGTATCCCCAGTGTTTAGCACAGTGCCCAGTGCATAGGCATTGCTGAATAACTGCTTTTAAAATTAATTAATTCATTCATTCTGTGGCCACAGGCAACTCACTTTACCTTTCTATTTACCTTTCTAGCTGCACCTATAAAAAAAGATAGGTGCGGACTAAATGGACTCTGAGCTCTCATCCATAGGTCTAAATATGTCCTTTAATGACTTATCTTTTAAAAAAATTATTGATGTCTTATTTTTATATTATATATATTCACATTACATATACTATTTCCATTTCCTAAGAGGTTTCTTGTAACAAAGTAAAACTAATAATACAGTGACCTCACCTGAAAGTGCAAACAATATTTCACATCTGTAGCACCCCCTCTCTATTTAAAAAAAAAATTAACAGAAATCCATTTTCTCTCCTTCCCACTCCTCACCCCCTTGTGATAAAAAAATGAAAAGCAAATTTCTTATAACATATGTATAATCAACAACTGTGTCCTTCTATTGGTCCTCTAGAGGTTGTTCAACCTGAATACTGGAGGCTTTTCTTGAGCTGTCTTGATATACCATAGACATCAGTACAATGGGTTCCAATGAACAGAATTCCCCCAGACAATACCAATGCACATTTTGTGAAGTACCACTTTAAATTAGCCAAGGCTTTCTCTCTTTCCCAATTGCTTACATTTAGTCTAATGCTCTTGATTGAATGATCGATTTAATAGAAGTGTTTTCACTTGTTTAAAGTAGTAGCCATGCGACCCTGAGGGAGTCACTTAACCTCTGACTTTGTTCCCTCAACCGTAAAATTGGGGTAATAGTAGCACCGACCTCCCAGAGTTGTTATGAGGATCAAATGACATAATATTTGTAAAGTGCTTTGCAAACCTTAAAATGCTACAGTGCTATTATCATTATCATTATTTTTATTATTATTTTAAGTAGAATGTGGTAATTGATTGACTCAAGTGGTCCCTACCCCATTACATGTTAATTCTTCAGAGACTGACATTCTATGATTTACAGCTTTGTAGCATCATCAGAAGAATACTAAAGTAAAAATATGGGCCCTTATTTCAATGAAAAGCTTTGGATCATTAAAAACATTATATAATTTCCCAAAGGGAATTCAGCCTACTTTTCTCTTTCTATTTATTTTGGATCATTGTTTATGCACAGTGACTGTTCCTCCCCTCCTCCCTTCCCCCCTACCATATGTGTGTATGTATATACACACACACACAGAGTCAGGTTGCCTCTTTTTATTATTGTCTGTTTGGTACGTTTAATCAAAAGGTTATTAGGCATAATTCTGCTGTTTTAGCTTCCAAGAAATTTTATATGATCACAACACATGAGTTATATCTCTTTGGAGGGGAACCTTTAATATAGCATTTTGATCTACCCTATCAAATTTCTTTTAATCATCAACAATCATATATTTCCATGATGGCATTTCATATTTGCTACACATTTCAGTCAACTGTATAGTTAGAAAGATGTGATCTTTTGTAGAATATCATTAGTGGAAGCTTGCTTATTCCCTTCTCAAACATTCATCAAAGATATCCTTGACAGATGGAGTATATACTATTCTCATGAACATTTTGATTCAATGGCAAAAAATTGTGGTGTTTGATTTTAATGGAATATTATTGTGCTATACAAAATGAGAAGCATGATCGTTTCAGAAAAACCTGAGAAGACGTATATGAATTCACGCAGAATGAAGTGAGCAAAACCAGGAGATCATTGTAGACAATGACAGCAATGTTGCAATGATGATCAACAGTGAAAGACTTAACTATTGTGATGAATAAAATGATCTAAGACAATTCCAAAAGGCTCAATGAAAAATGCTATCCACCTCTAGAGAGAGAACTGATGAACTGAGTACAAATTCAAGTATGATTTTTTTAACTTTATTTTTCTTGCTTTTCTTTTTTGCAAGATTGCTAATATTGAAATATGTTTTGTATTATTTCACCTGTATAATTCATATTATATTGCCCTCTCAATGGTTGGGAGAGGGAGGAAGAGAATTTGGAACTCAAAAGTTTTTTTTTAAACAATGTTTAATATAAATAATAACTTGAAAAAATTTTGAGTCAATGATAAACTAGGCAAATACATAGATAATTAATGATATTTTCTTAGTTCTTTCTCTTTCTCTTCTCTTCTCTTCTCTTCTCTCTCTCTCTCTCTCTCTCTCTCTCTCTCATCATTAGGCCTGTGAATTTTCATTGTCTCTCCACTTTCAGTTATCTTAGGTAGTAGTCACCTTCTGGGTATCCATTGTGTCACCTCCAGTACAAATATCCCTTATGTATGTCTTATTTAGTGATAATCTTATGTCCTCACACTGTCCACTGGTTCTGTGATAATTTCAGGATCCAAAGATGGTAACTCTGTTGTTAGAGAAAAGGGTTTGTTTATCATGGAAATCTTGACATTTTCCATTTTCATTGGCATGGTGTCCTTCCAATTTCATCTTTAAATGCCCATGGAATAGTTTTTATTAGTTGTCTGTAGCCAAACTTTCTTTAAGTTTGCTTTTTCTTCCATTGTATCTTGATGATATATGAGGTGATAATTTTCATAATCTTCCACTATACTTTTCTGTAAGATTTGATAAAAAGTTACATAATAAACCAGTATTAATTTTGGGTGCCATCACTCTCCACTTGGAATGGAAATCAAATGCTTACTCTTTGGACCTCCTCATTTTGGCAATTCATCTCTATACTGTTGAAATGTCTCTAGGAAAAGATGATATCCTGTGTCATTTTCTGTTTCTTTATCCTTTTCTCATTTTTGAGTGCCAATATCTTGTTCAAATAAGTCAATTTAGAGCTCATTTAATTGTTTAAATTATTCTCCAAATTTGGTGTTGAATTTGACTTTTGCTTTAACAAGTCAGCTGTCTGACTGTACAAATACAGGTCTTTTGGAAATGATACCAACAAAACCAATCATCTATCTGTTTAGTAGGTGCAATTTTATGATATTAAGTAAATGATAGTAAAATGTCTAAAAATTTGGTGATTCTCAGAAGTCTCTATACCTCTTTCTAAAAGTCTACCACCATTTGCCATCTGCCAAGCAGAAGGGAACTGAACACAACTGGGAGCCTTTTTGTTTTTCATTTTTCTTTGTTTCTTGGGTTGCTGTGGCTAAGTCCTTTAGCACCAAATGGCCAGCCTGCTATAGAAAAGCCTTTACATGCTTTGCCAGGCTGATTCTTGAAAAGAAGACATACTCTGCTATTAGGACCACACCTGAAGTCTTTCTCACATTGTAGAAACCAACAAGACTTAACCTCTTTCAGAATAGCCTTCAAGAACCCAGGAACACCTCTATGTCACAATTAAGTTATTACAGTAAGACTTTCTATCTATATCACGTAATGGAAGCATGTATATATGTATGTATGTATACATACATATATATGTGTATTTATATATTTATATATGTTGTATATACATACATATATATATATATATATACACACATTTTAGTAACTCATAAAGTCGCAACTAGAATCAGAGCTGGAAGCTATCTAAGAGGTCATCTAGTCCAGCTTCTTCATTTTACAGATGAAGAAACTGGAGCCCGAGAGCCTTCAGTGATTGGCCCAAGGTCACAGGGATAGTAAAGAGCAGATTTGTGATGGAAACCGGTCCTGTGATAACAAGTTAAATGCTTTTCCACTGTACCCTGCGGCTAACTTTGGATATGTGAAGAGTAGACTAGAGAAGAAGTGATCTAAAAGTAGCACACTAATGGCAATGACACAGCAAGTGACTCTTAATAGACTAGATTATAATATATATATAATATATAATATATATATATAATATATAATATAATAGCTCTCATCTATCTCCTAAAGTCAACCATCTAGGTTTGAATGGTGACATGTTCCATCAGTTACACATGATGGAAATTTAATCCTTTGTCTAGGAAATAAAAACACAGTTGTAGTTTTTCATGGGCTTATTTTACAAAGCTTCTCTCAGCTTCTCTTCAATAGGGAACTCATTTAGTTCTCTATACATCTGATGGGATGTATATTGAAGTATGATTTCCATATACATCTAAAGGAAGTGAACCATTTGTACCTTTCTGCTGACACCTTCTGTATTACAAGAAAATCATTAGTATAATTAAAGTCATTACAACTTAATGTTGTTACAAGGGTGATTCTTGCTTTGAAGAAAATTGTGTTGCCGAAGCCTCCTTGAAAAACCAAACCAAATGAATTCAAATGAGCCCTGGAGACTTAGCCCACTGTGCTTGATTTTAGTGGTGGTGAGGTCAGGCCACAATGAAAAAACACAAATCTATAGAAGTACATGTCTAGTAGGCAAATGAAGTACTTTGCTCTCTATGTACGATTTTTAAAATTTCAAGTGAAATGATCTCCCCAGTCTTTGATTTTAGAGTAAAATGTCCTTTGATATAGAATATAAATTGTTCCTTGGTCTTGGTTAATAATTGATAATGCTACACATGCTTATGTATGATCCCGTGCATGCAGAATTAAGGCTTACTTGTAGAAATCAGATTATTATTAAGTGAGGAAAAGGAAGGAAGGAACAGAGGAAAGAAGGAAGGAAGGGAAGGAAGGAAGGAAGGAAGGAAGGAAGGAAGGAAGGAAGGAAGGAAGGAAGGAAGGAAGGAAGGATGGAAGGAAGGGAAGGAAGGAAGGAAGGAAAAATATGCCAGGCACGGTACTAAGTCGTGGGGACACAAACACAAGCAAAAAGAAACACAATCCTTAAGTTCGAGGTGCTTACATTGTAATGGGAGAAGATTAATTCATAAAAAGTCAAAAGTAAGATAAGGGATGGGGTGATATGAAAGCTAGCCTGTACCCCTCCACGAAATGGAGTCTTTAGAAAGAACTCACCAGCAGGAGAAGGAGACAGGTTTTAACAGAGGGATAACTAGGTTCAGAAAGATGCAGAGGTTTTTGGATGTTCCAGGATGAGGAGGCCCCAAGTGCAGAGAGAAGTTTCAAGATGATACAGTGGTGGTGGCATAGTTTTGAAAATGGAAACCAGGAACAAGTTTGGGAAGGGAAGGATCAGATCCAGGGTTCAAATCCAGGTGTCTCCTAGCTCTCATTCCACTATACCATTTTAATTCCCAGGTTCTTATCTCTTTTATAACAGATTATAAAACTGAGACTCAGAGAGATTATGTGACTTGCTTAGCCAAATAGCTAAAATGTATCAGAGCTAAGACTTGAATTCTGGTCTCCTGACTTCAAGTCCAGTATGCTTTGTTCTATACCATGCAGCCTCACTCGACTTTCTTCCAAATTGAAGAGCTATGACAACTAAGAACTATATTGATTTCAAGTATATATTTATGTACAAAAATCTAAAGAAGAAAGTGACTGAAGACTGCAGGCCATATGACATCAGCAAGTAGTAAACATCAAAAGACGGAGAAATGATCATTCAAAGAGTAAGATATGAGACCCACCTAATTAAAATGATCCTAAGAGCATGTGCAGATAAAACTGAAAGGAGAATAATGAATCATTTTTTTTGATATCTCAAAGAGGGGAAATTTATTTTTCGTTGTTGTTGTTTTTGTTTTGGAAGGGGAAGGCAAGGCAGTTGGGGTTAAGTGACTTGCCCAAGGTCACAAAGCTAGCGAGTGTCAAGTGTCTAAGGCCAGATTTGACTCCAGGGCCAGTTCTCTATTCACTGCACCACCTAACTGCTCCAAAGGGGGGAAATTTCTTAAAGAATGTAAAAGATCTTGGCTAGTACCACTTACCAAGAAAGGGTCAGTATTATACTGATGAATGGTCCTTTTTACTTTTGGACAAACTGTACAAAATTGAGGTATATGAATATTATTAATACTCTTGATGAAAACATGATCAGGGAATAAACGGGCTTTCATAATTAATTTTCTGTAGTATACTGTGTACTATATTCAGAATCATAAAACAAACAAGAAGTTTGATAATAAAAATCATGCTGTATATATCTTATTGATTATACTCAAGTATCTGAGTGATAAATAAATTGAGCCTTAAAGGTTTTCCTCAAAGTATTCCCACACACATGTCAAAATAATAAAATTTCGTGGATGGAACTACTGAGATAAATTCATCCATTTATCTGTGGAATAGCTCCATCAAGTGAATCATAAAATAGCAGAGACGTATGTCAATCACAATCATTCGCCAGGGTCATGGATAATATCCTGCACAAATTTCACAGAGAATAAGAATTATTTATGAATGTGATGGTTATCAAGATATTTCTACTCACCAATAATATTATTTTAATTAAATCCAACCCCAGGAAACTATTGGCTTTCCTTAATGAAATCCATGGACAAACGAGATGGGAGTAATCTATCCATTCCATAAAAATTAAGTAGTTGAAGAATACATGTTTCCCATATATATATATATATATATATATATATATATATATATATATATATATAGGAAACATGTATATATATATATATACATTTTGGAGTTGTATATATATACATTTTAGAGTTGGCCAAATAGCTTATTGAGTCAGTCATTGTTCAGTCATGTCCGTCCAACTCCTCGTGATCCATTTTGGGGATTTCTTGGCAAAGGTACTGGAGTGGTTTGCCACTTCTCTCCTGAACTCATGTACAGATGAGAAAACAAAGGCAAACAGGGTTAAGGGTTAAGTGACTTGCCCAGGGTCACACAGCTAGTAAGTAACTGAGGCTGGATTTGAACTCAGGAAGATGAGTCTTTCTGACTCCAGGCCTGGAACCCTACCCATTGCACCACCTAGCTACCTCCACTGAGTCAGTACTTGAGTGTATATATCTTGAAACAGGCCTTATGCAAGGCCCATGAGCTGGGTCAAGAATCAGATAAGAAGAGTCTATACTGGGAATTTTGCAGTATATTTAATGAGCTAATCTTGCTACCACAAAAGAATCTTTAAGCACCAATATTCTCCCAGTGGCATTATATAGTTGAGAATCCTTTAAACATCACAATCTCAAAAAAAAAAAAAAACCAGAAATTACAGGTAAGCTGAAGGACAATGGAAAGATACTTGATGGGTCTTTAGCCAGTGGTAGCATATTCCCAGGGAAGATTGATCTACAGAAATTGAATAAAACACATCAAGACGTCATCAAGTATGGGTGTGTGTGTATTTATAACTGTATCTATATCAATATCCATATATAAACATGTATATATATATACACTCACAGACACATTGTATATGCATGTATACATATATTAGATACATACATTATAGGTATGCATATACATATATGTACCTACCTAACAGGGTTCACATGAGGGTTATAGGAGAAGATGAGCTATGGATAAAAAGTGGTTATGGATAAAAAATGGATATGGATAAGGTGTTTTGCAAACTTTATATAGATGTCATCTATTATTGCAAGTATGATGAGAAAAGGCCAAGTCATGTCTTGAGAATGATGGATGAAAGAGGGGCAGCCCAAGATCCATAAAATATTAAAAGACTTGGAGGAAGACCTCCAGAGTTTTTCTGGAAATAACCAGAGGAGAAGCATACATGATGGATTACCATCTGTACTGAAGGAGCCACACTATATAAGATCACGGATCAATCAAACTGTTGAAGTAAGTTTATTGATTGAAGAGATAATGTGTTCAAACAATGTGTGAGTACCTTTAATATGCAAGAAGACAAAATGAAACATCATGAAAAGCACACTGGACTCATAATCATGAGACATGGGTTAAGATCCTGGTTCTGAGACTTTCTAGCTATAAAATCATGAACAAGTCACCAATCTGTTAGCATTAGTTTTCTCCTATAGTGTTATATGTGTGAGGTTTAGGGATTCCTGCTGTCAGTATAGCACAACTAGTTGTATTTCTTTTAAAATTTGTAGCGATAACTTTAAAAAAACATCACTTTCATTTCCAAATATATTTTCTTCTTGCCCTACCCAGATAACTATGCCTTTATAACAAAAACAAATGGAGGGGTGTATATTTGGAGAAACTGGCAGTTCAGTAAATCTAATCAACTTATCAATTAGGTCTAATAGTATATGAAACATTCCACACCACTAGGGCCCCACTTCTACAAAGAAGGAAGGGAGGTTCATTTTCTTTTCTTCATGGAAATGTTTGGTTGTTTTAATTACACAGTATTCACTTTTTTCCTTCCTTCCTTCCTTCCTTCCTTCCTTCCTTCCTTCCTTCCTTCCTTCCTTCCTTCCTTCCTTCCTTCCTTCCTTCCTTCCTTCCTTCCTTCCTTCCTTCCTTCCTTCCTTCCTTCCTTCCTTCCTCCCTCCCTTCCTTCCTTCCTTCCTTCCTTTCTTCCTCCCTTCCATCCCTCCCTCCCTCTCTCCCCGCTCTTCTTTTTTTAGCATTGCTGTAGTCATTGTGTAGATTATTTTCCTGGTTCTACTTTCTTTACTATACATCATCCCATATAAGTTTTTCCACATTTCTCTGAATTCTTCATATACAACTTTTCTTAAAGTAATAATATAACATTCATATACTACATTGTGGCACAGTGGATAAAGCACTGGTATTAGAGTCATAAAGATCTAAGTTCAAATTTAAACTTAGACACTTATTAGCTGAGTGACTCTGGGCAAGTCATTTAACTGGTTTGCCTCAGTTTCCTCAACTATAAATGCAGATTAAAAAGCCCTCATGGTGTTACAGTGAAGATCCAAACAGATATTTGTAAAGCACTTAGCGCAATGTTGGGCACATAGTAGGTGCTTAGCAAATACTTATTTCCTTCCTTACATTACCAATTGATGGGCATCTACTTTGTTTCCATTTTTTTGCTAATAATTGTTTTTAAAGGGTTGTGATGCTGTGTACTAAGCAATAATTCCCATTTTAATCCACTCCCCCACGACCAGCAGGCCATTTATGAGATAAATGTCTGGGAACTGGGGTGCAACTTTATTGTTAAAGACCAGTTTTTCATTGCTTGTTCTTGTACTTGATGTGAACTCACACACTGAACAGGCCATTTCTGAGAGGAACGCTTATCTGTGGCCCTGAAAATGAGAGCCTTTGATGTTAGCCCTGCTGCGTCTATAGCTCCTGGATGGCCCTCTGAACTCCATTTTAAAAATATTATTCTTTTCCCTCCGTGTTTCCCATCCCTATTCTCACAAATGGAAAATATTTGTAATGACCAAATCCATCAGGGCAGTTTTTTGTTTGTTTGTTTTTGTCAGAAAGATGAACAAGCTGTTGACGTAGCTAATTACCCTGATAAAAGTTAATGAACATCCAGACAGCAAGTCCATTTGGAAAACATCAAACCAGGGGAGGCCTATAAACAACTACTGGGAATATGTGCTTGCTAAGATATTTCCTTTCAAGTGTGATGCCTTTTTTTTCTTTCTATTCTTCACCAAGAAGCAAGTACTTGTGATATCATCAGGCTTGTAGAATAAAGTGATTGGGACAGTGAGGCCTGTGATATTTCAAAAACCAAACATGACTGCAAAGAATCTGATTTAACATCTTGGATTTCATTCATTTTTAATAGAGAATTTCATGGCCCCTCAAGGAGTAAGCTCTGGTAGTATAAGAAATTATTTGTCTGCTTGCTCTAAAGCAGTGTCCTGCTGCTGTTTTAAAATAAAATAATTAATAAATCATCACTTTGGGCTAAGACAGGTGGGGATGCATTCTTTCTCCACTCTCCTCTCTATTCTTAGCTTGATTGGGCAAAGAAATCTCATAGAATTTTACCACTTATTTCCTGTGACCTATTTTAATGAATTTCATAGTTTTAGCAATATTCATCATTTCATATTAAATTTACTGTTAAGTTAATATGGTGGAATGATCTCCCTGGCAGAATTGCTTAATTTCTTTTTCCTTTCCTTCACATGGCTATGGAGTGAAATCAAATGCTCATTCATGTATTCTGCTTGTATACTAAGTGGAGGTGAGTTTTTATATTTTCTTTGTGTCCCTACTTCTGTCTTCTTTTTCCCCTTGTATTTTTAAAAGAAGCTTTAATTATATTTTACCAAAGAGCTTAGGGCACATCAGTGTATCCCAGATGGCTCAAGCCATCTTAGTCTAGTGTTAGTGATTCCCCTTTTTTTACATATTATCCTTCTTTGGAAAATGGAGGGGGGGGGGGTTGACCTAAATGATCTCTATTTCCTGCTTAGTTCTAAATCCTGCGATCTACAGTTGAAATCCTGAGATAAGCAAGAAGGCCTTAGCATGAACAGAATTGGACTTACCAGCTGGTAGCTTCTGATTAGGAATGTTTCAACTTTTTGATGATTATCACTCAGTATTATTTTGCATCAACACCCTCTATTCATTTAGGATAATCTTTTTGCTTAATTCATAATTTCAAAACAGTGATGCCATCTTACAGATCTCATGCAAGTATTTCCTCCATCCCACCTTTGGGTGATCACTTCCTTCAGAATGAAACTCTTTGCAGATGTTTCTTTAAGACTTGATAGAAGTTTTAAGTTAAAATCATTTTTTGAAAAAGTGAGAAGTGGCCCAGGAGGTTTCTCTCTGTCTCTCTCTCTCTTTCACTCATATTTATTTTGCACAAATATGGACATTTTTGTACACACAAAGATTATCCTAAAGGGGTGGAGGGAAGGTGGTAATGGGGAGTAATAGTGAGTACTATATTTATGCACACACACACACACACACACACACACCATGTCATGTGGCTTGTCATGAGGCCCATATGAAAAGATGTATATAAAGTGCTTTCCGAACTTGAAAACTGATCTCAATTTCCATATCTGTAAAATGAAAGAGGTGTAATAGATGGCCACAAGGGTTGCTTCCTCTTTTAAATCAGCTATTCTGTGAACCTTGCTATTCCATTTTGATTAAATTGTTTTTGCTTTTGAACTTATGTTTCATTTGGTTTTGTCTAAAATGGATATGAAATGATGGAGGTTCAAACCATGGCTTTGAACTGATGATGACCTAAACAGTACTCTGACACATTCAACATTCATCTAATTTCAGCTAAATTAAAAGAACTCTAGGATTTATTTTTAAAATGGCCATGGAGAAGAGTTTGTTGTTTATTTTACAAATAACAATCCACCTATTTTTAAAGGATATAATTTATAAAGAGGCAGATTTCAGTTCAATACAATAGTTTGATAATAGTTGGAGCTGTCCAACAATGAAACAGGCTTCTTTGGAGAGAGGACTCATCACTGGCTATTCAAGCAGGGCTGCTAGATGACTTTGGTTGTACATTGATTGTAGAAAGCATTGGATATTGAATGAGTTGGACCAGATGACTTCTAAGGTCTCTTCCAACTCTCAGATTCAATGAATTACATATCGAGAAAGGTGTCCATCCCAATGGTAATGAAAGCCAAAACAATAGTCTAAAACTAGGTTTACAGGAGCAAAATAATGCATAAAATTCAGGCACTAACTCAGCTAATGCAGGCCAAGATAATTTTAGCTTGACATTTCAGACAACTAAGTAAACATTTTAAAAAACAATTCAAATAATTTCCTCCAAGCTTTACTTCACTTCTACAGCCTTGGGTTCTGAGATAGAGAAGTTGAAAGAAAGGCCAAGTAATTTGTTTTTCTCATTGCACAGATTATATGATTTTATTTTAAACAATATAAGACTTTAGAAGTTATCTAGTATAACCTTATTTTTTATAGTTAGGAAAACTGAGACTCCAGCCTATGAAGTGACTTGTTTAGAACTCACAAGGCTTCAACAAATAGTAGAAATGGAACTCAAATCCAAAGGTATTATGACTTCAAATATGTTGGCCTTTTTCCTATAATCATTGTCCCCACAGGTTTTCTTGGAGGCTTGCTTTTTTGGTGTCTTGGAATTTAATTTTGCACAGCTGCATCTGAGAAATTAAGATTACTTGTAGAAAGTTATTCAATTTGTTTTAAATGGTATATTAGCTTGTAAGGAAGAATAAAAAGCTTATGCTGATGTTTATTCTGACTGTGGGTAGAACCATAGAGCTCAAAGGGATGTCAAGAGGTCATCTTGTTTTGCTTCATGCCTCTAAGCAAGTCTTCACTACACTCATCCTAGACATCAGGCAAGTTGTCCTATTTTTAAGGATCTCTTGGGATGGAGATTATGCAATTCCAGTAATAGTCTATTTCACAGTTTAATCACTTTTGAAAAAAAAAAGTTCTTCCTTACATCTAACTAAACTCTCTCATGCTAAAAACTATAGCTAAGGGGTTTATCTGCAGTGTTCCAGATAAGAGAATTCCAAGGAAAAAAGTCATTCTTGACTGAAAAGGAATCCCAAGTGGGTGGCAAGGTGGGGGAAGACAAGTCAAGAAAATTTTTGTTTGCTTTTGCAGTTACAGCTTCCAGCCTCCAGAGGGTTTTCCGAGATGTAGGTGGTGGCCCTGAGGGCTTACAAACTTGAATGTAAGGAAAATGTGGACAATTTTAGTTAATATAAATTAAAAAAATTTTCTTTGATTTTAGTGTCTTGGATTTTAGAAATCTTGGATCTAAGAAATGGTTCTATGATGTGTTCTAAATTTGAATTAAAATTTGATACATACAAGTGAGTCAATTGACTTCAGAGTCAAGTGAGAAGATCAGAGAAATAAAAAACCAGAGTAGATAATAAATTAAACCAATTCTTGTAAAATAGCAGTATGTCCCAAAGAGGATACGAACGTGAGGATTCCTTGGAGGAATGAGTAATCACAAAATTCTTCCACTTACAGGCAAGTGCTTTTCAATAAAATTATGTTTGGTCCCCAAAAGACTTTTTCTTCATACTTTATTTTTTTCTTTTTAAATTTTTTAAAAATTACATTTCAAGTTACACTACTGTCCTTTTGCAAATATATCATCGCCTCCTTCTCTACACAGCTAGTGAAACCTCTCTTGAAATAAAAATAGTTAAACAAAACTGACAGACAAAACAACTATGTCTGACAATCTGCAAAATTCTGTCCCCCTCCTCCACTTTGTCAAAGAGAAAACGGAAGCTTGTTTCCTCTATCTCTTCTCTGGAGCTGTCTATCATTGCTCTTAATCAGCATGTGGCTGCCTTTTAATGTTGTTTCTACTTGCATTATTGTACTTGCATGTATTATTATACAGCAATTTGTTCAGCCATTTATCATTTGATGGGCTCCTACTTTGTTTGCAGTATTCTGCTTTGTTTTGTTTTTATTACTACAAAAGTGCTGCTAAAACTGTTTGTATATATTGAAACTATTTCTGTCTTGCATCTTCTTGGGATACATGCCCAGTTTTATTTTATTTTTCTATGTCACATGGGACAGGATGTTTAGGATAAGGTACGATGGAAAATCAACTGGCCATGTCCCATTGATAGCCATGCATGAGGATTCCATTTAGAATACTCTCTGGTTTAAAATAGAACACGAATGAATCAGTTTGCATAACTGCATATATATGTGTATATATATACATATATATACACATATATATGTAATATAAATAGCATATATGTGTATATATATACACATATATGTAATATAAATAGCATATATAAAATGCAAATACATGAGTATAAATATACACATATAAAATACACATTAATATATTTACATGTGTGTATATGTATATTACATATATGTGTGTATGTACATGCAACTTTATTCTTTATTCTTTCCATTGTCCAAAGCTGTAAGAAGAGGTATTCAAACTGGGAAACCAATAAAAGATTTAGGCTGAAGGTCTGGCATCTAGGTACTCTATAACCAGTCATACTCCAGGATTCCAGTGACCCTGGCCTTGACCACCAGTTGGGACCAGGAAGTCTCTCATCTGCCCTGCCCCCCAAATGGCCTCTCACTCTATCAATGTCTACCTCTTTCTCAGAGACTGATTAGCAAATCAAAATGACCGTTGCTTCCATGAAGTGCATGACAATTATGCAACAACTTCCCCTGGTCTATTCTTTAACCTCCTTCATACTCATTCGTGTCATCTCCATTACTCCTATGCCCTCATTCCATTTTATTCTATCTTTCTATTATGCCAACCAGACAACAGTTCTACTGTTAATGAATTCATTTTCATATTAGATATCCCCCTGGGAGATACTTTGTATATATGTTGCATTTTATTTTCTGCACATATTTAATGTATACATTGTCCCATTCCGATAGCATCTAAGCTCACTGGGGGCAATAGATCACTTTGTTTCTCTAGACTCCAGCAGGGTAAAGTGACTTAATAAATGCTTGTTGAATTGAACTGAATTGAAACGAGGTGGTAGCTTTGACTTCATACTACTCCTTGACCTAGCGATCTTCTACCTGGTTCCAGAGAAAACTAGGAATCCAGCTTGAGTTCACAATAATGCATGCGCAGAAGATTTATGGGCAGCTAGGTGGTGCAGTGGATAGAATGCTGGGCCTAGAGTCAAGAAGACCTATCTTTTATTCAAAACTGGCCTCAAATGCTTACTGGTTCCATGACCCTGGGCAAGTCACTTACCCTTGTTTGCCTCAGTTTCTTCCTATGTAAAATGAGCTGGAGAAGGAAATGGCAAAGTACTCTGGTATCATTACCAAGAAAACCCCAAAGGGGGGTCACAAAAAGTCAAACATGACTGAAAACAACTGAACAAGTAAGAACATTTATAGTTATAGATGGCTTTCACATCAATCTCATTAGATTTCCACAACAAAGGTAGTACAAGAATGTCAATTTCCTCAATTTTGCAGCTGAGGAAACTGAAGCTCAACAAGGTTAAATGACTTGTCCGAGGTCACACAGCTATGACATGGTGGAGCCAAATTCAGGTTTCATGAGTCTAAAACCAATACTTTTCAACTGCACCAGGGCAAGAGGAAATTAAGACCCTTAGGCTGTGTATTGACTTTTGTTATCTTCAATGTGGCCTTTGTAGGAATAGCGGATCATGAATTTGGTGCTATTGGGGATGTCTGAGGCCATCTAATCCAACTCTTACATTTTACATATGAGGAAACTGAGGCCCAGGAAGGTGAAGAAACTTGTCTCAGCTCATACAGTTATTAGATGACATAGATGGGAGTAGAATCCAGGGTCCTTTGACTACAAATTGATGCATTTCCGCTTCTCTAAACAAATGCAATCTAGGATGAGATAATGTTAATAAAATGAACATAGGCTCAGAGTGGAGTAAAATAGCACTGACTCTGCCAGATTTTATGCAATCACTATAGCTTTATTTTCCTTGCTATATCAGTGATTGTAATCCATTTACAAATAAGTCAGCAATGAGGCTCTGTCTTTTCAAAGGGATCTCTCACAATGTCAGGGCTTGCTGTGAATGAACATATTAACATATGACTTAAATCAAAACATGTCTGTGATTCCAGTGAAAGGACCAATGAAACCTGGAGACAATAGGACAGGAGCCAGACATAAAGTTCTTACTTTGTATACAGCAAACAAGACACAAAACCTTATTAAATTGTATATGCTTATTTGCAACTTAAAAACAAAAAATGCTAATGGTTATAGACAAAACATCAAACTAATGATTAAAAATGAAACGTTTTGACCTAAGTTTTTATACTTTATGGACAAATTCTAGTAATTATATATATGTGTGTATATATATTATATATACGTATATAATATATATACATATGCATACATATATACAATATATATACACATTTACATATATACAACATATATACATATATACAATATATATAATATACATATATTATCTTACATCATGCATGTAATACCCACTGTCTATGGATCCCTTTGTCTAATTTTCAGTCCTCTACTATAAAAAGAAAGTTGTTTTTTTCCCCACTCTGTATTGTTCCTTGGTGATTGAAGTGATTAGAAACAAGAAGAGATTAGCCTCATTTGTCTCATCTATAAAATGTCATTGAAAATATCTTACTCATCTTTAGGATGAATGCTGATCTAGAGCTCTTCTTAAACTGTGGGTTGTGATCCCATATGGGCTTGCGAAAAATTTGGCAACAGTAAGAGGTTTTTGGATGTTCAATGACCAAAAATTAAAAATCAAACACATAGTGAATCCAAGGTGATTCTGGTAGCCCTTGCCGGTGTTGCATCTCACAACTTCACTGCAGCCTTGGTTCTGAACAGAAATCATGTGCACTTTGCATTGTGCATGCTCTCAGGCCACTCAATTCCAATGGCTGAAATGCAAAAAGAGGTCAAGAGTGCAAAAAGTTTAAGAAGCCCTGAATTCTATATGAAATGCCTAGCTCTAGAAAATCTATGCAGCTATGTGGTTATAACCAGAAGAGTTATATAATCAAGGATACAAGCCCTATTACTATTGTTTTTTGTTCTGAAGGTACTGCTGTCTGGTGGCCGGGAGTTAATATCTACAGAATATTCTGTACTACTAAATAATCATAAAGCACAAGACATTCATTTATCTGTTCATTCAACATTTATTGAAACCTATGATCAGCAAAGTGTAGAGTACTAGGTACTTCACAAGACACAAAGATAAATGAAACACAGTTCCTGCCCTCAAGGTCCTTGCAAACCAGAAGGAGAGCAAGACACAATCCACAATATAAAGTGACATGTGGTAAGTGCCATAGAAGCCTTTCAAACAGGAAGTTATATGATTTCAGGAGGGATAGATTATTTTCAGCTGAAGTGAGCAGGGAAAGTTTCCTGCTTTGAGACATTTGAACTGCTATTTAAAGGATACATAGTATTTTGTCAAATTTCATCATCACTCCAAATTGTGTCATAGTCATTATTATTAATTCCAAAATAGCCTTTTCTAAGCTCATTCTCCTACCTTCCCAACTCTCGTTTTGCTTGACTACCTAATATATTCTTTGTCACCATTATTTCTAGTCCTTTTAACTCCCCATACCATTCCATTCCCAGTCCATCACTCCCTGCCCTAGCCTTTCCTCTCCTCATAGTCTTGACCTTATAATTAAAAGATTTACTAATATATTGTTCTCTAACCTTTAATCTTTTTCATTCTCTACCAATCTTAAGTTTTGGGTCATCCCCACAATTTGATCTCTTGACTACTATTTTTGTCCTAGTGAACTTCTTTGAAGAAAGTTTAGCAACCGTGTTGACTATGATGACTGGGTACAAATTCATGTTATCTAATCACCTTGTGGGCCTTCATTGTGCTATATAAATTCTTTCACAATCACCTTTAATCTCTATGTACTAACTCCTTCTCTGCTATCTACAAACATACTCATGTCTCTTCCATCCCTAAAACAAAACAAAACAAAAAAACCAAAACAAAGAAGCAAACAAAATTCCCTTGGGGTTGCCTTCTCATCAAGCTGTCATCCTATTTCCCTTCTACCTTCCACTGACAAATTCCTAGAAACAGGCATATGTACTTGATGCCTCTGTGTCTTTACCTCTACCTTTCTAGTCCCTGGGCTTCTGAATCCATCACTGTAGTGACACTGCTGTCTCAAGGGTTAACTGCTAAATCCCATGACTTCTTCCTCTGTACTCATTCTCCTCTTGAACTCCCTACAGCTTTTGACAATGTGGACCTTTCTCTCAACTTGTATATGTTTTTTTTTCCTACAACAATCACCACATCTCATAGTTTAAAAAAAGAATGCAGAAGCCATTTAGTGCAATACATACCAGAATAAAATTTGTTTCTGTAGTGTTCTTGATAATTAGTCATTAGGCCTTCAACCTCTCTTACCTCTCTTTCCTCTTTGGAGCAGCTCTGGGTATAAGGAAGTTTTTCCTTATTACCTATCTGCATCTACTACTTACCCTCTGGAGGACAAAAAAAAGATTTATTTTTTTCCATGATATCCCTTCAGATATTTAAAGTCATCTATCATGTCTCTCCAGTCTTTTCTTCTCCAGTCTAATTCCTTCAAAAGATCTTCATATGACATGAGCTGGAGATCCTTCATTGTGTTGGCCACCTTCCTCTAGAAAGATGCCCTCTGGTTTATCACAGTCTATCCTAAAATATGTTGCTAGAACTGAACCCAATCCTTGGTCAGGAGAATACTGTGAGATTATCATCTCCTTAAACTTGGATACTTTTTCTCTCTTAATACAATCTAAGATCACATTCAATTTTTTTTGCCATATCACACTTTTGACTCATTTTCAACTTGTACTCACTAAAGAAACCCCATGAATTTCTGTCTAGCCATTCCTCCCTCATCTCGCAGTGAGAATTTGATTTTTTTGAACCTCTATCAATATTTATCTCTAATTTAATCATATTTGTTTTGGCCTAATGCTCTAGCCTGTAAAGATATTTTAGGTTCTGACTCTGTCACCCATCAGGGGTGGGGAACCTGCGCCCGTGAGGCCACATGTGGCGTTATAGGTCCTCGGGTGAGGCCTTTTGCCCAGGTTTTACAGGACAAGTGCTTTTATTAAGAAGATTTGTTCTGTGAAATTTGGATTCAGTGAAAGGGTCACACGTGAGGGCCTAGAGGGCCACATCTGACCTTGAGGCCACAGGTTCCCCACCCATGTAAAATGTTCTACATCATTTTCAATGTCTTTTTCGTTGCTTAGAAATCATTTTGTTTTATAAAAATTGTAATGGATTTATTATGACAAAATCTGACATATATTACACTGAGGATGATGGTGGTGGTGGTGATTATGATAGCATACACACACACACATATGTATATATACATATGTGTGTATGTGTGTGTATAGATACACACATATATTCATGGAGGTAAAATAAAATCCAACCTAAGGAAAACAGAAGCTTCTCTGTAGGACTGGAAGAGAATTTTGAAATTTTTGCATATTCTATGTATGCCCTTCCTTTTCAAAATTTCTTATGTTACTTAGCCAACATTGATTTTCTCTCCCTGCCACACTCCCAATTGAATAACAACAAAAAAGAAAGAAAACAAAACCCTTGGAACAAATATGCACAGCTAAGCAAAGTAAATTTCTACATTGCCTACATCCAAAAATGTATGTGTCAATCTACATTTGGAGCCCACCACCACTCTGTCAGAAGCATGGCTAGCATGCTTCATTTCCATCCTTTTCAGTACTTTGTCATTGCATCTTCAACATCTTTTAAGTATTTTTTCTTAGGTTGTATGAACATAGTAGGATCAAAGACACAATGGGCTTTTCCCAATTCACCCTCCTGACTACAAACTGGACAGCTATATCTTTTCTTCTTGTCCTCATTTCAGTCTCCATGCTTTTGCTGATGTTGTCCCTCCATTAATGGAAAGGACTTTCCCCAACTCTGATTGTGAAAGTCCCTCTCTTCAAGGCTCGATTCAGGTACTATCCATAGACATGTGAAGAACATGTTCCCAGTGGTCCAGAACACCCAGAAGTCATGGTGTGATGAGATACATTACCCTGCTTCTACTCCCAACCCAGGTGAAAGTAATATTTCTCTCCTCTAATTCCTTATAGTACTTTTGATACACACACACACACACACACACACACACACACATATATATATATATATACATATATATATATATATATATTTGTATGTATGCATTTGCCTAACTAGTGCCTAGCACAATGCCTTGAACACAAGGGAGGTTTAATAAATGTTTGGGAAAGGAAAGGGAAAAGAGAAGGGAAAAGGGAAGGGAAAAGGGAAGGGAAAGGAAAGGGGAAGGGAAGGGGAAAGGGAAGGGAAGGGAAGGGAAGGGAAGGGAAGGGAAGGGAAGGGAAGGGAAGGGAAGGGAAGGGATATTTTTGCTCTTCTATCTGTGATTCATACATGGAAATGGAGAATTTGTTTCTCAGATTGATGCACAGCTATAGTCTAAAGTTTAGAGAGAGATTCTTAATCTTTGTGTGTGTCATAGAGAACCTTGGGCACTCTGGAGATGCCTATGGAATCCCTTCTCAGAATAATGTTTTTGAATGTATACAACAGAATTTAAAAATTTTAATAAAATGCATAAGATTATAAAGGAAACAATTTCACTGAAATACAGTCATCAAAATGTTAAAAAGACAAATTCTTGGACTCCAGGACAAGAACCCTGGAAGCAGAGCTAGCTAGGTCTAATAAGTTTCCCGAACCAGGGGAAGTCTTTTTTGTGATTCAAATGGCTTCAATGCTGAGATTCAGGCTGTCTATAAAGTAATATTAAATATAGGATATGTATCATGTTGATGAAACAATGACATATATAGTAAATGCTCAACTGTCAAGGTACTGGAAAGTGTGGATATCTTTCAATGATACTCCTCCACTTTAAGGAAAAAGAAATGATTGTAAAGTGAGAGGAGAAGGCTAGAAGATCCAGGTTTACTGTTTCTTCTTACACAACATATCTCACATAAATCCCTTTCTTTCTCCTCACTAATTACTTTTCACCTAAAATATTTTGTTAGCTTCCTAAGTGGCCTCATATCCAAGTTCCACATGGAAATCAAAATAATATCCCTAAGTCTCCAGAATAACTGTTATTCTCCTGATTAGAAACTGTTAGTGGATCCCTATTGCCACCAGGATAAAATATGACTCATTAATGTGTTACTTTGAACTCCTTATAATATGAATCCAACCTACCATCATGACATTATTTATGTTACTAGCATCATGTGCTCTATAGTCCAGCCAAACTAGACTACTAGGTCTTCGAATAACTTGGCGCAACATCAACTCCTGCCTCCTTTGAACAGACATTCCACCAAATACATTGTTTCTTCATTTCTTCTCAGAGTATTTATCTTCAAGACTCAGCTAAGGAGACCCCTTCTGTTTTCTTGATTCCCTTAATTTCCTTAAATGCTTTCTCCCTTCTCCAATTTCCTCGCACCCACCTACTTATCCGTGTACATATCATTTTCCCTCAATAGAACATAAGCTCTTTGAGGATAAGCATTGTTCCATTTTTTTTTGTCTTTGTCTCTCCAGTGCCTAGCTTACATACTGTTTGTGGGATTTAATTGAATCAAGAGGAAACAAATTAAACTGGAATATAGGATTTATGTGGGGGAGTAGTGGAGAAAAATCTGGAGACATAAATTTAGGCTGTATTGCCAGCCGAAGAAGCCTGGAATTTATCCACTAGATAATGGGAACCAAAGAAGATTTCTGAGAGGAATAAGATGATCATAGCAATACTTGGGGGTGATTTGGATTAATCTGGCAGCAATGTATAGAAGAGGTTGGTGGCATAAAGAGATTGGCACTGAAAAAATCAAATAGGGGGCAGTGGCAATATATGGGCAAAGGATATTAGGGGCTTGAATTAGAATATTGGCAGGGGAAATAGAAATAAGATGGATGAAAGAGATAATGGGAAGGAAGCAATTCAGTTACCCTAAAGCTAATTCAGCCTTCTGAGGAGTCAGAGGAAAATCATATCAGCCAGCAGTGTGGGTACGTGTCTGTAGTTTTGAATTTTTGACCTAAGCATTTTTTTATGGCCAGCTAAGATCAAGGTTATAAAATTTTACTGCTAAGATGTTACCTACAAGAGGAAAAAATGAATACTGGAATACATACATGCATCTTATTGATTATCTTTCTATTGGAAGCTTTAAAATATTCTTCAAATATGCTACAATAATGGAAATGATTGATTTCTACACACCATATGCTTACTAAATTTGCAGCTAATATTTTCTGAAGATATATTTGACTACTAGATGTGGAATTAATTTGATATTGGCTAAGTAAGCTACAGTTGTCCACACTTTCAGGTTTCTTCAGTAAAGTTGATTAGTGCTTTTAATCCCTTTGGGTTAACCAATATTCATTATTATGTATATCTCTAGACTAGAGCCTAATTCTCTGTGCTCCTTAGGAAATGTAAATAATAGTGAATGTGTGTGTGTGTGTGTGTATAATAGTCTACATACATATATGTATATATGTGCATATACATATATGCATGGACATATACATATATGCATGTGTATATATGTATGTGTGTATATATGCATATATATTATATTCCTTTGAGGCTTTCAAAGCACTTTTCCTGTCATCTTATTTGATCCCCATATCGACTCTGTGAGGTAGGTGCCATTATTATCCTCATTTTATAGCAGAGGAAACTGAGACTCAGAGAGGTTAAAAGAGTTACTTCTTTTACATGGGTCACATGGTCACTCAGAGTCATATGGTCAGTGTTGACTTCAAGTTTATAACTCTTATCTTTATTACAGACAACATTGTCATAAGATTATAGGGGACAAGGGTCTAGCACGCTGTGATATTGTAGAAATAAACCTAGACATGGCCAAGAGAAATCATTACTGACAGTTCAAACCACAGTTGATTTTAAAACATTTTCCTGACCACCACAGTAATGATCTGTCGCTCTTCCTCCTGCTCCCTGTCTTTTCTCCCTTAAAGAACACAAGGCACAAATTCTCTTAAAAAGGATGAACTGGCATGAGACGCTTGCATCTTTAGGCTCATATTTTATACAACCTGTGAGTTTCTAAACCCTCTAACAGTTTCCATTTTCCATGGGTGTTTTAAATATAACTCCTCATCCCTAAACGTGAGGCAATAAATTATCAAAATAAGAGCATAGGACAAAGATGGAAAGGACCTCAGAAATCTTCTAGTGTATGTAACTCATTCATTTCACATATAAGGAAACTGAGGTCCAGAGGTACACTCCATTCCTAACCATTATACCTTTTACCATCAAGAAAAAAAGATAAAATCCCAGTGCTCTGATCATTTCTATTTTATAAGATATCAAATGCCATTATTTCCTCTATTTTAATAGTCTTCCTACCCTAATCTACCCAAATTGAATCTCTTTATTAGCACATTTTTAAATGCAACTCTCAGATATTTAATGAGATAGTGGATTAGTCCAAATCCTCCCTTCCCCAGCCTCCATCAAGTATTCTCTTTCTTATTGCAGTTGTGAGATGGCTGGCTTTCCATGCCACAAAATGCATTCTTATCAAACAAAGGTTTTAGGATGTAATAATTTTACAGAATAACTGATTTTTTTGAGTGTTTATAGTCAGGGCCCAGCCCTCTGCAAAAACTGCGTCTCATATGGACAATAGCCAGGCCGGGAGGAGTTAAGATTATTCTTTCTAGAAGCTTGGCAGTAAAAAGAAGGAATCTTTAGGGAACATCAGAGTTGTGGGAAGGTTATTTTTGTGCTAAGGAAGAATTTATAATGTTCATGTGTAGTGGAGAAGGACTGAAGGTTCTGGAGAGAAGATACAGAACAGAGGGTATGCTTTATGGAACAAGATCAGGGAGGAAGTGGGAGGAGATCAACAACCAATTAACAAGCAGTTATTAAGTACCTACTATGTGCCAGGCACTGTGCTGGTATTGAGGATAAAAAAGATAAAGTTGAAAGAGTCCTTGCCCTCTAGGAGCTTATATTCTAATGGAGATGATGGGACCAATGGCACAAGGAAAGGAAAACTTTTCCTCCTCCTTACTCTAGTAATGAGGAGAGAATATGGGAAGATACAAAAGTTGGGATGAATAAAGGAGTAGTATGGCTTTGATTTTTTGAGTAAAAAAAGGAGGCCTGGTCATCTGCTAAGCAACATGGGGAAGATGGGTAATCATTTAAGAAGATCTCAGCCATATGATGCAATGGAAAGAATGGTGAATACTATTGTGTGTAATGACCAAAGGGACAGGTTCAGAGAAACCTAAAGGGACTTATATGAACTAACTCAGAGTGAAGAGAGCAGAAACAGGAGAACAATTTATTCAATAACAGCATTGTAAAAACGAGCAACTTTAGAAGACTTGAGAACTCTGATCAACACGATGATCAACCATCATTCCTGAAGACCAATGATAAAGAATGCTACTCCTCACTATGCCCAACGGGCTACAAAACTGTGTGTACCCTTTGATCCAGCAATACCACTGCTAGATCTATATCCCAAAGACATAAAAGGGGGAGGAGCTATTTGTAAAAAAAATATTTACAGTGGCTCTTTTTGTCGTGGCTAAGAATTGGAAATCAAAAGGATGCCCATCAATTGAGGGAATGGCTGAACAAACTGTGGTATATGATTGTAGTGGAATATTATTGTGCTATAAGAAACGATAAGCAAGATGATTTCAAAAAAACCTGGGAAGACTTACATAAGCTGATGCAAAGTGAAGTGAGCAGAACCAGGAGAATGTTACACACAATAATAGCAATATTGTTCATTAAAGAACTGTCAGTGACTTAGCTATTCTCACCAATACAATGATCCAAGACAATCCCAAAGGACTAATGATAGAGTATACTATATCTACCTCTAGAGAAAGAACTGATATTGTTTGAATACAGACTGAAGCATGCTATCTTTGAATTTCTTTATTTTATTCTTTTTCTTTTATTCAAGTTTTCTTGTATAAAATGATTAATATGGAAATGTTTTCCATGACTGCACATATATAACCTTTATCTGATTCCTTACGGCCTTGGGGAGGGGGAAGGGAGGGATAAAATTTGGAACTCAAAACTAAAAAAATGTTTAAAAAATTGCTTTAACATGTAGTTGGGGGAAAATTAAATATATATATGTATATGTGTGTGTATTGTTACCCCTTTCCTGACAAAGAAGCGTTGAACTAAACATGTAGTATTAGACATAGGTTTTTTGACATGACCAATACAGAAATTTGTTTTACTTGATTATGCATATTTGTTGCAAGGGTTTTCATTTTATTTTATTTGGAGGGGGCAGGGGTAGAGGGAGAAAAATGCTTAATAAGTGAATAAAAATATAATTCAATTTTTTAAATTTATTTTTTTTACAACATTCAATTTCACATGTTTTTGGGTTCCAAATTTTCTCTCCCTCTCTCTCCTCCCCTCTCCCTGCCACCCAAGACATCATGTAATCCAATGTGGGTTCTACATTTACCTTCTCATTGAACTTATTTACATAATAGTCCAGTTGTAAAGAAGAATTATAACCAATGGAGTGAATCATGAGAAAGGAGAAACGAAACCAAAAAATAGGGGAAAAAATAACAAATAGCTTTCCTAATCTGCATTCAGACTCCATAATTCTTTCTCTGGCTGCGCATAGCTTTTTCCATCTCTAGTCTTTTGGAGCTGTCTTTGAACCTTGTATTGATGAGAGGAGTCAAGTCTATCAAAGTTAGTCCTTACAGAAACTGTGTGTCTGTAATTGTGTATAATGATCTCTTGGTTCTGCTCCCCTCTCTCAGCATCAGTTCATATAAGTCTTTCCAGGTTGTAATAAAGTCCACATGTTCCTCATTTCTTATTGCACAATAGTATTCCAATACATTCATATGGCATGATTTGTTTATCCATTCCTCAATTGATGGGCATCCCCTTGATTTCCAATTCTTTGCCACCACAAAAAGAGCGGCTATAAATATTTTGTATATATGGGTCCATTTCCCCCTTGTATGATCTCTTTTGGATATAGCCCTAGAAGTGGTGTTGTTGGGTCAAAGGGTATGCACATTTTGATAGCCCTTTGGGCATAGTTCCAAATTGCTCTCCAGAATGGCTGGATCAGTTCACAACTCCACCAACAATGTAGCAATGTTCCAATTTTCCCACATCCTCTCCAGCATTTATCATTTTTCTGTTTTGTCAAGTTAGCCAATCTGACAGGAGAGATGTGGTATCTCAGAGTTGTTTTGATTTGCAGTTCTCTAATCAATAGTGATTTAGAGCATTTTTTTCATGACTATAGGTATCTTTAATTTCTTCCTCTGAAAACTACCTGCTTATATCCTTTGACCATTTGTCAATTGGGGAATGACTTGTGTTCCTATAAATTTGGTTCGGTTCCCTGTATATTTTAGATATGAGGCCTTTATCAGAGACACTGATTGTAAAGATTTTTTTCCCAATTTTCTGCTTTCCTTCTCCTAATCTTTGGTGCATTGGCTTTGTTTATATACAAACTTTTCAGTTTAACATAGTCAAAATTATCCATATACTTCAGTTTTTTAAAAAGAACACTAGATTTGAAATCAGATGAACCTGAGTCCAAATACCAACTCTGCTACTTATTAGCTATATTATATGGGCTAAATGACTTTAATTCTTTCTGGGCCTCAGTTTCCTCATCTTTACAATGAGAGGATTGGACTAGATATCTTCTGAAGTCCCTTACAACATTTAAGCTAAGGCCTTTGAAACCTTGCTCAAATGCTGCCTTCCCTAAGCCCTCTAGTCAGTAACAATTTCCCCCCTCTGATGTCATTTTATATTAGATTTTGCCCTTTGTGTACATTGTTGTGTGTTCTAGTTTACCTTTGTTGGTATCTTATCCTCCTGGTAGAATGTAAGTTCCTCTATGAAGGTAGGAATCACATCATCTGAACTTGGTATCTCCTACCATGCCTCTATTAGGATACTTTGGAGATAGTAGATGTTGAATAAATGTTTATTGCATTATGTAGTATTATACAGTGGCTTTGGGAGTTCCTACGGGGAGCTGGTAAAGAGACAATATTAAGAGTGGTCAGTCAGCATTCATATAGTGCTTTGCAAAGAACTTTATAAATATTTTATCATTTGATCCTCACAACAAATCTGGAAGGCTATTATTCCCACTTTGCAGCTAACAAAACTGAGGGAGACAGGCTAAGTGACTCCTCCAAGGCCACACGGCTAGTAATTGTCTGAGGTAGGACTCAAACTCGGGTCTTTCTATCTTTCTGTCTTCATATCCATTGAGCCACCTCAATGTAGAGATGAATAGGATTCCCAGACAGTGCTTAAGGACCTGGTTTTTATTGGTTTCATTTTTAACTTTGTTGTTTTAGTTTATAATTTAATTAACTGTTCCTTTCTCTCCTTCACTACATTTTTGTGTGTTATTTATGGATTAGAACAATGCAGTTTCCTCAAGAAAACCCTGGAGTCATTTAATAACCCATGAGAACAGCTGTGACCACCTGCATAATTCTGAAAAAAGATTAGGCAATATTTGGAACCTCTTCAAAGTTGCAATTCCATTGCTACATTTCACAGAATCATCATCACTGTCATTTCCCCACTGCTCTTCATCACCATCATCATATTACTAAGTGCTTTACAGTTTACAAACTGCTTTCCAGAAAGCAATGTTGTATTTGGGAGGCAACCTTAAAGGTCATTCTCATCTGACATTTCACCCCCTGATAGATCCATCCAGATGTCATCCAAATGGACTCTCAGTGAACTCTGACTTCTTTATTAAGTCTTTACAGGGGACAAGCTATAGGAGACACAAAAGTGGGATCAATGATTTTGTTGGTGCAGAGAAGTGCTGTCTAAGGAAATGCCTTCTAACAATATGGATTGGCATCTTTTTTTGTTTTTGTTGCAATTTATAGTCTTAGAGTTGCCTAGAGTACTCCAGAGAAGTTGAGATTTACCCAAGGTCCCAGAGATATTATGTTCCAGATGGAAAATTTGAACCCAGGTCTTTCTGGCTCCAGGGTGTCTCTCTACATTGGTTGTGGAGTCAAAGTGTCTGGGTTCAAATTTCACCCTCGATATTTGCTACCTATGTGCCATTGGGCAAGTTACTAGGATTTCTTTCTTTTTTAAAGGGGAAAGGAAAGAATAAACATTTATGTAGTACCTGCTATGTACCAGACATTGCAGTTAGTGCTTTATACAAAAATCCTGCAAGCAACCCAGAGAGGTAGGTTAAAAAAATGAGTTGAACTGGATGGCATCTGAAATCCCTTGCAGCTCTAAATTTATGAAATTATGATATTTTGGCTCTCATCTCAAAAATTTTCTCTACTATCTTACATTCCCTCCTCTTCCTTTCCAGTCTCAAAGGAAAAGACTTCTTTCTTTCCATGGCTATTTTCTCTACCTTCCCCTTTAATCTCCCTCCCTCCCATTTCCTGGATTTCCTGGCTCCACCAAGCATGTCCTCTCTCTCTTGCATCTTTTATCTCTTTCTCTCCACTGGCTCTTTCCCCTTGATCTGCCCACATGTAGAAAGTGTGCACCCAAGAACATGATTAAGTTTCCTTCTTCATAACTAGATTATTAAGGTTAAAGAATGAAGTATTGACAACATATCTTCAGGCAAGCTGTAAAGGCCCCCCGCCAAAGATGCTATCTTTCTTCTGGCATTGAAGTTGTTTCTTTGGTGATATGCAAATTCTCATCCTGGGGTTTCACTGGCCCATTGATATCACATTGAGGTTGACCGAGGACTGATTTACAGCCATTAGAGATAGATGGCTAGAGAATACTAGAGTTGAAAAACTTGAAGAGCTACAACTACTGAAACTCAGCTTCTTAAAGAAGACTGAGACCCCTCCAGGGAACCACATGACCCAAGAAAAAAGGGTGACCACAGAGACAGCAGAAATGGAGGAGAGTAACAGAAGAGTTCCTGAATAAACAGGAATTCTGGGACTGAGCTTCCCAGAGATAAGAGCAGGAAGAGTTCTTAGAACAAGCAGAGGAGTTCTAGAGCCCAGCATATAAATTCTATGTCTAAGAAGGCTCTAGAGCCAAAGAGGAGTAAGAGCCAGAACTATGATGTGGATGTATAGGAATGGATTTTGCATTTAATTACCACTATTGAGTTATTCAGACCATGGAATGTCAGGAGCAAAGCCCTCTAGTGATCCTAAATAGTTTAGGAGACAGAGCCAGACCACAGGGTAGTACTTCAAGTCCTAAGGACTATGTAATTTCTTGGGGAAGTTGAAGATTATTGAAGTTAGGAGACTTGTCTTGCCTATTCTCAGGTGTGAGTCTTTCTCATTTTCTTCTGGTGGAAAAAAGTCTGTCCTGTCGTTGATGCATTGTTAACCACAATGCTTGTATGGGATCAACATCATTCTGATTTTCTCAGAGGAAACTCTGGCTGAGGGAATGAACCAAAGAGAGTGACTATTTGAGAAATCCCCGAGATGGAACCTGGTTCCTACGACCTCGAGTTCTGGTTCTGGATCATAGGTAACAAATATAACACCATATGCCCAAGCATTGGGCTTATCTCTTTTTTATTTTTCTTGTGCAGAACGTAATTCAAAAGGAATTCCATTGTTCTCAGCATTTTTCACAAGCTCAGTCTGGCAATTTGCTTTTCCTCTTTAACAATTCAATTCAAGTGATGAATTCAGTGGCATGAACTGGGTTAGCATGTTGTCTCCAAGACAGGATTCAAGAAAGAGAGAATTGTGATCAGAAGCCAACAGTGGAAGGAACCTAACCCCAGGTTAGTGGAGCTGTCTTGTAACTCCTATTGCAAGTATTACAGATATAAAAATATCTGCTGTAACACTGAGCTTCACATGTCTACTAAAGAAATCAGTAGGACCTTTCTTATCTGGTCTCTCCAGGAGGGAGAACAGGGAAAGTCCTTCAGCTCTGTGAGGCTTGACATGTCTTTTGACTTTAACTTCTAGGATCATGGCTATCTTCTGAGCTTTTTCATAGCCAAAGCAATTGATCTCCATAGTAAAGTATTTGTGAGTACCTACTATGTGCATAGCATTGTGCTAAGTGCTATGAGATCTAAATACTTTTAAGACACAGGCCTTGCTCTCAAGGAGATTACGATCTTGCTGAGAAATTAGATTTCCGGGGACTGATTTAATTTTTATATAACAAAAGTAGAGACTACTAAGCTAACCTTTCCCTGAACCTTTGATGATAGCTGATTGGTGTAATAACTTCCAAAGGAGAAAAGCTGAATCTGGACTCAATTTTGTTAACGCAGACATAATCTTATCAGAGACTGAATTAAGATACATCATTGTACAGACGGCTAGCTTGTAATAAATCATACTGTGTTCATTCAAAGATGAGGGAAATTCCTTCCTACATGTTTTCAATTAAAAATGATTATATTTAAAAGCCAGGAGAGGATGGGAAAAGAATGACTCAACCATTCATGACTGTTTTCAATTTGAAAACATTAGACTTCTATAAATATCAAAATAATGTTGAAGCCTGCCAATTGAAATATTCTTTTTCATTTATTGTATTCCCATGTCGCTTATCTGCAAATATCAGGATCTTGTCTTCTTTTTGAAATAAGATAAATACTGACACAAAATGACTTTCTTCTCTCCTCCTAGCCTCACCCCACTATGGGATTTTCATATCATTCTAGTCTAAATATGATAACAGTTTTATATCCCATGTCCAACAATGGTCTATCTTGAGTGGCAGAAGAATGAAAAGAACATGCTGCTATTCCATTCTCTCACAAATCTGCAACTAAGATGTCACAGAGCATAGAGCACTGGACTTGAAGTCAGGAAGACCTGAGTTCAAATCCCACCTCAAGCACTTACTATAGCTGTGTGATGTTGGGCAAATCACTAAATCTTTCTCAACCTGTTTTCCCATCTGTTAAATGGGCATAAATATTAATACCTACCTCCCAGGTTTGTTGTGAGGTTCAAAGGTTGTGATGTGGGATAATGTGTAAAGGGCTTTGCAAACCTCAAAGCCTTATATAAGTGTTAGCTATTATTATAAGGAAATGGCAATCCAGGCTCTGCTGGTTTTCACCTATTTGGCTCAATGCCAGTTCTGAGCTAAAAATGGATGGTTTTTATCTGTACTGTTTTATGGAGATGACAATGTATCATGCATCTGAGGAAGAAAACAAGCATTTATTAAGTACTATGTAGTAGGCACTGTATTAAGTGCTTCACAAATGTTATCCCACTTGATCCTGGGAGAGCAAGCCTTATTATCCCCATTTTACAGGTGAGAAAACTGAAGTAGACAGGGGCTAAGTGCTTTGCCCAGAGTCAGTCAGCTAGTTAAGTGTCTGAAGTAAAATTTGAACTCAGGTATTCCTGACTCTAGTCCCATCTAGGGATCCATTGTACCACACAGGACAGAAGCATCCCCACAGAGATACTAATAACCTTTCTGTCTCTTGCCCCTTCCAAACATTTTGCCCCATTATTTGCCGCATTTATTTTTTTTTTGCCCCATTATTAATTGTTTGCCCCAATATTAATTGTCAGAGAGGAGATCGAAGATAGGCATGATTTCACATACCCAGACACAAAACATAAAGTCATCCATAAAATGACAAGTGCATAAAATTCTTGGCTAGGCTCGTAATTCCCTGCCCCCCCCACTTCATTATCCTGTCAATTAACACTTCTGCCTGATCCTAGAACACATCTTTCACCTACTTCAGGGACTCTATTCTTCCCGTAGTCAATCTCAGCTTGTCTTGGACCTCACCTTCTGTTCATCTTCCTCTGTTCGGTCCTCTGTGTCTACGTGATGTATTCAGTAGTTCTCTCTAAGTGAGAACCTTCTCTCCATATCCTTTCCCTTCTCCCCATCTTGAAAAGCCTCAGCCTGTGCGATGGTGAACCTGAAACCACCGCCAAAGCCATAACTAGGGTAGCGTGACCAGGGCTCTGTCTCAGAGTGCTGATAGCTCTTGTTGTTATTCAGCAGTATTAAAATAACTGAGCTTAGCACTCAGTTAGCAAGAATAATTTATTAAAATGAGAAGTTACCAGATGGTATACTGGCAGGTGCGCCCCAGATGAGCTCTTCCCTAGCCTTCCAGCCAGTGTTGTGCTGATAAATGTTTAACAAGCAGTTCGTCCCTGTCCCCCCAAAAAGCATGTCTGATGCTGTTTAATCTGCATTATTAACATTTTCCCTATCACTTTCACAAGTCTAGACAATCAACAAAACAATTAATCAAGCCCTGATTCGTAACATTGGCTGATTTCCAGTGTAAATGCATACACTGAAGATTTAACAATCAGCGTTTGAGATACGGTTTTGAGCCGATTCCACCACAACCATGGTTCAAGCCCATCTACCTTGCCTTCTAGCTGCTTGCACGGGGCACAAAAATTGATAGTCAAGTCTTAAGCCCCAACCTTAGACCATCCCCTGAGGTTGAACAGGAGATTAGCTCTGCGAGAAATGTTCTATTTGACTACCCAATAAGGGCTTTGGTTTTGGTAGAACTCCCTTTAATAACTTCTTCCTGACCATCCTTAGCCCAGGAAGGTATTGTTGTCCATCCTTTATTTTTGAAGAGGAACAGTGACATCACGGGTGATGCCTTGACATTCAAGTGAATTAGATTTAAATGAGGCAGAGCTGCACAAAGTCATTAGCCTCTCTCTTCTAGATCACTGAAGTCCAGTGGCAGGACAAAAGTCAAGATGACTGGCAATGGCCCAGGATGTAGTGGATGACCTTGGCATCTTCAATGTCTGACCAAGCTCTAAGCACTCCACATCGCCTGCTTCAGCTGCCTTCAGGGCCATTGAAACAAATTGTTCCCATCTGCCCATTCTGGGGACGGATTGAGGACAAAGTCTTCATAATGCTTGGGGTGGACATCCCCCTAACTCGCTGACAGCTTTGAGGCCTGACAGTTACCCTCAACCTGATTTAGCTTATTGGGGTGCATGGGGTGTTCAGACAGGACAAACACCTCTGGTGTGAGGTCTTGCTGAGCCCTTTTCAGGGCTCGTCATCCACTTTTGGTATCCATCTAGCAATCAACTCTCACTTGTGGCTCCAAGAAACTGTAGCATGAACAGTGGCCACACACACACACACACACACACACACACATACACACACACACACACACACAGAGGAGGTTTTCTTCTGGCAAATGTTTTCCTCTTCACCTTGTATCAAGACTATTTCTAGTGTGTTAATATAAATAGTAATATTGCATTTGTATTCATCTATGTGGTGAGGTGGGCTTAGAGTAAGGAAAACCTGAATTCAAATCCTGCTTCATACATTTACTAGCTGTGTTACCCTGGGCAAGTCATAAACTCTCTCAGACTCATTTGCTTCACCTGTAAAATTGGAGTGTTGTACTCAGTGGCCTCCAAGGTCCCTGCCAGCTCTAAATTCATGATCTGAGTTGTAAAATACCTGGGTTTGAGTTCTAATCCCGGCTGACAGAGTTGAGATAACACTTTTTATGGTCTTATACGTGGGACTACTGAGGTCAGAACGGATGTGGCCAGAAGGCCCATTCTCACTCAAGAGAGAATCTGGTCCCAAGCTAATGAGTTGCCCATGAAAATCCAACTTGTTGCTGGAGACAGAGTACTATTATTATTATATTCATAATACTGACTTATTGGACGCAGTTTAAATAGAATGACTGTTAAATTATACCATCATTTTTAGTTTGTTTCTTTTCTCTTGGGTAGTTGAAGAAAAGAAGCAACTCAATCATGAAAACTGAGGGAAATGATTTTTCCATGCACATTTCTGGGTATTAGCACTGATTATTAGTATAGAAGCAAGTCTGTCCCTTTTGATGATCCCAGTGCTTCTTGGGATTATAGAATCATAAAATGTGGGATTGGAATGGTCTTAGAGATCACGTTATTCAATCTAATTTTACAAGTGAAATACCTGATAACTATAAAAGGCACGTGCTTTGCCCAAGTTTATAAAACAAATGTCAGAGCCAGAACTATCATGGAATTAAAGCAAAGGAAAGTACCTAAAAGGTTTGCTAGTCACAGGACCCTCTATCTAGAGATGAAAGGGACCTCAGAGGTCACCTAGACCAGCTGAAATTGAGGCCAAGAGAAGAAAAGTGACTTGCCCAAAATTGCCAGAACTTGGCAATAACTATCACAGAACCAGGACTTGAATTCAGGATTTCTGACTCAAAGTCCAACATTCTTTCCACTACAAGTATCCTGCTGGTTATGCTAAGATTAGAGTTATTCTTATTCCTTTCTCCCTTTTCCAGTGGAGGTGTTTAAAACTCATAATCAATTATGGAAATTAAGCATAGGTCTTCTGATCATTAGATCAGGTGCTAGGAATTGAGAGAAAAATATAACTATGAAAAATATTAATTCTCCTGAGTGAGCTTCTCTCTCAGTGAGCTTACACTATATGAAATGGTTAATCCTGGGTCATTTATATTGCTTAATGAAATAAATTAGTCCTAAGAACAGCCTGTATGATCTTTTGCTTTCTCTCTCTCCCTCCCTTCCCTCTCCTCTGTGTTTGTTCTCCTTCCCTTTTTCCCTCTCATGCCCCTCCTTCTCTCCCTCTCTCTCTCTCCTCCTCCATTCCCCAGTTCCATTGGATAGAAGAGATAGCACTGGATAGCTGGCAGTTGCTAGGCACCGAGCAGGCCTTCAGGAAAAGGAGACAACAACTATGACAATTTAAAAATATACAAATAGCCAATTTCAGCTTTACTGAAAAAAACCAATGAAGCAGTTTAGGTTATCTAATTACTGTTATTCCCCACACAGGCAATTAGAAAGAATAATATTTTAGTATATCTGAACCCCTTTGCTCTGTTGATTGTTATATTTCTGGCAGAGAGACATGATATTTCCCCCCCCAAAAAAGGTGCTTTCCAGAGTCATTGCAATTTGCTTTCTCAATTTTAGGGTATGGGACAGAGAGGCTTTCAACAACGGTTCACAAAGTAGTCAAATTTCTGTCACTCATGGTTCAGTAGTGTTGGATTGTGTTCCCCTAAAGGCCCTTGTAATCCAACAGAAACTAGATCCATTTCTCCAATCATTCCTGACCAGTAGGGAAATTCCACCCTCTGAAAGGACATTTGACATCCAAAGTTTAGATGGAAATGGGAAAGATCTAAAGCTGGAAGGGCCTCAGAGGCAAATCCCACCTTCACCCAGAGTGGTTCGGGCGGCCTGCTCAAAGGCCCTCAGTTCATATCTGAGAGAAGCAGGAGATGAACAGAAATGCTCTAACTCCAGAGCCAGAGAAAGAGAGCCTAATGAATTTCTCCTTCAGTGGGTAGCTTTATTCTTAGAAGAGGAGTGGCAATGTTGAAATCCTGGCCCTGTTTAGATTACACAAGTTGTTATTTAGTCCTTGTTTCTTCTGCTTCTTTTAGGGCTGCTGCTGAGTCAGTTTCAGTTGTGTCTGACTCTTCACGACCCCGTTTGGGGTTTTCTAGGTAAAGATACTGGAGTGCTTTGCCTTTTCTTTCTCCAGCTCATTTTACAGATGAGGAAACTGAGGCATACAGGGCTAAATGACTTGCCCAGGGTCATACAGCTAGTAAATGTCAGAGCTCAGCTTTGAACTCATAAAGATGAGTCTTTCTAACTCCAGGCAGGACTCTATGTCCACTGTGCCATTGATGCATTGCTTCTTCTACAAGTGTGCATATTATCACACTCTGGGGTAGAGGTTGTATGGGTCATGTTATATGGCATCACCTCCTATGATGACCCTTAGGCTAAAAACATGGCACATAAGATGACCCATAAAACCTCCAGCCCAGGGAGCATCTCTTGGGGTGAGTTTTATGGGTCATCTTGCTTGTCATTTTTTAGCCTAATGGTCATCATAGGAGGTGATGCCACATGGGATGTATATCAGGAAAGCATTATGTAGAGACAGCTGGTGAGAATACCGTTACTGTGATAGAGGCAATATAAAAATGCACTAGTCTGGGGTAGAGCCAAGATGGCAGCTGCAAGCAGGGACTTGCTTAAGATCCCCACCCCAGGTCCCTCCAAACACATATAAAAAATGGCTCTGAACAAATTCTAGAGCTGCAGAACCCATGAAATAGCAAAGGGAAGCAGGGCTCCAGCCCAGGACAGACTGGATGGTCACTGGGAAGGGTCTATCACATGGAGTTGGGAGCAGAGTGGAGCAGAGCCCAGCGTGGGCCACACCAGGACCAACCAGACCTGGAGCTGAGAGGAACAGGCATAGCACCCTGAATCGGTGAGCTGTGGCAGTTATCAGACTTCTCAACCCACAAACGCCACAGACATCAGAGAAGGTTAGTGGGAAAAGCTGCTGGGACAGAGTGAAAGGAGTTTGCCACCACCCCGGGGGTGGTGGAGGTGGTGCAGCTCTGAGGCAGTTTCCAGAGGTACAGCTGCAGTTGCTTCCAGCCCCAGGCCCACCTGGTAGGAGGAATTAAGTGGCAGATTAGAGCAAGAGTGCAAAGCCTTCTTTGCCCTGCCTGGATCTGGGCCACAGTCCTGGTTGGCAGTCCTTGGGGGAGAAGGAGTCCTGGTGTGGCAGAGCTTGCTGTATAGAAGTAGCTCTGAAAGCATCAGTGCAGCCCCTCAAGCTTGGGACAAAGTATTCTCTACTCTACAAGCAGTCATACCCTGAGAAAAAGCTCAAGGGTCAAGTAGTTGGCTGGGATCATGGCCAGGCAGCGAAAACAAACTCAGATTCAGACTTGGACTTTGGAATTTTTTTTGGTGACAAAGAAGACCAAAACATAAAGCCAGAGGAAGTCAAGAGCCTATATTAAAAGCCTCCAAGAAAAATATGAATTGGTTTCAGGCCATGGAAGAGCTCAAAAAGGACTTGGAAAAGCAAGTTAGTAAAGGAAAAAATGGGAAGAGAAATGAGAGTGATGTGAGAAAACCATGAAAAACAAGTCAATGACTTGCTAAAGGAGATCCAAAAAAAAATACTGAGGAAAATAATACCTTAAAAAATAGACTAACTCAAATGGCAAAAGAACTCCAAAAAGCCAGTGAGAAGAATGTCTTGAAAGGCAGAATTAGCCAAATGGAAAAGGAGATCCAAAAGACCACTGAAGAACATACTACCTTAAAAATTAGATTGGAGCAAGTGGAAGCTAGTGACTTGAAAAGAAATCAAGATATTATGAAAGAGAACCAAGGGAATGAAAAAGTGGAAGACAATGTGAAATATCTCATTGGAAAAACCACTGGCCTGGAAAATAGATCCAGGAGAGATCATTTAAAAATTATTGGACTACCTAAAAGCCATGATAGAAAAAGAGCTTAAATATCATCTTTCAAGAAATTATCAAGGAGAACTGCCTTGATATTCTAGAGATAGAGGGTAAAATAGAAATTGAAAGAATCCATTGATTGCCTCTTGAAAAAGATACCCAAAAGAAAACTCCTAGGAATTTTGTCACCAAATTCCAGAGCTCCCAGATCAAGAAAAAATATTGTAAGCAGCCGGAAAGAAACAATTTGAGTATTGTGGAAACACAATCAGTATAACCCAAGATCTAGCAGCTTCTACACTAAGGGATCAAAGGGCTTGGAATATGATATTCTGGAGGTCAGTGGAGCTAGGATTAAAACCAAGAATCACCTACCCAGCAAAACTGAGTATAATGCTCCAAGGCGAAATATGGATTTTCAATAAAATAGAGGACTTTCAAGCTTTCTCAGTGAAAACACCAGAGTTGAATAGGAAATCTGACTTTCAAACACAAGAATCCAGAGAAGCATGAAAAGGTAAACAAGAAAGAGAAATCATAAGGGACTTCCTAAAGTTGAACTGTTTTGTTTACATTCCTACATGGAAAGATGATGTGTGTAATTCACAAGACCTCAGTATTAGGGTAGCTGAAGAGAATGTGTGTGTGTGTGTGTGTGTGTGTGTGTGTATGTATATATATATATATATATACATACATATATATATATATACATACATATATATATAGAGGGGGGGGCACAGAGTGAGTTGAATATGAAGGGATGATATCTAAAAAAATCAAATTAAGGGATGAGAGATGAATATATTGAGAGAGGGAGAAAGTGAGAGATAAAGTTGGGTAAATTATCTCACATAAAAGTGTAAGAAAAAGCAGTCCGTTGAAGGGGAAGAAGGGGCATGTGAGGGGGAATGAGTGAATCTTGCTCTCATCAGATTTAACTTGAGGAGGGAATAACATACACACTCAATTGGGTATCTTACCCCACAGGAAAGAAGGAGGAAGGGGACAAAAAGGAGGCACAATAGAAGGGAAGACAGATAGGGAGAGGAGGTAATCAAAAGGAAACACTTTCAAAAAGGGACAGGGTCAAGGGAGAAAATTGAATAAAGGGGGACAGGAGGGAAGAAAATATAGTTAGTCTTTTATAACCTGAGTATTGTGGAAGGGTTTTACATAATGACACACATGTGGCCTATGTTGCATTGCTTGCCTTCTTAGGGAGGGTACTTGGGGAGGGATGAGGGGAGAGAATTTGGAACTCAAAGTTTTAAAAGCAGATGTTCAAAAAAAAAAGGTGTTTTTGCATGCGGCTGGGAAATAAGATATATAGGCAATGGGGCATAGAAGTTTATCTTGCCCTACAAGAAAGTAAGAGAAAAGGGGATAGAGGGGAGTGGGGTAACAGAAGGGAGAGCTAACTGGGGAATGGGGCAATCAGAATATATGCCATCTTGGAGTGGGGGGGGAAGGTAGAAATGGGGAGAAAATTTGTAATTCAAAATCTTATTGAAATCAATGCCAAAAACTAAAATATTAAACAAATAAATAAAGGAAATGCACTGGTCTAAGAATTTGGAGACCCATATTCTAGTCTCCCCTCTACCCTTTTAATTGCTGTGTGGTTTTGGGCGAATTGCTAACCTCTCTGAGACTCCATTTCCTCCTCTGGAAAAAAGGAGTCAGACTGAGTGACTGCCAAGGCCCTATCAGTCTACATATAAACAATATAAAAATACTAAGGACATCCTTGATCCAGCTAAGAATTTCATTCATTTAATATACACGATTAGATGAAGAATAAACATTAACATATTCACCTTACCCAAATAAAAGACTAAAGCTACTCCACATTAGAAGAAGTAATTCAGTGAAGAGTAAGCATATCAAGCCATTCTCAAGTACTGAAAGGGAAGGCAGCAGACTGATATTTTCACTAAAACTCAACTCAGAGCATGGCTGTGCATAGTTAGGGGGCAGACAGTCTTTTCTCTGTACTCTGACCTAGCTACTGTTTCTGGCACTGTTTAAGAGGGGATGAATTATTCTCAGGAAGCTAAAGATGTCTGGCACTATGGAAAAAGTTACATTTTGGGGCTTTTTGCCTACTAAATGAATAAGTACCTTCTTCCTATGTGTAATGTAGAGTCCTTCAGTCACATCCGATTCTTTGTGACCCCTTGGTCTACGTCTTTCTTGGCAAAGGTCCTGGAGTGGTTTGCCATTTTCTTCTCCAGCATGTCTTCATTGTACAGATGAGGTACTGAGGTAAATAGCAGCTAAGTGACTTGCCCAGGGTCACACAGCTAGTAAGTGTCTGAGGCCAGGTTTGAACTTAAATCTTCCTCACTCCAGGCCTAGCGCTCTATGCACTGCGCCACCTATCTGCCCTAGGGTTATGGTACCATCAGATATAAACAACCTCTTACAGGTCACACTTGGTCTTATTAGTCACCATTTCTATTTAACAACCTCTACTCCACATCTCTGTAATGAGCTGACCTGACTCAAGCAGATTCCCTGTTACTTTAGGTTTGGTATTAGAAGGAAATGAGTGAACTCCTAGTTCATTCAAAAGTTAAAAACAAGGATACTGTGGCATTTAGCTTAGAATATTATAGCATTTAACTTAGGAAACTATGGGCAGCTCCTTCTCTCCTGAAAATGGAAAATCATCTGTGATTTGGATGCTTTAAAAAAACTAACAAAGCTGGATTTATTGAACTGATACAGAGTGAAGTAAGCAGAACCAAGAGAACATTGTACACATGTTTCAACAATTCAGCTAGCAGCTGCTGTGGAGGTGTAAAACCAACAACAACAGCTCACAGAATGCTGCAAGCCCAGGTTCTTTTGATCTGCTTTACTAAGGAAAGCAACTTTAAGGGGCTGACAGTCTCAATTTAGTCCAGTATACAAATATCATTCACTTAGTTCAGGGGAAAAAGCCAGCACCCTGAACATCAGAGCAAATACAAACAAATTACAAACATACATTTGTAAACAGACCAAATACAATTCATAGTTACCAACATCTGAGTTCAACTGGGAGCTCGACAGCAGCTGGCTCAGAGTCACGTGTCACTACTGCTGCAGTTCAGAGTTTCAAACAAAAAGAAAGCCAACCTCTGGTTTTATATATCTTTTTCAGGGTCAAAGGTGAGTCACACATGCGACTCACCCATGTGACCTGAAATCATCACAAAAATTTGACTTAAACCCCCATGGTCTAACAGCCTCTGATGTCACAAAAATGTCACTCAAACTCACGTAAACTAGGCTTTCACTTGAGGCAAGGAAGCCATCAAAGACTCCTACTTTAATCAAGGAAGGCCATACTCTTCAAGGGCACTTGGTTGAATAAGTGCTAAGAGCCCACCTTGATTCCCAATACAACAGAGTAACAGCATTATCCTACAATGAACAACCATGAATGATTTAGCTATTCTCAGCACTACAATGATCCAAGATGATCCCAAAAGACTCAATGAAAAATGCTATATACCTCTAGAAAAAGCACTGAATAAAGTTCAGTCATCTGAATAAAGACTGAAATACACTATTTTTCACTTTCTTCCATCTTCCTTCCTTCCCTTTTTCCCTCCCTCCCTCCCTTTCTTTCTTTTTTTTCTTTCATTCTCTCTCTCTCTCTCCCTTCTTTCCTTTCCTTCTTTTTCTTTCTTTCTTTCATACAGAATGACTAATATGGAAATGTTTTACATGATTGCACATGTATAACCTATATCAGACTGCTTACTGTCTCAAAGAGGGGTAAGAGAAGGATAGAGCGATAGAATTTGGAACTCATAACTTAAAAAAAAACCACCAAATATTAAAAATCATTTTTACATGTAACTGGGGAAAAATAAAATATTATTAGAAAAGAAAAGAAAAAAGGGAGAAAGGAAAAGAAAGAGAAGAGAAGAGAAGAACAAAAAGAAAAGAAAAGAGAAAGTCATCTGACCAGCTGAGCAAAGCTGAGCAAGGACTCTGGTGTCCTGCCAAGTCTTAAAGGCCCTGCCTCTATGTGGGTGAGACTTTTTTTATGGTTCTACTCAATCAGGAATCAATGTCAACAAGGTCAGGAAAGTGCATCAAGGAAGGCTTAGCTTGGGCCCTAGGCCTCTGGACCAATAAAATCACCTTTCAGGAAAACAAAGACAGAAGCGTGTGCGCGCGCACACACACACACACACACACACACACACACACACACACACACACACCAAACTAGCTTATCTCACTTGGGTGGAGTGGGATGGGGAGAAAGAACAGTAGATAGCAATCCTATCATATATACTTTCCTGGTTTTCGTTTTTTAACATTTTATACCACAAACCATTTGGATTACTAAAATCTATAAGGCCTGATAATATCTTAGCTGGTAGCTTCAGAATCTTCTGCCATCTCATTTTTCTTGCATTTGCTTATCAGCCATACCTTACACAGAGGTCTTGGTTTCAGTTTAGGCTGCTAGAAGCGCGGAATTTGATCTAGGAGCACTGGAAATTACAACTTATCCATAGGAGCCCAGACATGACAGGAAGATAGGCCTGGTGGGGGGAATGGTGGAGACATACATGGAGAGTCTTGCTGAGGTCAGCCCTCTTACATGTAGGACATTTCACAGAAAGGCAAAGATTGCATTACTAGTTGCAGGTAGAGGGTCAAGGGCAGAAAAAATCTTTGAGCTGAGCTCTTCTTGATGTCTGGTCCCTTTTATAGCATGGGGACTTGAGCAAAGAGGAGGCATGCGACAACATGTAGTCACTGTTGAAGCACTACCTCAGGTAAAGATTTTATGTTCATCCAAGAGCCAGTCCTTGTGCTTCTCCCTCCCACTATCCTGGTGAAGAGCCCTTCCCACCTCCCCGCCCTCAGACCTTGCTATTCTAGGCTGTTTAACTAGCTAACAGGCAGCTAGGTGGCCCAGCAGATAGAGTGCTAGGCCTGGAGTTAGGCTCATCTTCTTGAGTTCAAATCTGGCCTCAAACAATTCCTAGCTGGGCGACCCTAGGCAAATCACCTAACCCTGTTTGCCTCAGTTTCCTCATCTGTAATATGAGCTGGAAAAGGAAATGGCAACTATTCCAGTAACTTTGCCAAAATACAAAACAAACCCAAATGGAGTCATGAAGAGTTGGACACTATTGAAAAACAACTGAACAAGAATAAGTAGCTAGACTGGTTACTTCCGAAATGCTTTACCACAGTACTCTGTTTATCCTTTCAGATTAGGTCTTAAATGAAGCCTCTTTTCCCCTCCTAATCTGTTTGAGCTATAACTAAGAATTCGTGAGGATGGTGACATTTCAATGAAGTCAAGAGGGAACAATGCAGAGCGACATTGACTTGAATAGGAGGCAGGAAAGCTCATCAGAAACAGACAGAAATGATAGATAGATAGATAGATAGATAGATAGATAGATAGATAGATAGATAGATAGATAGATAGATAGATAGATAGACAGACAAACAGACAAACAGAAGGTTGGATGGATAGACGGACAGCTGGATGGATGGATGGAGGGATGGATGGATGGATGGGTGGATGGATGGATGGATGGATAGATGATAGATAGATAGATAGATGGATGGATAGATAGATGCATAGATAGATGATAGACGGATGGATGGATAGATAGATGATAGATAGATAAATAGACAAGATAGACAGATGGGTGGATGGATAGACAGATGGGTGGATGGATAGATAGATAGGTGGATAGATAAATAGATGATAGATAGATTGATGATAGACAGATACATAATTGATAGATGTAGAGATAGATAATCTCATTTGATCCTCACAATAACCTTGTAAGGAAGGTGCTATTCTTGCAAAGCAAACACACTTGTGAAAAAGGCCTTGAGTCTCTCTAGGTTTCCTTTGTTCAGCTAAGTAGGAAATGGAAGGTGAATGGAGGCAGGTGCCTCTTTGTCTCTTGGTAAATTGGTGAAGAAACAGTCACCTTCATTTTAGCAGAGGACAAAAAAGCTGCACTTGTCTTTTGTCCCTTTCCATAAAGATTAGAACAAGGGTAGGTGGGAGAAGGCAAAGGAAGGCCTGGAAAGAATATTTATCTATGTAACTGTCATGGTCTCTGTTGTATGCATCTTTATATACAGTCTTGGGTTTTTTAAGGGGTATTTACCAGTGATTCTCTCTCCCACACCCTACCTAGAACTGTGCCAGATATAGTGCTTTGCATAGAATATGGACTACTGCAAGCATTATTGATGGACTATTCTCCAGGGCATTCTCAAGAGGTCCTTTTTACACTTCACCAAAAAGGATATCTTTCTAATATAGTGAATGGGCTGGGCTTGAGAAGAGCAGGCTATGGATTTCTGCCCACTTTAGACTTGATAATGGGATCATAGATTTAGAGCTGGGAGGGACCTTAGAATGTATCTAGTCAACTTCTCCATTTTACAGATGAGGAAACTGAGACTGAGAAAGGTTAAGTTCCTTGTCCAGGGTCACACAGCTAATAAATTTCTTAGGAAGGACTTGAACTCATTTTCTTAACTATAGCTAACAAAACCACAACAATGATAGCAACAATGATAGAAATTTAACTTCAAGTTTGCAAATGATATATCGTGTCCTAGGGAATAGAGGGCTGGCCTTGGAATCAAGAAGACTTGGGTTCGAGTTTTACCACTGATATATGTGTGTGTGTGTGTGTGTGTGTGTGTGTGTATGCATATATATGTATGATGTGTGACATAGCGCTCTTACCTTTCAGTGTCCCCAGGTAACTCTCTGAGACATAAATGGCAGAACAGGTGATAACTTGCTCTGGCATGAAAAGCTTCCTAACTCAGAGGTCCTTATATCGATGATATCCTAAGTTCTGCCCCTGCTAAATTTTTTTTTGCAAAACACTGTACTTTCATTACCTTATTTAAGCCTCCCAACAGACCATCAAGGGCTACACATGATTATCTCCATTTTACAGATGAGGAAATAGGTTCAGTGAGGTTGGCTCTTTCCTATGGCCATACAATTAGTAAATGGAAGACATGAGATTTGAACCCAGGTCTCTCTGATTCCAAGTCCAGCCCTTTCTCTCCATATCACCACAATGGACTTGTACTACCCCAATAGTCCCTAAATAGGGTGATTTACCTATGGGACTCAGTATGCTAAAACGGGAGAATAGGAGTGGAAGAGAGGGAAGTTCTACCACATTACCTCCATCCCATCACCTCTAATACAGCAACAGGATATGAGGATTCCTGAGCATCTTCAGTTCCAGAAATGAGGTTCGCAGGCCTAGACTTCTGCTCACACGTGAAATAGTCCAAGGTCACGTTTATTGCAATTGGTTGCCTCTGCTCTTGGAAACTTCAACAGCTACGGAAAGGATCTTGACTGACCTTTAATTAAGAGTAAATGCATTTCAGAATACTGGCTTTCCAAAGTCTCTGGAAATGATTTTTTTTCTATTTTAAATGGTAATTGATACATAACTGACTTTAATTTAATTTATATGTAAATGAAATTATTTCATTGTGCTTCAGATGAATGAATGACATTAAAATACTAAAAAATAAAATTAGTGGAAGGAGTTTATACTGAATACAGACTTCCAGATTATATTTATACATTTCAATTTAATAAAATGATTATAGCACATCAAAATATAGGTATTGTCTTACCAGGTTAATTTTTAATCTGTTTTTTATCACCAAAAGTTCATGGAGTCACTGCCTCTCTCTTCTTCCTCAGCCCTCAGCATTGACTTGGCAAGATTCTGGAGCAAACTATGAAGAGTTGAATTGGATTGTCAGGACAGGGAATGTACTTGGGGATAGAGGGGAAGAAATGTAGACTTTCTAAGACCAGCCGATTGTTTTCACTCTGAAGTTATCAAAGGCTTTGAAATTGGGCAGAAGCAAAACCAATCACCGCCAGCTTTTGCAGTAACTTACAGGACTAGAGCACAGACTCCTACCAAGAGCCTTCAGCAGCAGCAGCTTCATGGTTCTGTCCCACTGAGCAATGTATATTTATAAGCAAAATAGCAAGGAGAGACATTTTCCCCAAAGTGCTAATTTTCTAGTTGAATAGATCCCTCTATTTCAGTTTAAGTCTGAGCTCCCCCAGGAAGGGAAATTTGATAGCAAGAGATCAGACACAATTTTTACAAATCCTAAAGCATCATTCCCAGCATTCCCTTTCCCAACCTAAAGTTTGGTGAGAAACTTAAAACCTTTAACTGAAATGTATATCTTTCTAATTCTGTCTGGCTGTTCACCTGCAGTCATAAAACTTTAAAGGCCAGCTGGAAATAATCTATGAGCATCTGAGGACAGAATTTGGTTCTAAATGTCTGACAGTCTTAAAATTGACACTAGGGATGATGGCAGAATGCATGATTTCATGTAAAATTAATTATAGGGCAAATTTCCAAGCATTGAGTTCACAGTAGCACTGAAAAATACTGCCCTTTGAGATGGACCACATAAGAATCATGCAAAATACTAGCTGATTTATTCATCAATTCATTTTCAAACAACTTGTAAGAACCTACCACTAATGTACTGTCAGGATACTGTGACCGTTGACACAATTTGACATATGCCCATTTGAGAAAAAAGATAAGGATCCATAAGGTGTTGTCAAGGACAAATCTGTCACTAATGTTACAATGTAACTGTTGCCCTAAATGACAATGTGCTTCATGCCTTGAACCACAAGCAGTGTAGGACACAGCCAGAAGTGTAAGACATTTCCCAACCTATTAACCACTGATCTTAACATAGTGCAAAAGCTTCCCAAGCCACCACACTCTCCTGAACTGTTCATGTTTGCTAGGAAAGAAAGTAGTTTATTTTTCCTGGATCATAGAATATATAGAGATAACATTCTTCACCTCAACCAAGTTCCACTCCATACTTCTCAATAATGTTCCAGGAACCTCTTCATCCTGGAAGCTCACTCCAGCCCTGATTCACACTTCTGTGAATCTACTGTGAAGTACTCTGGGCGCCTGCAGCCCTTCCCTCTAGTTGGATGGCTCCTCAATATCTCCATACAAGGAGGGACCCCAGATCAATCACACTGCTAGAGGAAGAAAGAGTGCAGGAAGACTTGAGAGGTATCGGCACTGATGAAAGAAGAAACACTCCTTAGATGGCAAAGTTAATGACCTATAAATTTCTCAACCTGGTCAGAGGTTTAATGGCCCTACCTAGTTATAGCTCTTGCTCGTTGTTGTTGTTGTGTCTGTCCTTCGTTTTTTAAGAGAATCAAGACATCAGAGAAATGAAGACCTAACTTGCAGTTGACTTTGATTTGAGTGAGGGAGGGCTGTGCAAGGTCATTAGCCTCACTTTCTCCTCCAGAGCCATCTGGACTTAACAAGCACCTATAGTTATTGAAAAATCAACTCCTCCTCCCCAGGTGTCTATTATAGAAGGAAAAGAGAGCTAGGGAATAGAAGGAATAGATGAGAACCATTCTTAAAAGGAAAAATAGCTGTCTGTGATGTGGGTGGGGGGGCACTTTACCAATGGATAAGACAGCATGGGGAATTCAGGAAACTTTTCCTGGTTTTGTCACTAATGATCTTGAGTAACTCATCGAAACCTTCCAGGTCTCAACCCCTTCATTTGTAGAATAAGGGAATTAGAATCAACGTTCTTTACAATTCCTTCTAGCTTTCAGATTCAAATAAATTCAAAAAAAATTTCAAAGTACCCACTTTACGCAGAGCACCAAGGGATACACAAAGTTCAGATAAGAGACAATGTCTACCTAGTGGGAAAATACATACACACACACACACACACACACACACACACACACACACACACACACCCATCATAAAGGATAATATAGAATAAGTAATTCCTATAGCACTAATCCATCCTGACCTATAGAGAATAAATACTCTGTAGGGTCTCATTTTCTGTTGTGCCCAGGTATTTACTGAGTCCTTGGTGGACAGTGTGCTTGATAGAGAGCTAGCCTAGAAGCCAAGGTCCACGTGGCTGATTGTCACTTAATCTCTTGGTGCTCTAAGCAGCTAAGGCTTTGAATTACTGAGAAGGTGACCACCTACATTGATAGAAGGAATTTCCTTATCCAGAAGTTCCTTACATCAGTGAAATTGCGGGTCCACTCTCTGGCCCTATTCCTTTGGTATGGGTCCACCTCTGCTATGGGGGATACGAAAGAAGGAACGATATCTGCCCGTAATAAACTTAAAACGTGCTTTAGCTAGTTCCATTTCTTCTTCATCTTCTGAGTTGATGGGTCTTCCCTGAGGGCCAATGGTTTGAATATTAGGTAAAATGAAGGCTAAGTGTAATTCCATTTCATCATTTGTATCATCCATGATGTCATCAATGTGAAAACATCCTCCCCATCCTTGAATCATGATCCTCAGTTGAGCCTTCCAATCCTGCGCATCTCTTGTTTCTGTCCTCTCATAAACCCTCCACAGAGACCCTACCCAACTTCTCCCAATGGCCTACCTCTAGATTTTTTTTTAAAAAGTCCTTGATAAAAACAATAAGTAATAAGGTTATGAGAGGCAGTATAGTGTGAGAGGGCTGGTCTTGGAGTCAGGCAGAGCTGGGTTCAGGTCTTACCCCTGATCTATGCTAGCTGTGTGATCCTGGGAAGATGATTCAGCTTCTCAGTGTCCCCAGAGAATTCCCTGAGATTATTAGGTGCAGAGAAGATACTATTCTGCACTAACAGGCAGAGTTCCTCACTGACAGGAAGACTTTTCGTTAACTAGATTCCTAAACAGAAGAAATCACAAATTGAATCAAAATCATGATAACAAAAAGGTCAGAGAGCACAGATTTAGAGCTAGAAGGGATCCTAGAGTTCTTCTAGCCCATTTCTCTCATTTTGTAAAAAAAAGAACCTGAAGCACAGAGAGATTAGGTGACTTACCAAAAGTCACACAGCTAACAAATGCCAGAGTCGGGATTCAAACCCAGGTCCTTTGACCCCAAATCTAGAACATTTTCCACTCTACCAGAAGGAACCTTAGCAAAGACTTAGTGAAAACATTCCATTTATGGATGAGGAAGCTGAGGCTCAGGTATGTTAAGTGACTTCTTCAAAGTCACATGTCTAGTAAGAGTTAGAGACAGAATTTGAATCCAGAACCACTGCAATGACAAAACTTATTACTATTTATTGGACAGCTGCGATATTCCTAATACTCTGTGAGGAGTCTGGAGTAGTGGTATAAAATTCAATTCAATTCAACATATATTTATTTATTACATTATTTATTATAGAACTAATAGATAAAACTTGTCCTTGACTTCCAAGTATAAGTATAAGCACCAGGAATTGTACTAACGACCTTACAAGTATTGTTTCATTTGACTGTTACAACAAACCTCGGAGATAGGTGCTGCTATCATCCTCATTTTAGAGTAGGAACTGAGGCAGATAGGGAGGGTAAGTGACTTGCCCAGGGTCACACAGCTGGTGTCCGAAGCCATATTTGAACTTGGGTCTCCCTGACTCTGGCCCCTGTGTCTTATCCACTATGCCAGCTAGCTGCCATGTAAGATCATAGAGACTCAGAACCTTAGAGCCAGAAGAAATGCACCTTACACCTCATCTGGTCCCACTGCTTCACTTGACATGTGAGGAAAGTGAAGCATAAAAAAGACAACTTATGACTCCCCCCTGCCCCACCTTTGCCAAACATCCCAGAATGCATCTTTCTACCTGCCCAACTACAGAAAACCAAGGTGCTCAAATGAGCAGTCAAAAGGGATCTTGATAATTAGAAACTGAGCAAAAACTCTTTACTTTCCTACTTGCATTGTGTGGTTTCTTTCACTGAGTATATTATGCGATTTGTGATAATGATCATCAAAATTTTTTTAATGTCTTATTTTACTGCCACTCTTTTCCTGCTGTCATCTTCAGCGATCATGGCATAGAACATTATCACTGGTACAGATGCTTTTCTTTTTTCTTTTTTAGTATAACAAACTCCAATCCCTTATTTCTTTGCAACATGGGATCAGGAAGTTACTGGTAGTGAGAGTTATCAGCTTCTCTAACGGTAATCACTTTCCCCGTGACCCACAACTTTTAGGTACTAGTCACTTAAATCATAGTTTATATTCTTCAACAACATTCACATAAGAACCCATTCCATAGCACATTCAAATGGATCTGGGATACTGGGTTTTGTATTCCTTGTCTCTAGCTGATTAGACCTGCATTTGCTGGCACTTGAATTGCTGGTGTTAGAAACACTGTGTTCTAGAATTTGTCTGTTTGGTCTGATCCGTAAGAGCTTAAGAGCTCTCTGAGAGTTTTCCCTTTTGAAAAAATATTTTTGACACATACATCAGGTGCCAGCTGAAATCCTCCCTTCTACAGAAAGTTTTTCCCCATTCCCCTCAATTCTTGTTGATTATCTCCCATTTATCCTATATAGAGTCTGTTTGGATAGACTTGCTTGCATGTTTTCTCCCCCAATAGACTATAAGCCTTTTGAGAGAAGGAACTATTTTTTACCTTCCCTTGGATTCTCAGCGCTTAGAACTGCGCTAGGCACATAGTAGACATTGGATCAATGTTTATTGAGAGTTTGATTGACCTAGGACCCAGAAGTTCTGAGCGTCTAGTTTTCAGTGCCTAGTTTTATCTAATCTGGCGTCTGGCACACTGATATCAGCCACAAGTCAGCTGGACCAAAAGGCAGAAACACTTGGGTTCAAACCTTTTTACTGGCTGTGCAACCCTGGAAAAGTTACCTAGCCTCTCTGACCTTCGGTTTCCTAACGGTAATGGGAGAATTAGTAAGGAATAATAGCACCTTCCTAGGAACAGCTTAGGGCCCAGTGGAGAAAGTGCTGGGTTTGGAGTCAGGAAGATTCCTCTTCCTGAGTTCAAATCTGGCCTGAGACACTTAATAGCTGTGTGACCCTGGGCAAGTCACTTAACCCTGTTTGCCTCAATTTCTTCATCTGTAAAGTGAGCTGCAGAAGGAAATGGCAAACCCCTCCATCATCTTTACCAAGAAAACTCCAAATGAGGCCACAAAGACTCAGACACAACTGAAATGACTGAACAACAATAACAGAGAATTGTTGTGAAATAATATATATTAAAGTGTTTTCCAAACCTTAAAGCGCTATATAAATGTGAGCTTTCATTATTTCCATAAGTGTTTAGCTAACACTATGAACAAGAGAAGGGAATTCAAGCATTTTTTAGCCCTCTATTTCAGGAATAAACATTATTTCAGTGACTTATCTGTCTAAGGAAGACACTTTAACATAAATGTATGTGGGCGGCTTCACTGAATTATCAGTTTCAATTGATGTTTATAGATTCAGAGACATCTTGAGAAATAAAGTGGTGGAGGACATTTTTGGTACACTCGTGGTTGTTTCCTTTTCCTTACAATTTGAAGAAATCCATTTATGGCCTGTCTATAACTCTTACCGGCTGATGAGTATGTGTCCCCTGGGATTGTACGATATAAAAGGAACTCTAACAATGTGCAAAACCCTGTTGTGAAGTAAAACTTTTGGCAAACAGTATTTTTTAAAGTATTCTCCATTAAACAATAGCAAAGAAATAAAATTCTTCACGTGAGAGCTGAAATCTGATTTGGTCATTGCTGGCAGGTTATTGCTTTTATTAGTTAATTCTTTTTTCACATCATCCACAATCTGACTCCAATACACATTTCCAGCCTTATCCCACTCTACTTCACTTATTGTCCTCAACACTCCAACTAAACTGAAGCCCTGCACTTGCTAAACACCTCTACCGTCTCCCTTCTCTGTACCTTCATTCCTGCTGTTCTCTCCACCTGACATGCCTCCTTCTTTCTCATTTCTATCAGAGAGTTTATGTAACCTGACCAAGGTGGCTTAGACTGTAAGTAGCAGAGACAAGATTTAAACTCAGTTTTCTTCTGGTACATTTCCAATTATATTAGAATTCTAGGAGGAACAGCTGAGTGGCGCAGTGAGTAGAGCACCCACTCTGGAGTCAGGAGGACCTGAGTTCAAATCCAGCTTGGACACTTGACCCAATTACTAGCTGTGTGATCTTGCGCAAGTCACTTAAACCCAATTGCCCTTCCTTCCCCTCCTCCAAAAAAAAAAAGAATTCTAGGAGGGTCTTCAGTTCAAGAAACTCTCATATTGGAATTGTGACTCCAGGATTTATAAAAGCCTTTGGAAAAAGTTACTCATTCGAGAGTTTCTATTTGTTTTTCTTTTTCAACAGTTGCTCTATAGTATTGTGAACTGCATTCTTTAAAGTGGAAGTCTGGTTCAAGATAGTGGGTAGCAGTAACATTTTGGACTTTTTCATGGTTTCCTGGATGGAGATATATAAACCAATCGAGATGTAAAGAATTTCAAAAGCATACCCTATTCCGCTATACCCTCTGAAACTCTGAGACAGTACGGTATAATGAAAGGAGATCTTAATGTATTGCTGGGAAGAATCTCCTAATTCATGGGATGGGTACCTCAGAGAAGGTTATCTTAGGTTCAAGGTTTTCCTTCCATCTACAGTCATTAAAACCACATTTTGCAAGCCCCTACTGATGTGGTTATCTTCAATAGTTAGGCAGAACATTTACGTAGTTTAAAATAAAGACATTTAACAAAATGGACATTTAACAAAAATTTTTCTTAAAATATTAAATATAGAACTTTTCCCATGTGGGCCTGAGTACAACCTCTCTAGAAACAGTCATCAGTATAAACAGTGGCCACGTGTAAGGAATACACACAGAAAGGCATCCACTTGGAAACATGCATAGCCAGGGTACATGCATGGAAGGACGTGTGTAGGAGACACAGCTGACCAAGGTATACATGTAGAGGAACACACATATGTATGACCAGGAAGCATGAAAGGAGGGACAACTAAGGCCTCTGATTCTACAGGTACTAATGTCCTCCATAACTGTCATTGCACTGCTCTCAACAGGCCTGTTCCCCACTGGCCTCCAACAGCCACTTCTTTGTTAGATGTTGCTCCTTCTGATACTATCCCACTGAATGCTATCTTATTGTATCCACATGGTCTGTGCTGGCCACCGCTGTACATTGCCCCACTGGCTACATGGCAATGGAACTTCTCTTTACTTCTAGTCTACAGCTTCTACTGAAGGTTTTTGCTATATGGCAAAAAACTTGTTCTCATGAGAAGAGTGGGTTCTGCTTTAAAAAAGGAATTTTTGTAGCTCTTTTAGGAAAACACTAGCCCTTCCTTTAACCATAGGACAAGCAAGAGGCCTCTCAAAGAAGAAAAAAATACTTTTCTGCTTTTTGTCTAAGTTTTAAGGACTATTTGTTCCTTTTTAGGGTCTCAGGTAGAAGACCCTTCATATACGGCAGGAGACTGTTTTCCCCAAGCAGCAAGGTTATTACACCATAAAACAGAGTCCTTCAAGATAGCTAATACCTTCAGGCTTGCTTTTCTTTGGACTCAACTTCCTGGCCTCTGAACTTGGGTCTACATGAATAATCTCACCCTAGGTTAGGGCACGCTTCCCATAATACCTCCTAATTTCCCTCTCCAGATATTAAACTACATCTATCAATCATTTATAAGTGTTTGCCCAATCGGTACCAAACAACTCAGGTTCAAGATTTTCCAGTTTTTCAACTCTAGATCTCTTCTACATGCCCACGTAGGTGAGTAGTCAGAGAAGAAGGCAGAGACAAAGTGAAGGCCAGCGGATGAGTTAATCATCTTTCCTATCTGCCCAACTACAGTCTGTCTTTTTGCATATGTAAGTGGCCAGCCACAGCCTAAAGTGTTTTCAAGCTTACTCATACACTTCCAATAAACTTGTGGGGTGAGAGCTACACTATTCTATTACTATTACTTGGATTTCATTGATATAGGGAACTCCCAAAGAAGAATTCCTCTACCAATGAAGATTGGTACTTGCT
>CM053627.1:98673381-98729850 GCA_028646595.1 Phalanger gymnotis | reverse complement strand
CCTGAAGCTGACAAAGATATAAAAACCAGGGGTTGGCCTCCTCTTCTTTGGAGCTCTTTGCCGCAGCAGTGGTGGTGCGTGACTCTGGGCCAGCCCTTGTTCTAAGCTCCTGGGCTGAACCTAGATGTTGGTAACTATGAATTGTATTGGGTCTGTCTGTTGATGTTTGTAATTTGTTTGTATTTTGCTCTGAAGTTCAGTGTCCTGGCTTTTTCCCCTGAACTAAGTGAATGATATTTGTGTGCTGAATTAAAGTAAGCTTGCCAACCCCTTCACCTTGTTTTCCTTAGTTAAGCAGATCAAAAAGAACCTGTGCTGTCAGCAGCTTTCTGGGTGCTGGCTGTGGGTGGATCTTTCACCCCCACAGAAGCTGCTAGCCGGATTGTTGAAACAGTCACTGAGAAAAATTAACTCTTGTCCAGGACCACATAGCCAGTATGGCAGAGGCAAGACTTGGACCCAGGTCTTTTGGAGTCCCAAGGCCAGCTGTCTGTCCATTACACAATTCTATCACTTAGCTGGCAGGTAGGTGGTACAGTGGATAGAATGCTGGGCCTGGAGTCAGGAAGACTCATCTTCCTGAGTACAGATCCAGCCTCAGACACTTACTAGCTGTGCGACCCTGGGCAAGTCACTTAACCCTGTTTGCCTCAGTTTCCTCATCTGTAAAATGAGCTGGAGAAGGAGATGGAAAACAACTCTACCATCTTTGCCAAGAAAACCCCAAATGGGGGTCATGAAGAATCTGAGACAACTGAACAAACTACTTAGCTATGGTCATTATTATCCCCGTTTTACAGATGAGATAATCGAGCCTCAGAGAGATGTTAAATGATTTGCCTAGTGTCACACAGCTAGTAGATACATGAAGCAATCTTTAATACCAGGTATTCCAAGTTAGTGATCCATGTACTATACTACCTGACTGCCTAAAAGTAATATTATTTATTTCTATTTTATAGGTGAAAAAAACTAAAGGTCCAAGAATTTAGATGATTTTCCTTCCATCAAATACCTAGTAAGATACAGAATTGAAACTCTAATCCAGGAGTCCTTAACTCTTCTTCCACGGATCCCTTTGGCAATATTTTTAGGTGCATAATAAAATACATAGGACTACAAAGGAAATGAATTGCATTGAAATACACTTACCAAGTTAATTAAAAATTTAATCCTGGGTCTCAAGCTAATCACCCATGTTCTCTGACTCCAAGAGTCCAGGGGGCTGCCCCAAATGCCACTCTGTGGCCCAGAAAATGCTGGAGGGGGAACTTGGCTATGGACCAGGGAATTCTCCATCACTGCAATTGAAGGGAAGCCCCAGATAATTACCTCGAAGTATCATGTGGGAATCATTTTTCTCCCTCCTCTCATTTACTTCTGTTAGATTAAAGTCATAGAGAAAAGCAAAGAATTTCTCTTAGAAAATGAGGAAATATAAATTTCTGCCCAGACAAATTGACACTGATTCAGGAAGCAATAGCCAGAAGGTCGTGATTTCATTGCAGGTCATCGCAGGTGACAATTCTCTCTTACAGAAGAAAAAGTGATTTACCTAAACACCAAAGAAGCCCCATCATTCACAGTGGCTGGAGATCTTAGCCATAGCAGATTGCCTGTAACCATAGAGATCAGCGAGTATGCAGATAATGCAAAGGACAGAGGTAAAGTAAGGAGACTTATTAGCATCAGAGACAGGATCCATGCAGACAGGACGAGTACAATATGCTTACCTGACTTAGCTGGGAATGGGAACAGAAGCAAACCTCTTCTATACGTGATTTCTAAACATATTGCCCTTGCCTCCTAGCTATGGCATGGCCTGTTTCTTTTTGCACATATTTTGGGGAAAAGTAAATGTTATATGCAATAAAAAAGGTAGACCTGGAATAGTGCATGGAAAAAAAGACATTCTGTTTGCAGTCGACACAGAACCAATTTGGAATGGCCTGAACATTGAAATAGCAGTCCTGTTTTCTGTGAGATTGAGAAGACTGAATCACACAGCTGCTGCCATTTTGGGATCAGTGTGAAATTAGAAAGATGGATCATATGCCTCCTATTGCATACATCACATTTTTCATAGGTTGGTTTCCTAGGAAGGTTGTAAATGAGGTACAGGAGGGAGAGGAGTCTGACTCTGAACTTTCCTGGAAATTTTAAGGTATTGGATGAATCTTTTAGGCCCGAGCGTGTTAGACCATCTAGAAAGGGCCCCTGCTCAAACAGTTCTCTCAAGCGTAAGCCAACGGGATATGGTTAAAGGTTCTCAAGGGACGAATGGACCAAGTGGATAGTAGTTACGGAGAGCAGCTGTGCATCTCCCTCCTCATCCCACCTTCTTGTCTCCCCCTCCCACATACACCTTCAGGTTAGGCCAGTCCTCAGTTTTAGCTGCCATCCCTCCACAGTTCCATATCTTTATGTCCCCTCTCCCAGAGACCCCTTCCCATTGGGGCATATCTGCTTTCTCTACTGTGACGGAGTAGAAACTGAGGCTACAGCACAAGGTGCCAAGAACCAGTCCCTCCCCTTCCCTCCCTTCCCCCATACTAAATTCTCTCAGGGTAGAGACTGTGTCTCCCACCTCTTCCTTTAGTCTGCCTAGCAGCAGGCCTGGCACCCAGCAGAGGGTAAGCACTCAATAAATGTTTGTCTATGATTATGATAATAGCTGATGTTTCCTGTCAAACAAGCAATCCAATCACCTCCCACTCTAATCAACCGAGGGGCTCCACCTCAGAGCCAGCATATGCTGACATTTGTACACTATCCTAATGAAAACCTTGGCGCTAATTTAGGTGGTCTCTCCTTGGTACCCCCGCGCTCTTGGGTTAGCAAATTCCTATCTCCTGGGCCTCCAGTTCCTTTGATCCAGAATGATCTTCTTCTGCCTAGGCTGGGGGTTCTGAATCTCCTTTGTGTCACTACCCATTTAACAGTCTGGTGAAGCCCAGGGACCCTTTCACAGAATGATGTCTTTAAATTACAAAAATAAAATATATTGAAATAATAATAATAATAGCATTTATGCAGTGCTTTGAGGTTTGCAAAACCTTTACATATGTTTTCCTATTTACAAAAAATTATAATCAAAATCAATTATATTGAAATACTTATCTACTGTATCTGTATCTATCTTGTCTATCTATTTTTCTGTCTGTCTGTCTGTGTGTCTATCTGGCTCACAGTCTTCAAGTTAAGAAACCCTGGCATAAGCAAAAACTTCCTATTCTCCCTCCTCCCCACTCCAGCCTGTTGTCTCTCTTCAATCTTATCTCTCTCTTGCTGAGCCCTAGCTCCCCCCTCTCTGCCGCCCACTATGAGACCTCCTTTGCTTTCTCTTTCTACTGTGCCCTCTGAATCTTCCTGTGTTGTTAACAAACTCCCTTTCATCTTTAGTCTCTTTTTTATCACATTCATTTCATCTTTTGGTGTTCACTGATACCCAGATTTCTCCTTAAAGATATCTGTTCCAAGTCTGGCTTCTGCTCTAAAAATCCCTGAAACTCAGAGCCAAGCAGGAGAGTTGACCTATCCTTTGCTTCCCACTGTGACTTTCAGATTTTTCCTCTGTTGGATTGACTCAGCGGCTCTCATCCTGTAAAAAGCGTGGCATCCTCACCATAGATTGTACTGTTACCCATAGACTCCCAGGTCATGCTTTCTTCTCCTCAAATATGTATAATATTTGGCTCATGGAATTCTTATCCACATCAACCCCTTCTTTGGAAAACATTAGCCTCCTAATTCCCCATCCTCTTTAACTCTCATGACCTCTATCTCTGGTCTACTTCAATTATTCACAGGAGGAATGGTCATGTACTAAATAGTCACCCCTTCAACTGCACTTGACCCCATGTGTCAAGGATCCTACTTACAGCCCTGAAAGCTATTATTTCCATTAAAAATCAGGAATGTCAAATGGCAAAAAAATCTTTGTATCAAATTTCTCTGATATTTGGTATCCAAGACATATAAGTAAGATATATGTATATATATGCACACATATATGAACATATATGTGTATATATACACACATTTTATATATATATAACTAATAGTTATTCTCCAATAGATAAGCAGTCAAAAGATATGAACAGTTGTCAAAAGAAGAATTATAAAACATTCAAAACCACCTTAAAGAATGCTCTAAATCATGAATATTGAGAGAAATAAAAATCAAAACAACCCTAGATTTCACCTCCTACCCTACACATTAGCGAAGGTGAAATAAATGGAAATTATCAATTATGGAAGAACTGTGAAATAATAGGTACACTAACACATTGTTGGTGGAGATAAGAAATGGTACAATCATTTTGGGAAGCAATTTGGAATTATTAAAACAAAGTTACAAAAATGCCCGTGTGAACCAGAGACTCTGTTACTGGGCTTATGTGCCAAGAAAGTCTTTGATAAGGAGTCCTTATATGTGCATATACCAAAATATTTATAGCAGCACTTGTTGTGACAGCAAAGAATTGGAAACAAAATAGGTTCCCATTGATTGGGGAATGATGAAACAAATTGTGCTACATGAATGTAAAGGAATATTACTGGTCTGTAAGAAATAATATATGTGATGAATACAGAGAAGCATGAAAAGATCTCTATGAACTGGGTGCACACTGAAGTAAGCAGAATCAAGAAAACAATATACACAATGATTACAACATTGTAAATGGAAAAAATAGAGATAGGCAGGTGGCACAGTGGATAGAGAGCTGGGCCAAGAGACAGGAAGATCTGAGTTCAAATCTAGCCTCAAAAACTTACCAGCTGTGTGACCCTGGGCAAGTCACTTAACTATTTGCCTCAGTTTCTTCATCTGGAAAAAGAAATGGCAAACCCTATTCCATTATCTTTGCCAAGGAAACCCCAAATGGGGTAATGAAGAGTCAGACTGAAACAAGTGAACACCAGTAACAAAGATGGAAAGAATTATCACACACCAAAAAATAAATAATAAATGCAACAAAATTTTAAAGATCAGGCATTACAGGAATGTAGAAAATGTCACAGGGGTAACACATGTACACAAGGACATGGTTTCAGACTTTTTCAATGTATTGATCAGGTGGCCTAATATTTTTTCCTCTTGAAAAATACTATTTGTTGTAATGGATAACTCTCTAGGAAGGGGAGGAAGAGGGATATTTGGGATAAGCATAATGATGTAAAAAGCATAAGACATCAATAAAAAGTTATTAAAAAAAAGTCAAGGAGGGTGGCCTGATGGTCGTCCTTTGGTGTAATCTGTAGAACCCTGACTCTGGCCAGAGCACCTGGGTTTGAGTGCTAGATCCAGTAGTTAGGATGCATGCGACACCTTGGACAAGACACTTAACTTTTCTGGGCCTCAGTTTCCTCGTATGTAAAATGAATAAGTGGACTGCAGGTTAACTAAGTTTCCTTCCAGCTCTATCACACTGTCGTTGCTATAATAACTGTCCCCCTCCAATATCAAGGGTAGGGGGAGGGAGTAGATTTCCCCTTCTTACTCTGAGTATTCCTTAGAACAGACTGGTTGCATGGATGGAGCAGCTCCAAGGTCTCCTTTCAGGCAGGTCTGTCCCAGCAGTCCTTCCAGGGATCCCTCATCAGGTTGCATGAGGGAAAATGTGCTGCCAACCTTCCAGCACTACATAAATGTGAGTTATCACCGTCTTATTCCCTTATGCATGGAGGAAGGAGCTCTGAGCTTGGTACATGAGCCAGAATGAAAATCACCAGATGTCTGTTCACTCAGGGGCACTAAAAATGATGTGCCACCACCTCCAGAGCCTTCCTCTGCCCTCTTGGAATGAAGAGGGGAAGCAGATGGGAAAGAATGAAAGGGGAAAAAAAGAGATGAAATTGACAGCCAGTAACTTTCCACCTCTGGGGGTTTTCTAGCTTCATAGCTGTGTGTGTGTGTGTGTTAGCTTTTCTTCTTTTGTGGCTTTTAGGTAGGGCCATGTCTCTATCTGTGATTCATGCCGCACTCATCACACTGCAATATCCCAGCACCCACCACTAGTTCCCTCCTCAGAGCATCCATCAAAGTGTCACTGGAAAAAATCTACTTAAAAGAAGTTAACATTCTAGTAGGCTATAAGCTTGGCCCAATAGACTGGAAGTTCCTTGAGGTCATGGGCTATTTTTTAAACATTTCTCATGGTAGCCCCATAGCTTAGCATAGCAAGCAGCAGAGAGCAATCGTTTAATGAAGGCTTGTAAGATTGGATTTAATTAAAAGGAAGCAGGAAGAAGAATATTAACTGGGATTATTGAAACCCCGTAAACAAATGGGCAATTGGATGTTCATCATATATATATAAAGGGCTTCTATACGGAGGCTGATAACCATTTTGGTTCTCAACTACATCTGAATAAGAGGAAATAGACCTATAGTGAGATATATATAGGAAAATATTCTATACAGGAAATTAACTTAAAACTAAGGGATAATTTCCTTGCTTGAATAAATTGGTCTGGTCGTTTATATTTATTTTCATTAATATGTGAAACTATGAAAACCGTGGTCATGCATCCCTGAAATCTGATACCTTTAAAGAATTGGGTGGGTACTGAGAGATTAATTAACCTGCCCAGGATCACCTAGCCAGTATGTGGCAGAGGCAATCTTCAAGACAGGTCTTCCTGATTTCGCAGCTTGTCTCTATCCACTACACCCCACTGCCTCTCTTCCTCACACTTTAAAGATTGTTATATTTTGTAAAGGGTTACCCACTGAGGCAGCTAGGTAGCACAGTGGTTAGAGTACTGAGCCTGGAGTCAGAAAGACTCACCTTCCTGAGTTCAAATCTGGCCTCTAATACTTATTAGCTGTGTGACCCTGGGCAATTCACTTGACCCCATTTGCCTTGGTTTCCTCAGCTGTAAAAATGAGCTGAAGAAGGAAATGGCAAACCACTGCAGTATCTTTGCCAAATGGGGTCACAAAAAGTAGGACATAACTGAACCAACTGAACAAAGAAACCCACTGAGGTCATGTAATCTTCTGCTTTGGAGGTATACCTGAAAGAGTTTTAGTGTGACTCTCCCTTCAGTTCCAACCGACAGATTCAGTGACCTCCCCACAAAGTTTTCAGTCACTGGTGATCGTCATCATTTGATAATGGATGAATACTATTAATGCATTTAGTTTTAAACAAAGATAGTGTGGCAGCTAAAACAGACTCAAATTGGGATGTACCAACCATTGTTGCTGGGGCTGCTCATTTTGGAAGATTAATCCAAAATATGGCATATAAAATATGGCCAATTCAAAAAGAGACACAGAGAAAAAATGAGTGTTCACAAACTCAACATCCAACTGCTCTCTTGGGCCCTTTTTGGTTTCAAAAGACAAAAATGCTGAGCAATTGATGTCTTTGTTTTGTCCAGCCATATAAAGCAGAACAAATATTGAAGTATTTTGGTGCTCTTTAAGGGAATGGATGGTGGGGGCTACAAAAATGGTGGAAACAGGTGGCAGAAAGACAAAATGGAGGAAGGCCAGCTTCTGAAATACAGTCTCACTTTCTTGTTGTTGTTGTCATTTAAAAAAAGTGCTCTAACTCTATGAGGAACCCAGGAAAAGGACATGCTGGATTGCTTCTGAGACCCCTTCTTGTGTCTATTCATTAACCAGTGACACTTGATGAGTTTCACACATTGGGGGAAAAATCTCTCTGTGTTTCAGATCCTCAACACTGTGGGACGGAGTGTTCCCAGCTTGTTCTATTTTAGCTGTTGGACCATTTTGTTTGGGAGCTACACTGGGGGAAGATGACAGCATTAATTTGGCTAACAATATTCATTTTGTGTTCATTAATTGTTTTCCTATTTTCATATTCAGTTGCTTTATCTGATAAATGTATAATACCCAGAGGGAGCCTCTGTTTGTATTAATACACAGCATCTCATTCACACTTCATCAATGATAAAACAGCTCACATTCACCGTCTGTAGAGTATGAGTCAAAAATGTTCACGAGCCATGGTATATTTATAATATAAAGTAGAGAACTTTAGGGAGAGGAGTGGGACAGTAATGGCACTGAGGCTCTCAAGAACAGATTACCTCCTAGACTCCTACTCCCATAACTACCAGGTGCTCTCATCCATGACCCTAACCCTTCTGATGCAAATTCCTTTTCTCGATACTGTTCTTGTAGAGAAGCAGTATAAGGTGGTAGACAGAGAACAGGATTTGAGGTTCGAATCTTACCAACCCAAATATTTATAAGCATGTGATCCTGGATAAGCATTTTAACTTCTCTGAGACTCAGTTTCTTCATCTATAAAATGGGGATAATGATAGTACCTACCTCAAAGGGTTGCTATGAAGATCAAATGAGATAATGCACATAAAGGGCTTTGTAAACCTCAAAACTCTATGTAAATGCCAGTTATTGTTACTATTACCATTAAGATTGTTATTGTTATTAGCCTTTAGTCACCAGGCTTCCATTCTGGTGAAGACTCCCTCCCTGAGACCTCTGCTGCTCTCCTGCTGAGCTCCAGGAATGTTTTTGGAGCAATTGAGGGGTATGCTGGTAAATATGTTAACAACTGGGCTCTCAGGGGTGGGGGGTGGGGAATGTGTATGCACACATACTTTTAAATTTGATCTGTATTATTCACACTTTCTTAAGTCTGGAGGAGGCAGCCAGATGGCTCAGTGTGATAGAGTGTGGGAACTGAAGTCAGAAAGACCTGAGGTTCAAATCTGACCTCTGACATCTACTATCTCTGGGCAAGAAACTTAGCCTCTGTTTGTCTTGGAGGCAGCTCGACAGCTCCATGTGAATAGAGCACTGGGCCTGAAATCAAGAAGACCTAAGTTCAAATCCAGCATCGGACACGTAATAGCTGTATGACCCTGAGCAAGGCACTTATCCTCTGTTTGCCTTATTCCACTGGAGAAGGAATGGCAAACCCCTCCAGTATCTTTGCCAAGAAAACCTGAAAAGGGATCACGAAGAGTCAGACTTGACTGAAAAACTGAACAAGTCTAGACGATCAATACAACAATAAGCCACACCCAGATTTGTAGTGGGTGTTGATTTCTGAGGCATAAATGCTCAGGTTGAAAATTTAAATTAGTCTTCCTGGCTCTAACATCTCTCAGCATATAAAGAAATGTAAGCTAGTTTTTTATTTTTGTGACCTAAACCTTGTCCAGCTCTACCGCTACTCAGTCCCTGTTGTCTGCTACCTCTATCTGCCATTAGACCCTTTGAATCACTCATGTATTGAAAATAATTTTTATTAACTTTCTTTTCAATCAATCAATCAACATTTATTAAGTGCCTCCCACAGTCTGGGCCTGGTACCATTTATGCTCCTTTTACTTGCTGCCACTAATTGAAACTTGGCCTTTCTTTGAGGATCCCACATTCCTTGACTTTCTGTCCTACGCTGATGGTTCTTTTAAGTCAGGGCCAGGAAGGAGAAGGAGGTGATGTGTTCATTGCTCTCAATTCCATTTACAAGCCATTGCTCTTCTACCATCTTTCTACAACCTGTCCTCTAACTGGGCCATCCAACTAAATCACTGTCCCAATCCCTGCCATAGATGTCTTCCCCCGTTCAATTATGATGTTGGTATCTGCCTTATCAGACTCCTCCCCATTTTATCACTTGCCTCCTTCCTTAGAAACTTCAATGCTTGTTTTTTAGGATCTGTTTAGCACCTGGATCTCTTAAGGGTTTTTTTACATTCTAATTTCCTATGACTTGTATTGAGGAGATGTCATAAGGCAGTGGACGAATACTGGAAGTGGAATAAAAAGAGCTATGTGTGAATCCTGGCTCAAGCATTTACTCCCTACTGACCATAGGCAGGTCATTTGGCCACTTCAGGCCTCCATTTCCTCATCTCTAAAATGAAGACTTGGACTTGGAGGTTTCTGTGGTGCCTTCCAGCTCTAAAATCCTATCTCCAATCTGCCTCAGCTTCATACAGGGCTATAACTACCTTAGATCTCAACTTTGACTGGAAACTTCAAGATCCAAATTTCTGAACCTTGAAATTCCCTCTTCAATCATTTTCCGGACCTTCTACTTTTTCCCATGATTCACTCCTCCTGAAATCACTCTTGCCTCTCTTCATATCATTTGTACCATTTTTTCTTCCTCCTCTCCCAATCTATTATCTATTGTTGTACGCAATCTCTAGTCATCCTGATCTGTACCTGACCACTGGACTCAGATGGCTCTGGAGGAGAAAGTGAGGCCAGTGACCTTGCATAGCCCTCTCTCACTCAAATCAAAGTCAACTGCAAGTCAAGTCATTATCTCCCTGATTTCATGGTCCTCTTTGACAATGAAGGAAAAACCAGGATTATCTATTATTCCTTTACTTCTCTTCCTTTATAATCTTTCCCTTATAACCAGTTATTTCAACAAGGCATCTTTGAATTCCCAATACTCCACCACCTGAATAGCCTCCATTCTTTACCTAATATTCTCCTACCATCAAGCCACCTCACATTGTTGAAAAATGTAAAGAAACTGGGTTGACTTAGTCCACTAGAAACATATGCTAGCTAGCTTCAACAAACAGGACCCATTTAAATCTCTGATTTATTGCCTAACAAACTTCTACCATTCTAGACCTTGTCCTCTTTCTCTTCAAGTCCCAAACTCCACCCCACCTTTCTCTCTTTTCAATTGATGACTTGGCTTCTAACTTAAGTAACAAGAATGAGGCCTAAACTCCCTTACCTCTTTTATTTTCCACACCGCTAAAATTTCCCAAGAAGCTTAGTGTCTTGTCCAAGGTCATACAAACAGTACGTGGTACAGATACAATTTAGACTTTGTTTCTCTAACTCCCAAATCCAGTTATCCCTCCTTTACAACATTCTTCCTCCCTAGCTTGGCATTCAAAGCATCCTACAATCTGCTCCTCCACCTACCTTTCCACTCATGTTTCACACTGTTCCCCTTCACACACTCTAGGTTCCAGCCAAGCTGGGCTTCTTATCATTCCTGGATCTCTTCCTGCCTGTAACAGCAACTGCACTGGCATACTCAGGATGGCTGCTAGTGCAGGTTCTTAGATTTGTTTTATTATGGAAAGCAACTTAAAAGGGGTCAATGATCTTCTTTAGTTACATAGAAAAAAAATACAAAAAGAAATAAAGACCAACAGATAGGGCTCTACTGCCTGAATCAAAGCTTTACATCCACCACTGAATTGAGAGAACCTTTACCTCTGAGGAGTTGGGGAGCTCTGAACATATGGTCTCTCAGAGTCTCAATCAGGGAATCACAACATCTTTCTCATAAGCAAGCCCCCAAAGCAAAAGCTTTCAGCTAATAGGCTCAGAGCCAGAAAGCATCACAACCTGACTCATTGCCTAATTAGCTTATTAACAAAAGGTGTGCAAGCCTTCCTACAAGCAAGTAAGCTTGCCTTAATGGACTCCACATGAGGCCTATTGATGGGCCGGGAAGATCTTATTCCCCATTGACCTTACACTGCCCTCTTCTGCCTTCATGCCTTTTCACATACAATCCTCTATGCCTAGAAGAGGTCCCTTCTACATCTTCACTTTTCAACATCTCTCTCTTCTTTCAAAACTCAGCTCAGGTGCTAATAAGATGCCTTCCCTTGAACATCTCAGGTAGAAATGACCCATCCATCTCAGAATTCTTCATACCTCTCTGCCTGCCCAATGCAATGTACCTGCCACACATTAAATTGTACTAAATCTATTTGCTTGTATAGTTCATAATCCCCTACTAGACTGTATATTCTGTGAAAGCAGGAGCTAAACCCTTGTATTTTTTCAGCTCTCTGTTTATTTTGTTGCAATGTTCAGTCTATGGAGGAAATTTGGAGAGGCTGGAAATTTCTGACCTACTCTGACATCTTCCCAGATGGAGTCAGGGGGAGGGAAGAAAAAAAAAAGGAAAAAAGAAATTTACATGATAGCTTGTATTATGTATACATATATACATATATATATATATAATATAGTATATATGATATATATAATACACATAATAACATGTATTATACATTTAAAAGGAATAGTGAGGTGTACATAACAAAATTTCAGTTTTGTGTATAATCATCTTTTCTTATTATGCTATGTTATGGAAATGCTGGTTTTATTCCATAAATTAAAAACAAAATAAATTCAAACGAAAGAAAGCAGGAGTTATGTTGCTTTCCATCTCTGTATCCCCAGTGCCCAGCCCTATGTTTTATCCCTAGTAGATGCTGTTTAAAAAGTTCATTGAATTAAATTGAAGTGATATAGGCTGGTAGGCAGGAGCTCAAGGTTGCAGTCCTTCTCTTCATTAACAAGCTTTGTGACCTAGGGTCATTCAATTCCCTTCTCTGGGTCACTGTTTCCTTACCTATAAAGTGAGATTAGATGAAATCTTAAAAGGCCCTTCCCAATGCTCAAATTCTATGTGTCTATGATTCAATCCTTGTCCTCGCAGCATGTGGTCCTGCAAATTCCCATGGTACTTCAGGCTTGAAGGCTTTTGCATAGGAAATTTCAGTGCAAAGTATTCTATGGCCAAGGAGAGGTCTAGTTCATTAAAATATAATATCCCCCCCCCCCACTGAGCTAAATTCTAAAACAAAGCAATTCTTAATAGGACAATTGGAAGCTGGAGTCACTCTCCTTCTGTTTTACATAGTGACCAACATCTTTGTCCTTTACAATTTGTATGGCTGAAAGGTGTTCTGGGAAAGGCAAATCCTTTTAGTGCCATACTTGGTGTACAGTAAAGCAAAGTTCATACTCTGCTACCAGATTGGGAAACTTCCTTACTGAAGGGAACAAAATAATGTATAAATAACAAATTGTTTAAAATAGGTGATACTGGACTTCAGAAAAACCTGGAAAGACTTATATGAACTGATGCTGAGTGAAATGAGCAGAACCAGGAGAACACTGCATATAGTATTAGCAACATTGTGCAATGACTAATTTTGGTAGCCTTAGCTCTTCTCAGCAATACAAGAATCTAAGACAACTCCAAAAGATTCATGATGGAAAATGCTATCCACATCCAGAGAAAGAACTTTGCAGTCTGAATGCAGATTGAAGCATACTATTTGCTCTCTCTCTCTCTCTTTTGTTTTGTTTCTTCTTTCTCATGGTTCCTCCCATTGGGTCTAATTCTTCTTTACAATGCATTTAATGTGAAAATATGTTTAATATGAATGTATATGTATAGCCTATATCAGATTGCATGCCATCTTGGGAAAGGGGGAGGGGAGAGAGGGGGAGAAAATTTTAAACTCAAAATCTTATGGAAGTGAAAGTTGAAAACTAAAAAAGTATATTAATGTAAAAAATAAAATAAGCAGCATTGAAATATGCATTGACTGATTTAATAATCCCTTCAAATCAGCAGTTTTCTGTGTTGGAAGGAACAAAAGGTTTTAAAGACTAGGTTCTGCCATTTAACTTACCAGATGATCCTGGAAAAGCCAAGTAACCTTTGCAGGGCCCAGTTTCTTTATCTGTAAAATCGGAATGAGAAAATGCATTGATTTTAGAGTCAGAAGACCTGGGTCCAAATCCTGCTTCTGTTACTATCTGTATTACCTGATGCAATCCAGTTTACTTCTCTGAGCTCCAGTTTCTTTATTTGCTACATAAAAGCATTAAACTAAAGCGTCCATTCTTAATGTGTGGCCTGGGGACCCCTCAGGGTATCTGAGACCCTTTTAGAGGGTCCACAAGCTCAAAACTATTTTTTATAATAGTGCTAAAAAAATTTCATTTCTAAAATAGTAAATATCAATAGATATAAAAAAACCTCTTCAGGGTCCTCAATAATTTTTAAGAGTGTAAAGGGGTCCAAAGACCAAAAAGTTTGAGAACCACTGGACTAGATATAGATACCGAAACCACTTAAGTAATTAATCAGAAAGTTTGGTACATAAATGCCTTTTAGTAAATGGTATGGGAAAGATAGGTATGGGAGAGACTATTTGGGGAAAAAATTGTTTTCCCTTAGTTCTTAAAGTAGCAATTTTAATGAGTTTTGCTCCAAATTCTTTGTTCAAAGATAATCTGCAGAGACCCAATGACCTCTCACAATCACCCTCTTGGCTGCCATCTATTCCTTTCTCTGTCACAGCTCAGGTCTCCTCTTTCTCTCCCTGATTATCCCTCAAAATCACCCCTGCAGTTGCTGTCTGCTTTCTTCTCACATTGCTCCATTGAAGACAGGCTCCAACAATCCTCTGACAGCTAGAGGAAGACTGATTGACTGTTCTGTTTCAGGGATATTTAAAAAAACTCCTGTCATCATGACAATACCACCTTCTAGTGCCAAATTTACCCTAGCCCCACTTTCTTCCAGTGCTGTGAAGACTGCAGCTACCAGGATTCTCAGTTAGGGCTTCCTCACTTTCCCTCTGCCTACAGGGAAGTCCAAATCCCCAGTGACACATTGTATGGTTTGATGAACTATACAGTAAACAGAGGATACATTTATACACACTTGTAACACATGTTCAGAAAACCCAGTAGTGTATTTTCTCCAACTCATGCAATTTTCTTCCCATGATATAAGGTATATTTTCTGAATCACATCCAGTGCTCTGCTCTCATATAATATTAATAATAGTTGGTATAAAAATGCTTCAGCAGAGGGTATTACATTAAAACATTTATGTGGTGTGGTCTTTTTTGTCTTTTGAATACTGGATAGTATTTGGGTATACTGATGAAAGAAATTACTCTTGGAATTGCCATACCTTAAGCACTTTGCAAACTGTAAGGCACCATGAAAAGGTGATTTTGCAGATAACTAAATATGTTAAATACGTTTGATAACTAAGATGTTCATACGGAATGTCCCCAAAAGATAAATGTTCAAATTAGATTTCCTAACCTACAGACTTGGTGCTCAACTAGGATTTTGTGATGTATTCGTTTAAGTGACCAGCCAAACAAATATGTTTAATGTTTAAGCTCCATTCCTTGTACCTTGTGACTCAGGGCTCTCTAAATTCTGGGCTCTCATGGACTGGATGTAACCTATTGGACAGATCTCAGAAGGCCTCTTCCTTTGTGGGAAATCTTTGGATATGATTTGTTTATTCTTGATGTCCAGATTTCCACAAATTTGGCAACAGAGTCCTTAGATGCTGTTCAATCGTTCAAAATAACAAATGCATGTCAGCTAGAAAACAACCTTTATTTCATACCACGAGGTAAATTGAGACTCACAGAGATTAGGTGGTTTTCCAAGGATCACATGGGCAGGCAGATAGGTGGTGCAGTGGATAGAGTGTCAGATTTAGAGTACCAAGCCTGGAGTCAGGAAGACTCATCTTTACGAGTTCAAATCTGGCCTCAGACACTTACTAGTTGTGTGACCCTGGGCAAGTCACTTAACCTTGTTTTTCTCAGTTTCCTTATCTGTAAAATAAGCTGGAGAAGGAAATGGTAAACCCCTCCAGTATCTTTGCTAAAAATACCCCAAATGGGGTCAGGAAGAGTTGGACGTGACTGAAAAATGACACAACAACAACAAAACAACGACCAGGGTCACAGAACAAGTATCAGAAGATTTAAACCTAGATCTTTTAGAATCCCTATCCACTTCTCTCAGACTTGTAGTGTCACTCTGTGGTTTGGACTCCCCCAGGAAAGCAAATACACGTGCAGGTTGCTAAAGAGACAAGGTAACCCCTTCCCATAAGACCTACACTGTCTGGATAATGCATTTTAATCGCAGGAAGTGATAAAGTCCTGATCTCTTTCTTCCCTCTGCTATGGCTATAAACCCTTTGCTGCTGTCCTGGCTGGGGAGCCGGAGATTGAGAATAAAAGGGGAGACAAATTGTCACTCCACTTTTTTGATCAAAAGACCGGCTTTTCAGGAATTCTTTTTCTGAAAGGTCCAACCCCTAGACTCTCAAACTTGGTGGTGTTATTCTTGAGGTAACCCACAAAGCTAAAATTTTCCAGGAATTCTCTCTTCCATGCTAGAAAGCTAGATTCTTGATTATGTTTCCTAGGAAATGAAAATTCCTTAATTTGCTGTGCATGAGATTGGGGTCCAAGAACATTATTCATGTGCTCCTCTTTTGGACCAGGTGGGCAAGCATATATCTACTTCTACCATGTGTTTCTGTAGGAACTCTCAATACTCTACCATTCCTCTGATAATGTTGCCATCTCTTAGAATGGGAACATCTGTTCTTGGTTCTCTGACCTGTGTTCGGAGGAAGGAAGAAAGGAGGCAGAAACTTGCAGTCTAGGAACTCTCCTCTGAGGCCATCTGTAAAAGCACAGGCAGCCATTAATAACCACTGGGTTGGCTGGGGTAGAAAGAGGGAGAAATCTTTTCTGCCATGCTGCCCCTCTGGGGAGGAAAGGTGCAATGGAAAAGGTGAAAAGAGAGAAAAAGTTTGAGTAGATCTGTCAGCTTACTACTATAGGTCAACACAAAACCTTAACTAGCCAAATTTCCTCAGGGCAGCCCTGGTCTCTGAGGACAAGCTGTCTTTTGTTCCCTTACCCGACTGTTAATGGGCATGTCCACACTCTCAAGGGGAGATGCTTTTGTAATACTAGGCAAAAACTCACCATCCCAGAAGCTCAGCAAATTGAGTCAGAAGTTCCCTGGTCAAGTTCCCCTCTTTATACCTTTAACAAAAAAATTAATCCCTCATGCTTTCTTTTTTCCTTTAGAATCACCATTATATCAGCTGCATAAGGACAGTATGTATAATCAGAAAGAAGGCAAATCCTCATATACTGGCAAGAATAGGCTGGTATTTTCTGCAGTTTAGGTTCACTGACACCTTACAATGGAGCTATTTGCTGTAGAACTCATACAGGCTGATTAGGCTCAGCCCTTTACCCTTACCCCCAGCCCACCAGGGGTTAGCATCACCAATAGACTATGACTGGTGGGTACATAAAGTGGAGCCTCACAGTACCAAAGAGACTAATCCTATAGGAACATTCCTTTATTCTATTCCTGGCATGAATGCATCTGGCTGTTTTCCACTATCCCTTTGTCTAGTCCAAACTCAATATGAAGTCATAAGACACTTAACTCTCTTAGGCCACTCCAAATGGGTTAATAGTCTAGAAAGGACCAATTAGCTGGCTTGTGGCTACAATGCAGCCTCATTTCTGAGAACCAACCCAAGTCTGGGACCTAATGTGGCAGAGAGGTGGAAACAAATGTCTCCTTGTTTCCTTGTTGGGTAACAGTATTCCCTTGGTGGTTTATAGATTATCAATAAACTCTATAATTAGCTTAAAGATGAGTTAATCTGTCTCTGCCTTCATTGAACTCATTAGATCAACCTGGCAAGAGTAGCTATTTGGTCCAAGTCAGGTGACTGCTGGATTCTGTTCAAGTCAATCTAATTATTGACGTATACAAAGAATTGAAAAGTGGTTACATCTGTAAGGAGTTCTTGCTACACAGAGCCCAAGGAGAGCATAATAGTGAGACTCCATGCAGTTATTTCTGTGGAATACTAACCCTTAACTTCACAAAATAAATCACTATTATTTTTAAGAGAACCTCAGAGTTTCCATAAGTAATGTTAACAAAATGACCCTGACTACTTAACCATATTCTTTAAATTTAACCCCAAAACAACAGACCCAAATAGCCTTATTGCTCTATTGCTTACACCTTATTAGTTTCCTGAATCTAACTCTTCTGTGAATCCTTTTCTACTTTCTTTAGATGTTTACACATGAAGATTGTTTAGCATTTTACATTTTCATTGCTTTCCCCTGTGCTCTGCCCTCAATTCTCTGGGAGGGAACATGATTTAATGTTTGAAATCAGGGTTGGGAATAAGTTCCATTACCACACTCTGTAATTAACATAAAATCCACTTCACTTTTCTGTGCTATTTTAAAAATTTATTTCCATGTAAAATGAGAGGGAATTAAATATATGTTCTTTTAGAATGAAAGGAATATATACGTAGTCAATTGTAATTGTGCAGAAAAACAATTAATAGCTATAGTAACATTACTAATACTACCAATGATGATGTTCCTCACCTCTGTTCAATTTTGATTTCACTGGTATGAACTGGTAGAACCATAAGTAGACCAATAGGCATCCAGTATATGAAAAGTGTAACCTGTGGTCCAGAACCAAAGCTTTGCATGGGCCAGGGTCAATCTTGGGGAGCCCCTCATAGAAATCACTGTTTGGCTCGTGACTATATATTAATTGAGGGTTGAGGCACATCTCACTACAATAAGAATGTGATTGAGACTGCTAGAGAGTTGGAACAGCCATCTCTCCCAATGAATCTCACCTTTCCCAGAGTTGGAGTTCCTGTAGAGTTAGAGCAATGGTGTCAAATTCAGATAGAAATGGGGAACATTAAACTATACATAAGGATTGCTTTGGGCCATATATTGACTTAGAAAACTGCATATTAACATTATTTATGTTCTTTTATATTTTTATTTATTTTGTTCAATATTTTCTAATCACATTTTAATCTGGTTGGAGCAGAACTAGGAAGTGTTGGCTGGAAGTGTTTTGGACACCTCTACACTTAAAGTATTACTGTGAGGGTGAGAACCTACCACATAAGAAAGCTCAGAGACTTGGTAGAGAGTCAAGCAACCCACTTCCTTGAACTTCCAAAGTTTGTATAACTCCCAAAGAAGGGCAAGGATCACTTTGCTAGCCCTGTAACTTGTTCCTCCTCAGCTTTGGCTTTCATTTGGTCCAGAGACTTGGTCCAAGAAATTAAATTCTGTTAATTTTTTTAAAATTTATTAAATACTAACCATGCACCAGGCCCTGTGCTAAGCAATGAAGGTGCTGCATGAGGTGTGGTCTAGGAGCTTGACAGACAGCATGGAGCAGATAGAGTGCTGGGACTTGGAGTTAGAACAGACCTGGGTGCAAATCCCTATCTAGCAAATGCTATTACAGCAATTCAGATGCTGATTAGTTATTTGACCATAGACAAGTCCCTTGCCTTCCTCAGTCCTCTGTTTCCCATTTATAAATTGGGAATATAATTATTATCTACCTCAGAGGGTTGTTGCGAGGCTCAAATAATGCAATATACATGAAATACTTTGCAAACTTTAAGTACTACATAAATGCCAGTGATTTTTATTATAACATCTCCGTTGGCCCAGGAATTTCTGCCACTGCAGCTCTCTTGCTACTGTCTCAAGTTTGGGCAATTTGGAGCAGGAGTTGGTCTTTCACCTATAGCCATCCCTTGGGTTATGCCATTCCTTGGAGCCCTTCCTTCCCCGGAGGACGGTTCCTTGATATATATATATATATAGTTGTCTAGTCTGGAGGAGCTACGCAGGCTTGTGTCCCCTCTCCAAAATACCTTGCATTTAACTACTTCACATATGTTTACATTTATTCAATTTATGCCTTAAATATTATTTTATGTGTAATTGGCTGCCTCGTTTGGATATAAGGTTGTTGGGAGTATGTATTATTTTCATTCTTTGTACCTATATTTCCAGTGCCTAACACACAATGCCTGGAACATAACAGGTGCTAAATATTGTTAATTGACTGACTGATTCCTTCCAGGGAACTGATTGTATATGTCCAATCAATTAGCTCCTTTTAAAGCACCCAGCCCTGTTTGTCTCAAAAGGCAATTCTAAGGGTAAATCACGGATGTTTAAGCTGCCAGTAAATCAGTCAATTAACAAGCATTAAAGAGCCTACCAAATAGTGTCTAATAGGAAGCATGGAAAGAAATTCCTCCCTTACCAAGGAGTAATCAACAAGACAGAAAAAAGAATTCTCATCAGCGGGGGCAATGAGGATCCAGTATTATGCCTAATGCATAAACTACAAAAACTAATCCTGCAATCCAACATCAAAAGGCAGGAGAGTACACTTCCTCGGGCCAATCTTAGTTTTGATAGCACCACGCCTCCTCTTTATTGTCCTTCTGTGATGAATGATCACTATTTTCCCACTTTCTGAATTGTAATTTTACCCTAATAGTTATAAACAACAAGTTATCTTATGAATTGTGGTGCTCATTTTAGGATAGCCAGAAATTAGCATGAGCTAAAAGAATGGGGATTTCAGAACTTGGGGCCAGAATGAAGTTCTCTCTAGGAAAAGTGATTGATGGGTGGGGGAGCTGGTGGAAAGGATGACCTAGCCTAAGAGAAAATGCTTGTAGGGGCTGAAAGAGTAAACTGGATGAAGGAGAATAGCTGTCCTAAAAAATAGGAATAGAGCTATGTCAAGAGATTATAATATATAATTAAAGGTTGGTAAAACTTAGTCAACAATGGAGACCAAAGAGAGAAGCCATCCTTGAAAAGTGACTAGTAAAGAGAAACTGAGAGAAAAATTAAAAAGGTTGGAAGAACAAATGACCAGCTCAGTTTGGGTGGTTATAGAAGCAAAGTTGAAGGACTCAATGAATTCAGATATTCTTGATAATTTTTTCTTATGATTTACAAAATTGCTAGAGGTTTAGCATCTTGACTTTTAAGAGAAAACTAATGTGCATTTCCATTTGCGAGAAAGATTTTCTATCTTGGACACAAGATATAACAGAATAAGCTAGATAATATTGGCTTTCTTTTTTCTCATCAACATATGTTTTTTGAGACTATGTGGTACTGTGCATATGATATAGTCTCATGGAAATTACACTGGCTTTTAATCTTTGTGAGAATGTTGTAGTCTGGGTTTCTGTTTCCTCATGCGTAAAATGACACAAGATCAGAGTAGATGATCTTCTAGGTCCTTTCTGTATTAAAATTCTGAATTTCTATGTTAACATTTCCCACCATGACTGATCTATCTTTTAAAAATAGACTAGAAATCTTTATGATGCTAAGCCATAAGGCAGAATATCAATAGGGGGAGATGGCGGGAGGCATATAGAAATGGCCTGTCATTGAATGAGGAATGGCCCAACAAGTTATGGTACATAAATTAAAGGAAATATTATTGTGCTTTAACAAGTGGTTAATATTATAAACACAGAAGGAAATGTATGTGTTGTTGCAAAGTGAAGTAAGCAGAATCAGGAAAACAATATATACATTGACTACAACAGTTTAAATGGAAAGATCAGCAAAACAATTGGTACTGAATTCTTTGAAATTATAACTATGTTCATCCACAAAAAAAGAGATGTGAAAAGACATTGATTGGCCCCAAAGAAGAGACTTGAGCAGGCATCTCCCAGAAATGAGATACATCAGATTTTTCAATGCATTGGTTATTTTTGCTGAATTTTTCCCTTTTTTACATTTTTGTTCTTTATTATAAGAGAAAACTCACTGAAGGGGGTGGGAGTAGAAAGGACAGATAAACTGGGAAATGCAAATGATATAAAAATAAAAGATAACAATATAAAGTTTTTTTTTAAAATAGTCTATTCCACCATAGAAAATGCCCCAGTTTCTCCAGGCATCTTTTTTCTTTCATGACTATTCTCCTATTTCAGCCATAGTTTCTTACTTAGCTGTAGAATAAATTATACCAGTGGTCTAAAGGGCTGCCATTAATTCTCTATCTACTTCTACTACCAAATTCTAACCATACACAGTAGAGGTCATTAAGGGTTAATGATCAATTTTTATTAAAGTACCACACTTCAGTCACTTCTAGTCACTGTAGTCACAGCAGTCTACCATTGTTCCCACTCTTCTTACTGTCCTGAGCCCCAATACTGCCAACCCTTTAGATACAATGTCCTCTGTCCTATCTAGTTAGTACCCCAGTCTCTGTCTCCCTCCCTTCCTCTCTCTTTAGCCCTGAGGGGCGCTGAGAAGTTAGACCTCTTAAGGCAACTTTTTGTAGATAGGGAAAAAAATACAAGAAGTATGGTTAAAAATGAGTAATATTAATTTTATTTTCTTTAATGACCTTTTATTCTGTTCACCCCTTTCAACCTGGTTGATCAGAACTATATCTATTCTAAATGGGGTTATTTACCTTCTGCTTCTGAGACTGACCTTTATGTAATAAATTCATCACTCCAAATATTTCTGAGGGAGTAGCACTTATCGCTATTGGGAAAATTAACCTTTTCTCTAAGAAAGGACCTTTCCAGACTCTGATTTTAGATTTTAAAGAGTATTGGTATTTGCAAACACCTACAAATTACTCTTGTGAATAGTAAATTGGAGTAATGACTTGAATAAGCCATTTAACAATGTATATAAAAGCAACAACAATAATAGCTAGTGTTTATATACTGCTTTAAGGTTTACAAAGCACTTTATAAATATTATGTAATTTTTTATCCTCACAACAATCTTGGAAGGTAGGCACCAGTTGGTGGAACTCTGTACCTCCTCAAATCATTTTGCATGTTTCATGTTTAAAGGTAGCATATCCCCAAAAGAATGTAAGCTCCTAGAAGGCAGGAAAAAGTTTTTTTTTCAAATTTTGCTCTTGTATCTCTAGTCCCTTGAAAATAACTGTTTCATAAATGCATGTTTGACTCTAAATGACTGTTGATTAGAGAAATGCAAATCAAAACAACTCTGAGGTACCACATCACACCTATCAGACTGGCTAACATGACAAAACAGGAAAATGATAAATGTTGGAGAAGCTGTAGGCAAATTGGAACACTAATTCATTGTTGGTGGAGTTGTGAACTGATCCAACTATTCTGGAGAATAATTTGGGACTATGACCAAAGTGCTATAAAAATGTGCATACCCTTTGACCCAGCAATACCACTTCTATGACTGTATCCCAAAGAGAACATAAAAATGGGAAAAGGACCCACATATATAAAAATATTTATAGCAGCTCTTTTTGTGGTGGCCAAGAACTGAAAATTGAGGGAATACCCATCAATTGAGGAATGACTGAACAAATTGCCAAAAAAAAAGTCAATTTTTAAAATTCTTGTTTGTAGATCAGTACCTTTCCTCTCTCTCTGGGCCACAGTCTCCCTGTCTGTAAAATGAGGGAATTGGACAAGATGACTTCAAAGTTCCTTTCTGAGTCTACTGTCCAGTTGATTCATTGTCTTTTTGGACCTATGGACCATCCTTGGGCTTTTTGGCCCAAGCTCTATAAAACCAGTCCTATCCATCCCACTTTCATTTCCAGAAACGATTTCTTAGGGGCCCTGTAATGTCTGGATTTGAGGACTGTGTTGAGCAAATTAAATGAGATAATGATTAATTCCTCCTTTCATTTCATGTTGTAAAGACATAGTCTTAGGTTAACTGCAGCCTCTAATAAGAAAAACAAACACCTTAAGAAGAAAATACTACAAGGATTTAATGAGGATACATAGGATAAATTAAAACAATTTAAAATGTAGTAGTAGTTCAGGGGAGCAATAGGAAACAATTTCTAAGATTTAGGGACAGGCTCATTAATTACTCAGGAAACATTGATTTGCCTGATTCCAAGACCTAAACTGGCTCTCCCAAGACTGCTAAAGGATAATTATGAGAATAAACACATATATAGGGTTCTCAACCAGTACAGGCTAAATGAAAGGAAATAAGGCTGTGTGTGCATGTGGAGTAAGGACACAGAAGGAGAGGGAAACAAACTGGCTTCAAGCACCAGCCTGGCCACTAATCCAGCAATTCTCATACTTTTTGTTCTCAGGATCCCTTTACACTCCTAAAAATTATGAATGACCTCCAGAAGTTTATGGCTATGTGGATTAACACTATCGATATTCATATTGATATTAGAAATTAAAATTGATAATTTTATGGAAATATTTATTCATTTAAAATAATGATGAACTCGTTACATGTTAACATAAATAACATATTTATGCAAAATAATTGTTCTAAAACAAAAAAGTAAATGAGAAACTTAGTGTTGCTTTACATATTTTTGCAAATCCCTCTATTGTCTGGCTTAATAGAAGACAATTGGATTCTCATATCTGCTTCTGCAGTCAATCTGTTGAGATATGTTGTTTTGATTTGAAGTATATGAAGAAAATCTAGCTTCACACAAATGCCTAGCTGGAAAAAGGAGTGTTTTAGTAGATGAAAAATATCTTAGTATTATTGTGAAAATAGTACTGGGACCCCCAGGGAATTCAGTCTACAGACTAGACTTTGAGGGAAGAGAGAGACATAGAATTGACCTGGAGAGGAAGAGGGAAGGAAAGGTAGATTTACTATGTTCCAGGTAACGTGCTAATCATTAAGGATATAAATACAAATAAGCAGTTTATATAATAATGAGGAAAGATAATGTGTAAACAGGAAGATAGAAAGGTGGGGAGGGGAAGGGTACTCATCTTGGAAGCAGTGTAACAAACGAGAAGATGGAAGGGGAATGTGGAAATAGTCCAGGAATAAGTGAGGTGAGGCATGGCTGGGTCCTTTCTAAAATGGTGGTCCCCAGGAAGAAGTCATAGTTACTTAATGGGGAAAGGAGGTCCATAGGGCAGAGTACTCCAGGGTGGTAAGGAGAAGGAGTCTGGAGAGAAACTCTAGGCATGAATAAGGTGATCTCACATATCCTTTCCAGTTCTGACATTTTATTAACCTAAGCTGAGTTTTGCTTCCCTTATGTATTTAGTGTTCTTGGGAATCACTTTATGAAGCTAATGTACTTTCTCCCTTCATTTCTTTTTATGTGTATTAATGGAGTTACCTTAGAAAGATGTGGACCTAGCCAGAAAGGGAATTTGTAGTACTGCGAAATGTGAGAAATGACCAACATGGGGAGGGGTTAGTATTTTTCAATGTTGAAATCTCTTCTGAAAGAAATAAGAAGGTAAAGTCTACTGACTCCATTCTTGGGTATTGGGGCTTACATCCAACTAAGTCTGCCTGCTGCAACTGGGCAGCATGCCCTGATTAAAAAAAATCAATCCTGTAATGCTCCAAGGAGAGCTTGGCTGCTTGGCAAGCACAAGGAGCTTGAATTGACTTATACTGGTGTCAAGACAAAAGTAAAAAAAAAATTTGAAACCCTTATCAGTCACGTTGGACTTCAAAATCTTCCAGTTGACCTCTGAGCAAACAGATGAAAGAAAAAAAAAACACTCCATGTGCCTCATAGAACCACATTGTCCTGCCCTGCCCTCATCATAACCACTAGCACATCCCTCCCCATAATTAAAAAGAGAAAAGAGCTGTAATTTATAAAAATGGAGAAACTGAAATGAATATGTGATCAATAGTGTCCTTTAAAACCCCAACCCTTGAAAAAAGAGTAGATGCTTGTAACTAATGCACCAATATGAATGTCTATTGTGTACTATTAATAATAGTTGAAATGCCCTGTTCTCATGTTTCATCATGGCAGGGAGGTGATCTTGTATTTTTTAAAGCTATGATAGTAGAGATAAAGTTCATATAGTTTATACTGTTCTGGGAATGCTTCAGGTAGGATACCAGAAATAAACCAAGTCTACTTTCATGTTGTCTCTCCCATTAGAATGTGAGTTCTTTGAGGACAGGGACTGTTTTTGCATTTCTTTGGAACCCTAGAACTTAGCACAGTGTCTGACACAGAGTACTTAATCAATGCTTGTCGATTTACCTAATTTGTTAGGACTGGACTAATATTGTAAGGAGTGACTGGCCACTTGGAGATAACTTCTATGGCAATTCATGAAACAAACAAATACCCTATGCCCTCCCACCTCCCCACTCCTGCACAAAATGTCCCTCAATCTGGTGTGCCCCACCTTTTACTTCCATAGTGATGGTGGTAGAGTGGTGGGGAAAGAGATAGATGGTACTCAGAATCGCAAAGTTTTTACATTGTTTATAACCTCTAACTTGACTTCTTACTTTATATAAGAAATTGTTGCCTGATAACCAACGAGTGGACATACTACTGGGGAGCTGAATCATATCAATCTTGACATTTTTGTTACAAACAATACCAGAAAAAGCGACTAAATGAAAGGATGAGTCATAGATACTTATTGAAGAGGCAAAGAAAATAATTGGCAGAGTTGTTTTTATTGTGCACTTAAAAGCAACAAGAAACATAATTTCATGGGACATTTGGCCATCTTTTATTGCAGTATTTATTCATAATAAGATTTGTAAAATGACCACCATGAAAATAAGAGCAGCTTATGCACCAGCACAATTTGCAGAAGGTGGAGAGGTAGAGAAATTCTATTAAGAATTCAATAAGACCTTCGAAATTGAATCAAGATACACTTTGATATTCAGAGGCTGCAAAGCAAAAGTGAGCTAGGTGAGGATGATGAGAAACAAATAAAAAACTTGGGCCAGGAATAAGGAATGAAAGATGACAAAGACTAGTGGAGTGTTCAAAAGTCTCATGTCTCTATATCATGAATATTTTCTTTGTGAAAATATTCCATAGGCACTGAATATGGTGAGAACCAAAATACCAAATGATATCACAAAAAAAAAAATAAAATAGATTATACTTTAACAGACAAAAAGACTCATTGTCAATATGGGAGGCAACCCTGAATCAGGTATTTGTGTACAGTCAGACCAGCAACTTGACAGAACAAAGATAAAATTATAAGAAAGAATAATGATGAGAAAAATATAAAATTCAATTAAAATCTATTGATTCATTGACACTCATTTGAAATAACTCAATACTGATCTATTTAAACAAACTTGATAATAAATAATGAATAATGGATAGTAGAAATATCAACATCAATTATAATAATTTTGTTCTAAAGTTTAACTGATAATAAATCAATTCCATTGCAAAGAAACCAAAAGAACTTTAAAAGTTCACTAGTCAGAAAATATTTTACTTACTTGATAGAGTGAGAGAAATGGTAGCCAAAGGTAATAAAAATAGTAAAATGTCATGAAAATGGATGATGAAAAGTTGTGAGCAGAGAAAAGCATTGAGGATGGGGGAGGGTAAAACAGTTTTAAAGGAAACTTGATGAGTGACCCAAAGTCTTCCTGAGGACACTTATGAGAATGGAAAAACAACAAATGGAAGAGAAGTGAAAAAGATCTGTCAAGATATTCATAACAAACTTTTTACTGTCAAAGACAAAAGAATCACCACTCTTATGCAATAATATTAAGTCCCAGATATGCTTAAGGAGAAGATAGAAATGCCACTAAAGAAGATAAAGAATTTACAATAGAAAAAAGAAGAAGATAAACTAGGTCATGTTGAGTACTGAGGGATGACAGATAGACAATTTCAGAACTCCACTAGTATCCTTGCAAGGACATCATGAGGAAGACCTTTAGTGTGTTCAATAGAACTCACCGTCAAGAACTTAGGAGAGAACATCGACAAGGGTTATACAGGATGGACAGGCATGCATGGGGTATGATCAGCATCATTGCAGGGCACATTAAAATCAACAAGACCATAGATCCACCTGAATATTTAAGCACTTCATATATATTATCTCCTTTAAGAGATTTGGTACTAATGATATTTTTACCATTTTACAGATAAGTAAAAAGGATCAAATAGTTTAAAAGACTCAGCCATGGTCACCATTGCAATAAGCATCAGAGGAAATATGTGAACTTAAGTCATCCTTACTGTATATTCTGTACTCCGTCCATTATGCAACATTATCTCTGCCTCTATTATTACTAGAAAGTTCATAGTGCATTTTCCAAATGCTCCAATACATCAATAGATCTACAAACTCATCACTGTGAGTATTCCCTCCATATATAAAGACACAACCCATCTATACCTAAATATTCTGAATGATTCTTGTCCTCGACCTCCTATAAATAGACCACAAGCGTCTAGTATGCTTGCATTTCCTTTAGTTCTCTTGCTATCAAAATGATACTAATGGAGTACTTGCGATGTTCCTTTTTATCCCTTGCTCTTGATATGATTCATCTTATTTCTTCAATTATACATTCCAATCCAATCCAATATAACAATTATTGAAATCCTGCTATATGATGGGCCCCATGGTAAGCACAGGGGTTAAAAAGACATACAAAATAGTCCTTTTCCTCAAGAAGCTGTTTTCTATTAGAAAAACAACATGTACTCAGATTAGTAAAAATGAACAAAATATATACAAAGTACATATAAAATAATTTCTGGTGGGAGGAAGGAACTAACAACCAAGCGGAATTCCTATAGGAAGTCTCACCTGGACTGAACTTTGGTTTTTTTTGTTTGTTTTTATTTCTTTTTAATTAAAACTTAAATACATAATAAGAAAAGAAAAAAAAGCTATATTATAAACTTATATATTAAAACTTAAATATAAAATAAGAAAAGAAAAAACATGTCATTTACACAGAAGAATATAAGAGAGGATTCAAAATATAGCAATAAATTTCCATTTCAAGAAAGCCTACATATTAAATACTATGGGTTGGGTTGAGAGCTGTCCATCTTTTCTTTGCTTCCTTATAGGTCTTCTTTTGTTCTCTGCCCTACATTTTTTACTTTATTCTTTCCCTCTCTTTCTCCCCTCTCTCCCCCTGAGGCCACAATAAAGCACGGTTATATTTATATATAGATATATACATACATATACATATATATGCATTATATATATATAATGCATATATGTATGCATATATATGCATACATATGCTTTCCCTAACAAATTCTACTTCTAATTTTTGTTTTATATTTGTGTGTATCTCTCATTTCCTAGCCCTTCTGGCTCCTGTACTTCTACTCACTACCTTCTACTCTTCTACTCACTACCTTGCCCTCCTATTACTTGACTTACCCCCTTTCCAATGATTCCCTCCCTTATCCTCTTCCCCTTCCTGATTCCCTTAGTATTTTATTTCTTACTATATTTAGAAGACTTTTATACTCTTCTAGATGTATAGGTACTGTTTCCCTCTTAAACCCATTCCCAATGAACAGAGGTTTACAGAACTAATAGCCCTCCTTCCCCATCTAATTCTTCTGTATCAGCTCTTCCTCTTGCACCTCATTTGTATAAGACAATTACTCTTTTAGCTGTTCTTGAATGGTTTTACTTTTTGAAGTCATATCATGCTCAGGTCTACCCCAATCTTTCTTACGAATTACCCAATTACTAATAACAATCTTAGATGTATGAATTACCCAATTACTAATAACAATCTTAGACATATGTTTTATATTTGTCATACATAAAAGGTAAACTATCTGTCTTTATTGGGTCCATTGTAATTGGTATTTGGTATGTATCTTATGTTTCTCTTGGCTCCTGTATGTCAAATCTCCTATTAAGTTCTGGCCTGAACTTTGATGGAAGTTAGAGATTCCTTGAGATGAAGGTGAGGAAAGATTGTGGTCTAGGAATGGAGGACAGCCCATGCAAAAGCATAAAGATGGGAGATAGGCTGTTATATATAGGGAACAGCAAACAGGTCAGTTTGGCTAATCCGCATAGTCTATCAAGGGGAGTAATATGTAAAAACCTGGAAAAAAAAACAGGTTGGAGTCAATTTGTGAAGGGCTTTAAAGGTGAAACAGAAGAGCTCGCATTTTATCTTATAGGCAAAGGGAGCCATTGTATGACTTCTTGATCAGGGACCTGACATGGATTTTAATTGCATTGTGTGTGGAGCTATTTGAAGGATGAATTGGAGAAGAACAAGACTGCAGGCAGGTGGATGAATTAGGAAGCTATCAGGATAGTGCAGGTAAGTGGCTGATGAGACTCTAAAGTGAGATAGTGACCTGGTGAATGGATATAAGGGGATGGATGTCATATATAACATGCAGGTAGAATTAATAAGACTTGTCAAAAATTGGATTGAGGTGGGTGGGGAGGCTGAGTGGTTTGTGAACTTGAGTGACTAAGGATGGTATCAATAGAAATAGTGGAATTAGGAGAAGGAAAGGGTTTGGGGGGGAGGATATGAGTTCTGTTTTAGACATACTGTGTTTGAGATGTGTAAAGGAATCCAGCTAGAGATGTCGTATAGACATTTTTAAATGATCCTTTTCTTGCAATGATTACTTATTTGTATTGTATTATAGTCTGCTCACACTTATCATGAACCTCTAAATAGTGCTTTAATCCTCAATTTTCATCTTTTGGAGACTGAAGGAGTTCCATGGCTCACAGGCAGGCATGCAATGTCACCAGCAGAATAGTGGGGCTAAACAAATGTGCCTGTTTCAGGGGAAATCTGAGGGTCAGCAAAAGAACTTTGAAATTCCTCAAAGGCAACAGAGTCTGCTCTTCTCTCCTGTTTAATTCTGGGACCAATTCACTGTTCATGTTTTGCATATGCATAAGATAAAAATAAATATATGCAAGCAAACACGAACTGAAGGAAATGCTTTTGAGTATGTCCATTCAACAAGGGGCATTTTGAGACATATCTATAGTTGCTCTATAGGAGCCTGGTAGGGCAGCTAGGTGGTACAGTGGATAGAGCGCTGGCCCCCCTGGAGTCAGGAGACTCTGAGTTCAAATCTGGCCTCAGGCACTTATTAGTTATGTGACCCTGGGTGAGTTACTTAACCCTATTTGCCTTGGTTTCCTCATCTGTAAAATGAACTGCAGAAGGAAATGTCAAGGCACTGCAGTATCTTTGCCAAGAAAATCCCAAAGGGGATCATGAAGAGTTGGATATCAGTGAAACAACTGAACAACAACAACAGGAGCCTGGTAGGCTTTTCCAGTGCTTGATACAATAATCCTAATGTCATCCATAAAAAGGACCATCTGAAGGACTTTATCCTCTATGGGGAAACCATCTTCACCTTGGATTCTGCATGACCTTGCTTCATGCCAGTGGTGATCACCTTCAGTGACCATCTGCTTCATTGTTTTTTATCTCACAGGTTCTAAATAATGAGAAAAATATTTCTGTTTCAATATTAAAGGGGTCTTTGATTTTTGTCACTGTAGGTACTCTTTCCACTAACATAAATCATAAAGGAAGTATTCTGCTGGAGAAGATAGGGAACTGGACCTTGAAGTCAGGAAGATCTAGATTTGAATTGCACCTCTGACACTTACTAGCTATGTGACCCCGAGTAAGTCACTTAATCCCTTTGTACCCCATTTTCTGTATCTCTAAAATGAGGAGGTTGGACTCAATGGTCTCTAAGATACTTTATTATACTATGATCCCTCTATAGAGGCAACTAGATGGTGCATTGGATAGAGTGCCAGTCAGGAAGTCATGAGTTCAAATCTGGCCTCATAAACGTGTAGTATGTGTGACTTTGGGCAAGTCATTTAGCCCTGTTTGCTTCAGTTTCCTTAACTGTAAAATGAGATGGAGAAGGAAATGACAAACTACTCTAGTATCTATGCCAAGAAAACCTCATTTGGGGTCATGAAGAGTTGGATAAAATTTAAAATGAGTAAACAACAATGATCCCTCTATAACTTAGTACATGGTCTTCAAGAATTGCTATGGCTGAAAAATTTTGAACTCATTCCTCAGTGTTTACTATGCTCCCTAACTAAACTCATCCCTCAATGATTAATACGCTTCTGACCCCATTATAGCCTTCTTATTCCTTCGATTCTGAACCCCCAACTGCCATTGTTCAAACTCTATTCTCTGTCCCCCACTGACCACTTCCTTAGTCCTATCCCCCTACACTACATCTACAAACTTCCCACTCTAAAGGTACTCTACCCCTTCCATTGTGTTCTCTGTTTTACCTGCTCCATATGCGCTTTTTCCTTTTCCTCTCTTTCCCACTTCTCTCGCTCATTGAGACTTGGCTCCTTCCTGTAGCTTCTCTGGCTACCCTTTCCAGCACTGGCTACACTTTCACTCGTGCCCCTGACTTACTACAGTGGTAGAGGAGTTGGAATACTCCTTGTTCCCCACACTTGCAGGCTTTCTCTCTATCACCACTCAGTTATCTCTCTTCCTTTGAGATTCATTCAATCCACATTTATCACTGAATCAAGAATCCAGTAGCTATGTCCCCTTGTAGTACCCTAGAGCTGTGACCTCCAAATATACTCTCCTTATCTCAATGAGTTCAGTGCCTAGCTCGATCTTTTTCTTTTCCCCAAATCCTGCCCTAACTAGGGGATTTCAACATACATATGGATACAACCTAACTTTCCAGTATTTCAACTTTCTCCTCTCCCATGACCTACTCCTCCACCCCACCTCAGCTACACAGAGAGATGGTAACGTCTTGTGATTACCTACAAGTGTTCCATACCATATTAATGAACTCTGAAATGTCTTTATCTGGTCATAATGTGTTCTCATTCCTTCTCTCCCTCTGCTTTGAATCCCCTAAACTTATTTTTTGTCCTCGCTGTGACCTCCACTTCCTCTACTCTTCACTTCTTTCCCAGGCCATCGCCCCTGCATAGAGCACACTCTCCTCCCTTCCACATCTTGACCCTTTGGTGATCTAGTTCACTTCTATACTATCTCCTTCTCTCAAGTCTCTTGTTCACTTATCCTATTAAATCTCTTGCCCCACTAAGCCTCAGCCTTTGATTACTTATAAAATCTACTGCCTTCACTTACTTATATTCAAATGCTACTGAACAAAGTTAGAGATGATCATGCAATCATGTTCACTGGGTTCACTAAAAATTTATTTTTTATGGTATAAAATTTATGTTTTATGGTATCAACTACAGCCAAACAGTCCTTTTATAACCTGCCTAATTGATTTACTATCCCACTCATCATAGCAGCTTTTCCAAACCTCTTCATTCCTCATCAAGCTCCCCATGACACTCCCTCTCTCCACCTTCAAAACTGAAAATCTTGCCTCATATTTCACTAAAAAAATAATGAGGCCATTCTCCTCCAATATATGCTCCATCATATCTTCTCCTCCTCATCTCACATCACTCAGATGCCTACTGCTACTATCTCCTTCATCCCTGTTTCACATGAAAAAGTAGCTGTTCTCCTTGCCAAGGTAAACCCCTGTCCATGAACAATTGATCTCATTCCTTCATGTCTTTTCCAGTGGATTTCTCAATTTGCCATCCTCATTTTCTCACTTATTTTCCACTTCTCTGTATGTTCCTACTGGTGTCCCTATAGATTGCTTCTCTTCTGCCTATCAACATATCCATATCTCCATCTCCCAACTACCAAGCATACAGCAAAATGTAATGCATGTAGAAGCTAGTCAACAGATAATTGTCGAATCAATGAGAAGGTATGGACAGACCAAGGCCTACACTATTAAAGAGATTGACCACACAGATGAGATCTTGGACACACCAAAGTATCAGAAGATCAAATATGAGTGATGTGTCTAGGGTCACCATGCCTCAAATAGCTTATCATCCATCATTGATTTTTCAAGTTTGACTTTCTCCTTTCCTGTACACTGAGAATTTCTTTTTCTATGTTCTAAATTATAAGTTCTTCTAAATGAGCACTGTTGGTTTAAGGCATGATTTTTTCCCAGATCATTTTTGAAGATATAAAAAATGAGGCTAACATTTTTCATGTGTCTTCTTAGAATGAGACGCTTCTGCTGTTTATCATCTTCCTTTATTTTGAACCCATCAGCCAATTTCCAAGGCAATCTGAGTTCATTTTTTGCAAGTGAGACTTCAGAAAATATTCTGTCAAGGGCTTTAGGACAACTGAGATAAATGACATCTACTACATTCCTCTCATACTAATCACCACCTTTATGGCTTGATTCAAAGAGGATGCATTTCTCTGTGGTATGTTGTTCTTCATAAACCTTCAACACTGTTTCTACTCATGCTTTCACTCTCTTCTAGGAATGTATATCATGACTTTATTCTCCTGACATTTGTTTCCTTGACACGCTGTTACTCCTAAAACTCTATATTCATGTGTTACTAGTTTATTGAGGATTGGAAATATAAAGAACTGAAATCAATGCATTTTCAGCTCTTCTCAGTCAGCCAAAGAGTTGGCAAACAATGGCCTGATTCAGCCTAAGGCCCTCCTCCTGTTTTAATACTGCCTGCCTTGCCTGCCTCCACCATGGATTTTACATTTACAAATAAAGTTTTGTTTTATTTTGTAATGTTTAAAATGCTTTATTGTAAAATATAAAACTTTATTTACAAAACCATTATCAACTCAGGTGCTATACCAAAACAGACAGCCCTTAGTACAGCCTATAATCAGATCCAAATGGCAAATAGAAGGGCTTTTTAGGTAGCTATCAAAACCTTTCTAACTCAACTTTCCCTTTTCATGAAGAGTTACCAATAGAACGCTGGACTTGGAGTCAGCAAAACCTTAGTACAAATCCTGCTTCAGACACTTATTAGCCATGTAATGCCAATCAAGTCACTGAACCACTGTCTGCCTCAGTTTCCTCATCTGTAAAATGTAGATAATAATAGCACCTACAACCCAGAGTAAGGATCAACTGAGATAATACATGTAAAATGCATTGTAAACATTAAAGTACTAGAGAAATGCTAGCTATTTTCCATCATTATTCCTAGGTTGGTCAAAGAAAGTTGATTTCTTCTACCTCTTCCCAGGCTCACAGTCTTCAAAAAAGAAAGAGGAAAAAGGAAGAGAATGGACTCTGAAAAGTATGATCCAGTGAGCTTGATTCTGATTCCTTGAAAAAAAATTCTAGAACATTTTTAAAGAAAAGATTAGTGAACAACTGGAATAGTGAGCTGTGATCATAAATAGCTGATAGAGATTCTCAAGAAATGCCATGCCAGATATATCTCATTTCCTTTTTTATCAGTGTTAATAAAATTAGATTAAAGGAATGCTATTAACAGTACCTAAATTTTAGCAGAACATTTGAATGAATAAATTAATGAAATTAAAAACTATTTAGTAGAGACTTACTATGAGCAAGCACTGGAAATACAAATAGAAAAGCAAGACAGTATCTTTTCTCAAGGAGTTCTCATTCTCCTGCTCTCTATGTGGAAAGGTTGGAGAGATTTGGTCAGACAACAGTTAGGTGAATTCAGAATTGATTGAGTGAGTAGAATCAAACAGGAATCATTAAATGTTTGACATCATATATCTAGACTTTCAAGACTGGAAGAGACACCAGTGGCAATATAGTTAGTCCCTACTCAAAAAAGAATTTCTCTCTATTGTGTATAGGCAGCTAGGTGGCACAGTGGATAGAGTGCCCAGCCTGGAGTCAGAAAGACTCGTGTTCATGAATTAAAATCTGGCCTCAGACACTTATTAGCTGTGTGACCCTAGGCAAGTCACTTAAGGCAGTCCATTTCACTGTTGGATAGCTCTAATTCTTAGAAAGTTTTTTTCTTGATATTGAATCTAAATTTGCTTTTTTTTTCAACTTCTGCTTAGTAATGTTTGTAGTTCTACCTTTTAGGTCCAAACAGAATAAATAAACCTTTTCCCACACAATGGCCCTTTAAACACTTGGAAATGGCTATCATATCTGTTGCCAAATTTTCTTTTCTCCAAACTAATAACCAGAATCACAGAATTTGAAAATCAGAAGGCATCTCAGTGGCCATGTAGTCCAACTCATGTATGAAAGGAATCATAACATACCCAATAATTTGTCTTCCAGCCATTAATTGGAAACCTCCAAGGAGGGGGGACTCACTACTTCTATTGGTAGCCCATTCCATTTTGGGGTAGCTCTAATTTTGAGAAAATCTTTCCTAAAATTGACCCTAATTTTGCCTCTTTGCAACTTCTTTGCATTGCTCCTAGTTCTGCCCTCTGGAACCAATTAAGTTAAATCTAACCAAATGAGTCTCCACATGTCATCCCTTCAAATACCTTAATAGCTGTCATGTCTCCCCTTGTGTCTTCTCTTCTCCAGGATTACCTCAAATTAAGTGATGCTAGTCCCCCAACTGATCCTCATATGTCATAAACTTGTATCTATTCATCATCTTCATTGCCCTTCCTATATACTCTACAATGCTCTTGCAATGATAGCACACTACCCCCGGACAGCTGAAAGTTAAGTGTCTTCTTTCTTTACTTCCCAGTAAGGATTCAGATTATCCTTTAACCAAACTCCTTATAGCTTTAGAAGGAGAAAACATTTTAGGTCAATTATCATTCAGATCCATATAAATTGATCCTTGGTGCTTCCAGTTATCTCCTGTTCTTGCATACAAAAACAGAGTGAATGTATTTCTCTACCCACCTTCTTCCAATGGTTCAGTGGCATAGAGAATTTGGTGTTTGGTGCAATATGTACACTTTAAGGAAAGTTTATTTTTCCACAGAGTAAGGACTGTGGGACATGGGCTATGCTTCATCTGCTCCCAACATTTCCCCACCTACCTTCTACAGTAAAGGGGAGGATTTCCATAATCTTTGGAGGTTTCAGACTAGGTTACTAATGAGATTTGACCATCATCATTGAGGGCAAATAGGACTCTCATTCTTTTATCTTTTATGATTTTTCTCTTCTATAATTTTTTCAAATAAGGCAGTGACTGCCTAGTATCAACTCCCACAGATATATTTACACAAATAATCCTGTTTCCGTCTGAATGAATGAGTGCGATTTGAGTTGTTCTGTTAGCTTGCTTAAAAAGCATGAATACTACAAAAATAAAATTGATCATAATCACGTGTACATATATAATGCTTAAAGGTTTACAAAGCAATATTCTTATGAACAACCTTGTGAAGTAGCGTTCAAGTTCAAATGTTATAACCCCCATCTTATGGAAAGGAAATTGAGGTTCATGGAGGATAAATGAATTACCCAAAGTCACATAGTGTCAGAGCTAGGATTTGAAACCAGATCTTCTGACTCGAACATTAGTGATCTTTCCAAGCAATATGATGTCTCCTACTACCATTGTCAAATGTTTGTGCATGCTTATGTTCACATATAAAAGGAAACAGAGTAGTGACTAGAGTGAGGAAATTGGAGTCAGGAAGACCTGGAGTCAGGAAGACTATTTCCTCTGACATTTACTACTCGTTAAGACCCTGGGAAGGTCACTTAACCTCTCAATATCCTTTCTGTGTTGATAGAGAGAGTTGCCACACCTGGAGCTCCCAAAAATCACAAATTCTTTGACAGAGATCACAAATTATTTAGTATTTTCGTACGTTTACATTCCCGTGTGAAGTACTATAGAAAGAATTTAGACATCATGTCAGATGCTGCTTCTACCAGCTTTCATATTAGAAAAATTGACAAGATCTGCATGTACAAATACATAGGACATATGTACAAACGATAGCTGTATATGCTGAGAAATGATCATGAAATTAGTCAAGCTCCAGAATAAATTAATTGTTATTTTGTTGTTAAGCCCCTTTCCATTCATGTCCAACTCTTAGTGACCCTATTTGTGATTTTCTTGGCAAAGATACTGGAGTGGCTTGCTATTTCCTTCTCCAGCTTATTTTATAGATGAGGAAACTGAGGCAAAGAGGATTGACTTGCCCAGGGTTCTGCAGCTAGTGTCTAAGGCCAGATTTGAACTCATGAAGATGAGTCTTCTTGACTCCAGACCTGGCACTCTATCCACTGCACCGCCTAGCTGCCCCCAAATAAATTAATAATTACACGTGTACTATGCAAACCACAACAGAGTTATAATATGTGGATTTTGGTGCCAAGAGATGCATTTTTTGGCTGGGTAGACAATTGTCACCTTTTTCTATCTAGTGATAAAAGGCTTTGAGAGGGAGGAAAGATTTATAAAGCCCTTCAGAGGTAAGGGGACTGATAACTTGGCATCCTATGCATGGTGAGGAAGAAAGAATAAAGGCACAAATTCAGCAATGGAAAATATAGAACAAGGAAGTTCATAGAGCACTATTATCAATAAGTGCAGAGGAAGTGAGTGAGCGAATAAGGGAAAACATAAAATCAAAGAATCACAGGGCTTTGAGTAGGAAAAGTTCTTATCTAGCTTATGTATTTTACAGATGAGGAAATACAGGCACAAAGATCACAGTATTGCAGATTTAGTATTAAAGGGATCTTTAGAGGCCATCTAATTCAACCCCTTCATTTTACAGATGAAGACATTGAGGCCCAGAAAAAGTTGTGACTTGCCTAGGGATACATAGACAGTAAATCACTATGGAGGGATTTGAATGCAGGTTCTTTGAGTCTAGACTTTTCATTTTAAAGATGAGGAACCTGAAGCCTAGAGAGGAGAAGTAGTAATGAGTATTAAATAATAGGTCTGAAATTTGAACCCATGCTCTCTGAATATGTCTAGCATTTTTTCTACCATCATATAGAACTGCCCAAGATCGCACAGATGAATAGTTAAGCATAGATACAAATATAGGTCTACTGACTCCAATTCCAAAATTAGGGTTCATTCCAGAGCTAGGATATTAAGAAGTGGGGGGGGGCAAAAAGAAATTAAAGGTAGAATGGAGGGTAAGAAGCTTAGTTCTAATGTCAATCAAAAGAAAAAGGCACTGTCTTTTCATACCCTATAGTATATCCACCAAGAGGGTGACAGGTACATAAAGCACCCAAACCAATGGTTCTTCTGGAATATGACAGAATATGTGAACAGGGTGTACATTTGAGAATACTCTAAATAATAAACAAACAATTATTATTTAAGAAGTAATTGTCATAGGCAATAGGTAAATGTCTTTTGTTAATGTTGTGCTAGATGTGTTCCATTTTTTACGTGAAAGCAAATAATTATGAAGCCCAGGCAACATAAACACTGATTAAAAGAGATTAAACGTCTTCCGACAAAATGTCATCCCACCCAGACTTGGAGTTTGCGGTGTTCTTGGAATGTTAACAACCTCCAGCTTTGTCTGGTTTTCCATTATCCCTGAATCTCGAGGGAGGGGGAGCCTCAACATTAGGGGTCCTACGTGAAGCTCGCCATTTTGTCACATCATCTCTCTGCTAATAGATGAAATTTCATTGAAACTGATTCTGTGACATTTTCTTATAATTCAGAAGGGATCAGATTTTTACAAAGAAGAAGTTTTCTGCTTTTTTATTTTTTACCAGAACACAGTTGACTTGATCTTACCATTTCAATAATGTTCCAGACCTGATTCAGTCAATCTTTAATCCTCTGTGGAATAAAAGTCTTCTAAAGCGCTATATAAATGGGAGCTATTATTCTCTAACAATGACATTTTTCAGCCAACAGCAGCAGGTACAGAAAATGTGGGAAGTGAGAATTCATCATTTTACAAACCACCATTGAAATGGACTCACTTGGGTACAGGTCAGGATAAATTGCTACTGCTTTTGGCAAAGTCATCCAATTATTTCCCATTAAGGGTTAATTTTGAGACTGGGCCACAAAAGTAGAATCTTGTCTGCCTTTTCTCTCATTTTCTTTAATAAAAATCACTAGCATTTTCTCTTCTCAATTATTTTTGCTTCTCACAGTCAAACAAGATATTCCAGTATCCTGTGGTTATTTCACAAATTACTCACTCTCTCATCTAGCCTCTCTCTGCTCTGCTTTCCTCCTAGTCTATTTTCTTTCACATAGGCAAGGCATTTAATCTCCCATCTATATATCCACCTACTCTTTTTAGTACGTATGTCTGTATATATACCTTACACACTTATTTGTATTAGTGTTACTTCTATGTCCGTGCTTATCACAGTGCACTCACTTTTGTGTATGGTGGCATATAAACTTGTACATGAACATATTTATGTAGGTGTAGGTTTGGAATTGGGGTTTTTTTTTGCATGTGATTTTTCAGACCCTTCAAATGGCAAATGAACAGGGAATGAACAGGAAAAGAATTAGAGACTGGTTTGCCTTTTGGAAATCTCCCTGGAATAGAGGCCCATCTTTTATAACACAAATGTTGCTCCAGTGACATCGCTTGATTGCAGATTGTATGTAATCCAGTTTTCAAGCCTGGATCACGCATTACACATGTAATATTATAGTCTCCAAAGAACTGAGGCTGAGGATCAATGAAATTAAGTGGCATGAGTGTAACACATTGCAAGCGAGGACTTATACAAGAGAGATGGAGTAAACAAATCAACAGATATTAAAGGTCAGAAAAGAAGATGGGTCAATCCTACAGTAAGAGCAAGGGATAACTAAAGGCTAACTAAAAATAACTAAATTCTTCACACTCTATTGGTATCCAGCAATGACGAGAGTAAAAGAAATAGTGCTCCTAGAACATTTGGAAAGATTTAGGATAGGATTACTCAAGACTAGTAGGCATGGATGGGTTGTGATCATATCACTGAGATAGTCAGTGGCTCAATAGATAAAGCCCTGTGCACAAAGTCCTGAGTTCAAATCTGATCCTTGACACTTACTAGATAGATGGTCCTTAGTAATTTACTTAACTTCTGTTTGCCTTATTTTCCTTAACTGTAAAATGAGGGATAATAACAGCACCTGCTTTGCAGGGTTGTTGTGAGGATCAAATGAAATCTTGTAAAAAAGTGCTTAACAAAGTGCTTAAAAAAGTGCCTGGCACATGATGGGTACTCTATAAATGCTTATTCCCTCCTCTTTCCCCCTTCATTGGTAGGAGTGGTAGTGATGGTGGGGGTATGTGTGTGAAGAAATACTTCAATGAGATGATAGATTAATTGTCATATCCAATCTAGGTGCTATGGGTGACAGTCTTCATTGTGCTAACAATCTAATAGGAGGAATGACATGTCCAGAAATAACAACAGTATGAGGCCGTGTGATAAGTACCATAAAAAATGGACAAGCAAAGCACTAGGGGAGCTCGGGGAGGGAGAGACCACTTTAAGCTGGGGGCTATCAGACAAAGTTCATGGTGGAGGTGGTGTTAGAGCAAGTCTTGAAGAATAGGCAGGATTGCGTAGGAAGGCAATGTCATAAACAAAGGTATGAAGACTGGAAAGACTAAAAAAGCTAGGAAATAATAGTCTTACCTGACTGGAGTCTAGGAAGCTTTTAGCCAAGTAGTGAGTGATAGTGTTGAAAAAGATATTGGTGATGAATTTTGGAAGGCCTTTAATAATAGTCTAAGGTGTTGGCATGTGGTTGGTTGTTGTTTTTGGTAGTGGTGGTGGAGGATTGTTGTTATTGTCATTGCATTTAGTAAGATCAATCAATATTTATTGAATGCTTACTATGTGCCAGGCACTGTGCTAAGTTCTGGAGATACAAAAAGAAGCCAAAGACAGTGCCTGCCCTCAAGGAGCTTGCAACCAAATGTGTAAATATGAGTGAATTAAATAATCGGTGATGGATGAGACTAATCTGGCTGTAAGTAGTGGGACAGATTAAAATGAAGAGAATCAGACATGGGTGAAGTATATTGTAACGATGCAGGTAAGTGATAGCATGAGTCTCAACTATTGTGCTGGAGTAGAATAGAAAGGATGTTAGAGCTGATCTGAAAGCAAAACTCCCAGGATTTGAAGAGTGATTGGGATGATGCATCAGGAAGAGGGATGAATTCAAGGTTACTTCAAGATTTTGAGTGAGGGAGGATGGTAGCACCTCGAACAAAAATAGAAAAGCCAGGAGGAAAAAAGAAGTTTGGAGATAGAAGGGAAGAAATGGTAAGTACAGTTTAGGACATATATTTTAGGAGCCAAAATGGCATCAAAGAATCATAGAATCTCAGAATTGGAAGGATGTTTGATGCTATTTAGTTCAACCATAACTTCAATCATAAATTCCCTTTACAATATACCCAATAGACCATCAACCACTAACTCACAACCAAACCCATCCCATTTTGTATAGCTATAAATATTATGAAGCATTTTTTCTAATATTGCTATTAAAAATACTAAATCTTCAAAGAAGGTCTACCTTGCTACCTCTTTGTGGTATAGAGAAGATCCTGTTCTTAAAGCCTCTGTCGAAGAAACTCTTGTTCTGATAGGTTCTACCAGTCTGGAACAGCTTTGAATATGGTACTGGCAGAATGACTGACTGTGTCTAGAGGACAAACCAAACTAAATATGATGAGGATCACCACCAGTAGGATGGTCACTGGGTGGTAAAATCTTTGGCCATAACAATGCATGAATCAGAGAAGAATAGAAGTGGCCCTCACTCTTATGTAGCTCTCTTTTCTATCTGCAGGGATGGTGGCAGAAAAAGGGGTAGAGGATGCTAGAAATTACATAGTTTTAAGACTATATATAACCTTTAGAAGGGCAGTGTGGTATAATGGAGAGAGGACTGGCCTTGAAATCCTAAATCAAGACACATCCCTAAATTAAGACACATTTCCCCTCTGTGCACATAAGGCCCCCTTATAAGAGTGGGATCGAACTTAACGTAGAAAGGTAGTAAGGCACATAGGCGGCAAAGTGAGCACCTCCCAACCCTGGCTCTGGAGGCTTCCTTCAGCCCTTGGAGATTCCTTGAGAAATTTCCCCTTGACTAAAGCTTTCTTCTGGGTTCCTGGGATCAGAGATTTCTAGAGTAGATGGCTGTCATTCTCTATAACATGAGGAGCCACACACCCTGAGGCTGCATCTTCCCTAGGCTACACTTCTGTATCTGTCTATGTTTGTGTTTATCTACGTCTTCGTGACTGGTGTTGGTTGGATGTGTTGTCTCCCAAACAATGTGTCGTCTCCTGTTTGGGTCTCTCCAACAACATGATTAGCTTTTGGCAGGGGCTGTGGGAGTGAGGTGTAAAGTTGGGGGAGCGCATGGCAGGAAATGTAATTCTGTACTTTCTTCATCCCCACTTATCTCTGTTATAGGCACATGGGTCTGCCTTCTCCAGGGGATCCTCTGCCTTAGGTTTCCACCATTTGTCTGATTATCTGAGTGCTGAATTGTGTTTTTTCCTAGACCAAGAACACTCTCTTCTCTCTGTCTATAAATAGATGGACACATATATACATACACATACATGAATTGTGTACATATACACAAATGTGTATAGATGTACAAACAGAAGAAATCTGAGTCCCAGATATATGAATATATACACATACATGCACATATATATTTAGATTTGTGTGAATAATTATTTATAATTTTGAGGGCTTTAAAATTTTTCTGGAGCATATTTTCATAGATTGATATGGTATGGTTATAAAGACATAGTTTTAGCCTGCATGTAGATTTTTAGAGACCAAATATCATAAAGATCTTTGTATCCATAGAGTTATAAAACAGGAGCAGATTTAGCATCCCTTTGCTCCTCTTGAATTAATTTGTTTTAAATTTCATTTTGGGGACGAAGCAAAGATTTCTGTTTTTCGTGAGGAATGGCTCCAGTGACAACAGGAAGCTAAAAAACCAATGAGCCACTGAATGAATAGTTGCTATAGGGGAAGGAACATTAAAATTGGAGCCAAAAGACCTAGATTTTGAGTATTAATTCTACCACTTGCTAGTTATGTGACCTTGAGGAAGGCATTTAACCTTTTTCAGACCCAGTAATTTCTTCATGCCATTCATTTACAAAAAAACATTGTAGTAATATGCATGCTATTTAACTAATAGGATTATAATGAGGATCAAAGTAGATAGTGTATGTAAAGTTTTTTGTAACTGTAAAATGCTAATGAAATATAAACTGTTATTAAATTTGTAGATTAAATGCCCACTTCCTCCCTTCTTTCATTTATCCAGAATCCTCTTAATTATCTAGAAAATAGAAAGGGGTGAGGTGGGGAAAAGAAAGGAACAGGAAAATGACAAATCCCCCCCCAAAGCTTGCTAAAAGATTTGACCTAAATACTGAAGAAAAATCTTGACTATAAAGTCAATCAACAAGGCATTATTAAGTACCTAATATGTGCAAGGTACTATACTGAGTATTGAGGAAACAAAAATATAAAAGACAGTACTTCAACTGAAAGAGCTAATTAGTAATTAATGGTAGAGACAACCTGCAAACAACTATGTAAAACAAGATATATACATAGTGAATATGAGATAATCAAAAGAAGAAAGGTACTCTATTTCCTATTCAGTAAGAAAATTTCCATGAAAGGGTAAAAAATGGACTACCCAAGCTAATTCATTTTAGTGGCAACTTGTTCGTGGCATGATTGTTAGCACAAACATGCTTTCATTACCATTTTGATTCCCTATATTTTTAAGTGGACTAAATTTCAACATTGTGATATAAATATTTATTTATTTGGCTTATCCATTTCTAAATGATCTCAAACTTCATAAAAGAGTAATTTATCTGCATATTACTGTCAGGGTTTTTTTGTGTGTTTTTAGACTCCTCTGTGCCACTGGTTTTGTGACATTGGAGAAATCCAGCTCTGCTTCATGATTTTTTTCCTCTGGAAACTTAGTCTAATATTGATTCGAAAGAGTCCTGGAAGAAGGATGCATTAGTAAGCATCTAAGGATTTAGATCAGACCCCAAAGCATTGTTGTCATTGCTACAATATGCCAGCTTTGGCTCCTTGGGCAGCTAACAATTCCCCCTCTCAGTAATCTCACTGCTCTTTGTCCAAAGCCTAATCTCCAACCTGGCTAATTATCACCTGCCAAGGCCTGTGCTGGGCACTCCATGGCTCAACAAGAACCTTCCTACAAGTAGGAGACAAAAGGCATCATGCCTCCTCCCACCCCTTTAATGTTGGTCTCTTCAAGGTAGATGATATCTGAGAAAAAGTCTGGCAGCACTAATAAAAATGCTTCCATAGCATTCCATTCCCTGAAGAGATCAAGAAAGGGGATTAGGATAGGCCAGAACAAAAATTCTAGGTGGGGGTGGTATTGGCACAGCAAGATGCGAATGAAGCTGGTCTCCTTTCCATTCCATCAGCCAATACCCTCTGAATAACCAAGTACTCAAGACAGTATACTAATCACTAAGATACAAAGATGAATAAAACATAGTCTACAGTATTCCTATCTTCAAAGAACTCATCACCTGGGTAGGAAGGTGAGACAAATAGACATATAATAAAGACAGAATGGGCTAAGTTCTATGGGGAGAGTACCAACAAGTTACTAAGATATGTGGGAGGAGAGATTACTCCATTTTTTAATTACATGGCCTTCCCCACAGGTTGAAAAACAATTCCAATTTTAAGCAACAAAAAATAAGCTCTTCAATATTAAAAAAAATGAAAACAGTACTCTAACCTTGGAGATATTCTATGCCAAAGCAATGAGCCAGCTATATTCTGGGAACCTGGCAAGTAGGAAAGAATGCTGGTCCTTAGTTGCAGCTACTTTACTTTGAAGAAGACTTTTATTAACTGATGTAGAGTGAAGTGAACAGAGATATAAGAACAATATGACTGGGTGTCCTAAAAGTCTTAGTGCAGTTTTAAGGTATAAGAGATTTCATTCCAGATAAGTGAAAGGAGGGAGGAAGTGGGCATTTAATCTTCAGATTTAAAAATAATTTTTTTTCTATGGTAATTTACAGTTGTAAGAAACTTTACATGCACTATCTCCTTTGATCTTCATAATAGTCCTATTACCTAAATAACATCACATTATTACTCTGTTTTGTAAAGAAATGAGATAAAGCTATTACAACTTAAAACTGCTCTAAGACTTTGGGGACACCCAGTAGATATAATGGCTACAATAATGTAGATGAAAAGAGCAACCAAACTCAGGTTAATTGCAACAAACACTTTTGGTCTCAGAAAACAAATGATAAAACACATACTTTTTTATCTCAATAGAGAGGTGGGGTGCTACAGGAAGGAAAGAAGGAAGGAAGGAAGGCAGGCAGGCAGGCAGGCAGGCAGGCAGGAAGGAAGGAAGGAAGGAAGGAAGGAAGGAAGGAAGGAAGGAAGGAAGGGAGGGAGGGAGGAAGGGAGGGAGAGAGGGAGGAAGGGAGGAAGGAAGGAGAGAAGGAGGGAGGGAGGAAACAAGGAAGGAAGGAAGGGAGAGAGGTAGGGAGGAAGGAAGGAAGAAAAGAGGGAGGGAGGAGCAAATAAATGAAAAAAAATTACCAAGTATTTACTATCTGCTAAGCTCTGGAGACACAATTTAAAAGAAAAATACAGCTCCTGATGTCATTCTGTTAGAGAGAGGTAATACCTATAGAATTCAACCCAGAGATCCTAAGAGATCTGAGGTAGTACAGATAGCAAGGCCCAGGAATCTTTAAATTATATCAGGCTATTTGCCCTGTAGGAAAGGGATTCAGGAGGGGACTGACCCACCTCCATTTGGAAAGGATAATTAAGTGATTTATTGCTCATGGTTGCAGGAATAGCAAACAATAGAGCTGGGATTTGAATTCATGTCCTCTAGACTCCAAATGCACTGAGTTTTTCTATTATACCACCCATCCTGTCATATGATAGTGGTATAACAGAAAACAAGTGCTACGGTATTAATATAAAATTAGGATTTTCAGCAGGATGAAATAATTGTAATGCCTTACATTTTTTAATGCAAGCCTTTATGCTTCACAAAGTACATTCACACCTATTTTATCATTTGATTATTTTTTTTAAGTAACAATCTTACTCTTCTACACAACATTGGCATCTCCCCTTGAGAAGCACCTGGAAGCCACTGCTAATAAAGAAGGCAATGGTTTATCTGCTCACACCTAAGCCTTGTGGACTGCCCTGGCTATCAGTTCGCCTCCAGGTGCAGTTCAAGGCATTGATTCTTAATCTCTAGCCTTCTGTGAGGTCTGAAGCCAGCTAACCTTACTGATTGCCTCTCTTCCTGTGCACTCTCAGGACACTTGAAATCTGTTGGAAGATATCCAGATTTAGATTCAGTGGATTCTAAAAGGCAGAGCTCCTTCCGTAAAGGGACTGGAATTCTGAGTTTCTCTTCCCTTCTAGTCTAATACTGCACAAATCAGTTGCCAGTTAGGGCATGAGGCAAAGTCCATCTGGTTAGTCGGGCATTTGCCCAAAAAATTTTTAAAAAATCTTTTCACAAGAAAAACACAAATCCTGACTAAAAAAAGGCAGGGGGTAGGGTAGGGGAATGAAGCATCGCAGGTATGGGCTCCTCTAAGGAGGATGATGCCCCCATTTGTGTGCATAGAATAATAAACTGAAATTTATTTTAAATCAATGATTCCTATCCTGATTTTCTTTCGAAGGGTTTTATTAGTTCTGCCTGTGGTCCTACTCCTGGGCCACTAGGGTTTTCTTTTCCTCAGGTACTTTCAAAGTGCCTCTGGAGGCAGTCCCCTGATCTGATCTCTTCCCATTTGCAGGGAACTCCATGCCCCTATCTTCTGGCCTGGCTGGCTGCCCAACCAGATTCTAGCTTCTCCCCTTACTGGTCCACTTGCTTGACCTGCTTAATATTCTCAGAAGATCTTTCCTCATATTTCACTGAATAAAACTGAGGCCATTCACCAACAGATTACTTTTCTCTCCCTCCTCCTTAACTCAAATCTCTCAGTTGCCTTCTGCAACTATCTCCACCTTCACTCATCTCATACATTGAGGTGTCCCTTCTTGCCAAAGCACGCCCTTCTACATGCACAAGTAATCGTATTTCATCCTACCTCTTCCAGAACATCGCTGTCATCCATGCTCTCTTATCTTCAATCTCTCTTTGTCTACTGGCTGCTTCCTTACTAGGACAATCCCTTCAGATTGTTTGAACTCCAATAATATCCTAAGCATCCAAACTGCCTTGCTCTACTCTAAAAATGCCCTTTCTGTGTCAGCAACTTCAAAGACCAGATAAGATTGACAAGGGGTATCTTTACTGTTGGTGACAGGATGTCTGCAACCAGAACAGTGGGATTTCTCTTATTTTGATATTCCAGAGACATTTGCATCTTGTGATCATAATCTCTAAGTGACATTACCTTGTCAATCGTCTTGTTCAACTAAGAACTTCTTGTCTCATGATATGGAGATGATGAACTGGACTTGGGATTGTTACTTAAACCTTGTCTTTCTTCTTTCAGACAATCAGAAGTTTGCTTCTGATTCCACGATCGTGTATCTGCTAGCTTCAAAGGAATAAACAATATGAATTTATATATCACCTAGCTTGTTTGCCTCCTTTAACCAAACTTTCTGGGAGACACTATCTACAAACATACTCCTATCTGTCCCATCCTTAAAAAACTCTTGCCTCATCCATCCATCCATCCCTAATAGCCATTGTCCCTTATCTTTTCTCCCTTTCAGGACTAAACTCCAGGAGAAGGTGATCTACAATTGATGTCTCCACTTCCGTTCCTCTCACTTTCTTCTTAACTCTCTATAGCCTGGCTTCTACCCTCATCATTCAAATCAAACTTCTCTCTCCAAAGTTATTAATGGTCTTTTAATTGCCAATTGTAATGGCCTTTTCTCATTTCTCATTCTTCTTGACCTGTCCATCACCCTCTTTTCTTTTATACTCTCTTCTCACCATATTTTCATGAATTTGCTTTCTCCTAGTTTTCTTCCTACCTGTCTGACAACTCCCTTTCAGTCTCCTTTATTGGGTCTTCATCTAGGTCACACCCACTAATGTAAATGTTCTAAAGGGCTCTGTCCTGGGCCCTCTTTTCTAACCTATATTTTCTAACTATTCCACTTGGTGATCTCATCAACTCCAATGAATTCAATTATCATCTCCATGCTGATAATCTAATATACTTATCTAGCCCTAACCTCTCTACTGACCTCTAGTATCACATTTCAAACTGGATGTTCCATAAACATCTTATGCTCAAAAATCAAAAACTGAACTCATTATCTTTCCCCTCAAACCTTCCCCTCTTCCTAACTTTCTTATTACTTTCAATGATATCACCATCCTCCCAGTGAACCACACTGGCAACCTAGGTGTCATCATGGATGCTTCTCTTTCTCTCTCGCTCCCATATTTCCCCAATTTGTGGCCAAATCCTATTTTTTCTACATTCGTAACATCTCATTTATATGCCCTCTTCTCTATTCTGTTACCTCGATGCAGGCCCTTATCACCTCACACCTACATTATTGCAATAGTATTGTGATTGGCCTATCTGCTGCAAGTCTCTCACCACTTCTGTCTGTCCTTTATTTGAGTACCAAAGAGATTTTCCCAAAGTACAGGTCTGGCCATATTACCAATGCCACCCCCACTCCAGTGCCTCCTTCTCACCTCAGAAACAAATATGAAATCTTGTATTTGGCATTCAAGGACCTTCATAACATGTCTCCCCCACCTTTTTAGTATTCTTACACCTTATACCCTCCGCCCACAACATACACAGAGATATAATAACACTGGCCTCCCCCTGCTGTTCCTTGAACAAGATGCTCCATCCGCCATCTCCAATCATTCTCGTTGGCTGTCTCCCATGACTGGGATATTCTCCCTCCTTATATCTGTCTTTTGGCTTCCCTAACTTCAAGTCTTAACTAAAATTTCATCTGATATAGGAAATTCCCCTTAATTCTAGTGCCTCCCTTCTTTTGATTACCTTTAATTTATCTTGTATATAACTTGTACATATTTGTTTGTGTGTTTTCTCCTCCATGAGATTAAGCTTCTTTTGAGCAGGGACATTGTCTTTTGCCTTTCTTTGTATCACCAGTACTTACAACAGTGCCTGGAACATAGTAGGCACTTGTAATGCTTGTCGAGTGAATGACTTACTTTGTAGTCACCTACAAATATCTATTGTGGTCCAGTTAGTCTGATTGGTTTGGCTTACTTCTTGATCAGTACTTCTCAACATAGTTGACTCAGTTGAATGACAATCTATTCCAAAATCACAACTAACAAATTTGGTGCCCAGAGTAGACCATTCGAGGGGATAGAGAGGTGGTAGTTATGGACAGTCAGGCCAAGGCACCACAATGACACTACTTGGAAACCTCTTCTGAGGTAAAGGAGATGAGTAGACCAGTCACAGAGGAATGTGTCTTGAGTGTGACCATCTCAGCAGGGAGGAGAAGCTTACCATCTGGAAGCTTTCTCTTCCTGTTTAAGTCATTATTCTTGCTAACTAGGTCTCTAGCTAAGTTATTTTCCCTATACTACAGAAGGAGCACAAATATGGTCAGTGGCCTCTAAATTCCGGTGCTTTGGGGCAAAGCACCAGCTGTCCTACCCTAGTTATGGATCTGATCCGCAAGAACAAAGATGGCTGAATAGGTTTTGCCTGGCATGCATGTTCTTTCAGCCAACACATAGAGATTTGAATTTGATTACTCTCTGCATTTAAGGCAAATCAATAATTTTTTCATGCCTTTTTGGTGAGTATGAAAATTGTTTCTAAGTGAATATTGGCTTTTGGTGTTGATGTATAATAAAGAGCACCTCCATAAGTACTTAATTTACTGTATTACAAGCAAGAGATTTAGATGCTAGGATAAATTTCTCTCTGTGAAAATCATATTACCCACAATTTATTCTCAGTAATATTAGCAATATCGCTACATAGGGTAAAGGATGAAAAGAGCAGGTAAAATATAGGGCCTTTTCCCTTTCCTTTCCTTTCCTTTCCTTTTTGTAAGATGTGCCTTTCCATTTAAAACACTAAAGCAGACTTCTAGTTAATATGGAAACCTGGTAAATTACACTCCAACAATGATCTAAAAAGAGCACTAAAATGAAAAATGACAAAAGCTACCTTTTTCATCCCAGAACTGTACAAAAACATAGCCAGAAGCCATGAATCATGGAAGAAGAGTCATATCAGAAAAACCAATATGAAAGCTGGTAAACAAATTGGGAACCCTTGCTAGTTCTTTGGCCTGGGAAGCTCCTTAGAGTAAAGAGACCACGTGGCACCAGGATAGGAAAAATCCTAGGTGGAGAGGAATCAAAGTAGCATTGGTCTATCTACGGAAGACCTGAGGATACAAAAGAAATAGCATTCCAATCATGGAAGTCCCAAGGTGGAACAGAAAAGCACTCAGAACACTGACTGGAGAAGTACAATTGGAGGATTGAAGAGTACACCTAGGCCCCTAATACGGAAAACTCCAGAAAGTATGAAAACCCTAACCAAGGAAGCCCAGTAGACTAGGGACTACCCATTCCCCTGACTAAGGAAGCCCTAGGGCAAAGCAGAATACTTCCCAGGTCCTTGATGAAGGAAACCTCAGAGAAGAAATAAGACCACTCAGTGACCTAGCCAAACCACAGAAAAATACCTAAGCCTACCAGAAATCAGAGCACAAACACAACAAGGGAAGTAAAAAGTAGAAGGAACCAAGGAAAATGAAGTTAGGATCAGACAGAACATATTTACCCCATCTAAAAGTTTGTGAGAGTGGTAGAGCCTGGTCCTAACACTAAGTAACAATTCAAGAAGTAAAGCTAGAAAAAATGAAAAAACACAAGAAAAACTAGTGATAAAGAAACATTATGGAGCTAGACACTCAAGACAAACTCAAATGTATATCATCTCTATGCAAAGCCTCAATAAAATATATATATATATTTCCAAGTGCTATTGAATTGCTGGAATAAATGAAGGAAAAGTTTTTTTTAAATGGTCATATAAATTAAAAGAAATCTCTAGAGAAAAGGCCAGTCAGCTATGGCCCAAGAACTAAATGTCTGTCCCCTTTCTCCCACCTGTTTTTTATAGTCCTTGGCTGTGAATGATATCCCTTGCTCTAGAGGCATGAATCAGAAGGATAATAAAGAGGTACATAATAAAGGAAGTACAAAATAAAAGATGATAAAGAAAGTACAAAAATCCTATATAAATAATATAATCTCTGAAAATTAGAATGGACCAGAAAGAGATCAGTGATTCCATGAGACAAGAAATTTAACAAGACCCAAAATGTCAGAAAATAGATTATCTCCTACCAAAAATAGCTAACCTGGAAAACAAAGGGGAAAGAAATATAATCTAAGAATCATTAGAAAATATGAATTAAAAAATGCACTAATCTATTAGGCCAGGTAACAAAGTTAAAAATAGAATCTATGAATCACCTCCTAAAAGAAGCCCCAAAATAAAAACTCCAAGGAATGTCATAGCCTAAATCCAAAGCTCCCAGATTAAAAAAAAATACTGTAAGAAGCCAGAAAGAAAAATTTCAAGTACCAAGAAGCCAAAGTTGAAATTACAAAGAACCTAGCAGCTAGCACTTTAAAGAAAAGGAGAACTTGGAATACAATATTATAGAAAGCAAAAGGTAAAAAGCTTGCAAGCAACAATAACTTACTCAGAAATTTTGAGTAAAATCTCATAAAGGAAAGATGAGACTTTTAACAAAATGGAGGACTCCCAAGTATTTCTGATGAAGAGAACAGAGTTGAATAAATACAATGAAAAGTATACATGGAGAGGGGGTGGAGCCAAGATGGCAGCTGGAAAGCAGGGACTTGCTTAAGCTGTCCCCCAAATCCCTCCAAACACCTGTAAAAAATGGCTCTGAACAAATTCTAGTGCTTTGGAATCCATGAAATAGCAGAGGGAAGCAGGTCTCCAGCTCAGGACAGCCTGGATGGTTGCTAAGAAGGGTCTATTGCACCATTTTGGGAGCAGAGCCTGGGGGCAGAGTGCAGCCTAGCTTGGGCCACTCCAGGACAGACCACACTGGGAGCTGGGTGGAGCAGGCCTGAGGGCCGTGAATCATTGAGCTGTGGCAGTTACCAGACTTCTCAACCCACAAATGCCAAAGACCATGGAGCAGGTTAGTGGGAAAACTGCTGGACTGGTTAGAGAGCAGTCTGGTCTAGCCCTCAGGGTGGCAGAGGTGGCACAGTAGTGATGGTGGCAGCAGCAGGAAGTTCCTGTGGCTGCTTCCAGAGCTCCAGAATCAGCTGCTTCTGGAGTCTCTGGCTCACACTGTGGGAGGAATCAAGCAGTGGATCACAGCAGGAGTGCAAGGAATGCTTTGCTGGCAGTTTCTCTTGCTTAGCTTTGGTTGGATCTGAGTCACCATCCTGGTTGGCAGTTCTTGGTGGAGAATGAGCACTGCTGGGGCAGAGCTTGTAGTGACTGTGAGGTAGAAGTAGCTCTGAAAACAGCAGCACACCCCCTAAAGCTTGGGACAAAGTATTCTCTACTCTACAAGCACTGATACCCTGACAAAAAGCTCAAAGGTCAAGTAGTTGGCTGGTAACATGAACAGGCAGAGAAAACAAACTCAGACTCAGACTCAGACTTTAGAATCTTTTTTTGGTGACAAAGAAGATCAAAACATACAGCCAGAAGAAGTCAACAAAGTCAAAGACCCTACATCAAAAGCCTCTGAGAAAAATATGAACTGGTCTCAGGCCACGGAAGAGCTCAAAAAAGATTTTGGAAAGCAAGTAAGAGAAGTAGAGGAAAAATTGGGAAGAGAAATGAGAGTGATACAAGAAAATCATGAAAAACAAGTCAATCACTTGCCAAAGGAGACCCCAAAAAATACTGAAGAAAATGACACCTCAAAAAATAGACTAATCCAAATGGCAAAAGAGCCCCAAAAAGCTAGTGAGGAGAAGAATGCCTTGAAAGGCAGAATTAGCCAAATGGAAAAGGAGGTCCAAAAGACCACTGAAGAAAATACCACCTTAAAAATTAGACTGGAGCAAGTGGAAGCTAGTGACTTGATGAGAAATCAAGATATTATAAAACAGAACCAAGGGAATGAAAAAAATGGAAATATTGCATTGGAAAAACCACTGACCTGGAAAATAGATCCAGGAGAGATAATTTAAAAATTATTGGACTACCTGAAAGCCATGATAAAAAAAAAGAGCCTAGATATCATCTTTCAAGAAATTATCAAGGAGAACTGCCCTGATATTCTAGAGCCAGAGGGTAAAATAGAAATTGAAAAGTCCACCAATCACCTCTTGAAAAAGATCCCAAAACAAAAACTCCTAGGAATATTGTCACCAAATTCTAGAGTTCCCAGGTCAAGGAGAAAATACTGCAAACAGTCAGAAAGAAACAATTTGAATATTGTGGAAACACAATCAGGATAACATAAGATCTAGCAGCTTCTACATTAAGGGATCAAAGGGCTTGGAATATGATATTCATGAGGTCAAAGGAGCTAGGATTAAAACGAAGAATCACCTACCCAGCAAAACTGAGTATAATGCTCCAAGGCAAAATATGGATTTTTCAATAAAATAGAGGACTCTGAAGCTTTCTCAATGAAAAGACCAGAGCTGAATAGAAAATTTGACTTTCAAATACAAGAATCAAGAGAAGCATGAAAAGGTAAACAAGAAAGAGAAATCACAAGGGACTTCCTAAAGTTGAACTGTTTTGTTTACATTCCTACATGGAAAGATAATGTCTACAATTCATGAGATCTTTCTCAGTATTAGGGTGGTTGAATGGACTATACATATACAAAGTAGGGGGAGCACAGAGTGATTTGAATATGAAGGGATGATATCTAAAAAATAAAATTAAAATTAAGGAGTGAGAGAGGAATATATTGAGAAAGGGAGAGATAGAATGGGATGAATTATTTCATGTAAAGTGGCAAGAAAAAGCAGTTCTGTTGGAAGGGAAGAGGGGGCAGGTGAGGGGAAATGAGCAAATCTTGCTCTCATCAGAGTTGACTTGAGGAGAGAAAAACATACACACTCAATCGGGTATCTTACCCCACAGGAAAGTTGGGAGAAGGGAATAAAAATGGGGGATGACAGAATGAAGGACAGATGGGGGAGGAGGTAATCAAAAGCAAACACTTTTGAAAAAGGACAGGGTCTAGGGAGAAAATTGAATAAAGGGGGACATGACAAGATGGAGGGAAATATAGTTATTCACAACATGATTATTGTGAAAGTATTTTGCATGATGATACATGAGTGGGCTATGTAGAATTGCTTGCTTTCTTAGGGAGGGTGGGTGGGAAGGGAAGAGGGGCAAGAATTTGGAACTCAAAGTTTTAAAAGCAGATGCTCAAAAAAAAGTTGTTTCTGCATGCAGCTGGGAAATAAGATACATAGAGAATTGGGCATAGAAATCTATCCTGCCCTACACGAAAGTAAGGGGAAAGTGGATGTGGGAGGGCTGGGAAGTGGGGTGACAGAAGGGAGGGCTGACTAGGGAAAAGGGCAATCAGAATATATGCCATCTTGGAGTGGAGGGGAGAGTAGAAACGGGAAGAAAATTTATAACTCAAAATCTTGTGGAAATCAATGTTGAAAACTAAAATATTAAATAATAAAGTATGAAAAAGATGAGGGCAGAATTGGGGGGGAAGAGAATAGGTGAGACATTTCTATGGGTGGAAGACATGGCAAGAATGTGCTGATTTCTGAGGTTTTGTTTTTCCCTATTGTTTTTATTGATCGATACATTACATTTGACTAATCTGTCAGTATCAAGTCACATTGATGGGATTAGATCATAAAATAATAGAATGTCAAAGGTGGAAAGAACTTTTTAAAATCATCTAAGGAATATTCATTTTACAGAAAAAAATAGGGCCCAGAGAAGAAAAGTGACTTACCCAAGGTCAGACAGCTAATTAGTTGCTCTTTATCTACACTTTCCCAATAAACAACTCTTCATATCTGCTAAAAAAAGAAGTATACATGAGTCAAGGAGACATAGATAAGTAAAGGCATTAAAGCAATTAGAAGACTACACAGTAATCAATTTTTAAATATTATAATAGAAGAAACAAGTGTTCCTTAATAACTCTAATTTCCTTAAGGATCATAGGAGTAAATAAGATGGAGAACCTAAAAGAATTCTGTTTTATTTAATACTCTTAAGAGAAAAAATAAGAAGGAAGAAAAAATACACTGGGTAACAAAGTGGGAGGAAGAGAGTAGAACAGGTCCTCTCACATAATCAGCATGCACAAGAAAACTATATGAACATATGGAAAAAGATATGGATGCAGTTGTGTGCACGTGAGTCTCACTTTCATCTTAAATGTAGATGGTTTGAAAATTTGAATTCAAAGAGACAGGTAGACAGAGTCTGGCATAGAAAGACATTAAAAATCAACTAGATGGTGGCTGGAAAGCAGGGACTAGCATGAGCTCCCCATCAAGTCCCTCAAAAAATCTATAAAAATGGCTCTGAACCAATTCTAGAACTGCAGAACCCACAAAATGGCAGAGGGAAGCAGGGCTCTAGCCCAGGACAGTCTGGATGGTCTCTGGGTAAGGTCTGTCCCACACGGAGCTGGGAGCTGAGGGGAGTGGAGCTGAGCGGAGCAGAGTCTAGTGTGGGTGGTGTGGACCAACAAGACCAGAAGCCAGGCGGAGCATGCCCTAGCATCCTGAATCAGTGAGCTGTGGCAGTTACCAGACCTCTCAACCCACAAACACCAAAGACAACAGAGAAGGTTAGTGGGAAAACCTGCGGAGACAGGGAGTTTGCGGTTCGGCTATCGCCCCTGGAGCAGCGGAGGTGGGACAGCTACAGAACTACAGCTGCAGTTGCTTCTGGCCCCAGGCCCACCTGGTGGGAGGAATTAAGTGGCAGATTACAGCAGGAGTGCAGAGCCTGCTGAAGATCTAAGTCCGGTCCTGGTTGGGAGTTCTTGGGGAAGAAGGAGTGCTGGTGTGCCAGTGCATCCGCCCAAGCGTGGAACAGAGAACTCTTTAGTCTACAAGCAGTCATACCCCAATGAAAAACTCAAGGGTCAAGTAAGTTGGCTGGGAGCATGGCTTGCTAAAGCAGACCCCAAAAAATACTGAAAAATATACTGAAATATACTGATTTAGAAAGGCAAGTTAGAGAAGTAGAGGAAAAATTGGGAAGAGAAATGAGAAGGATGAGAGAAAACCATGAAAAACAAGTCAATGACTTGCTAAAAGAGACTCAAAAAAATACTGAAAAATATACTGAAGAAAACAACACCTTAAAAAATAGACTAACTCAAATGGCAAAAGAGCTCCAAAAAGCCAATGAGGAGA
>CM053627.1:98655710-98672881 GCA_028646595.1 Phalanger gymnotis | reverse complement strand
GAGAATGGAAAGAGACCAGAGACAACAGGAATTGCCAATCCCATAGAGCTCTTTTATTACTACTGGCATGCCAGGGACTCCATCCTAAAGATGAGAGACCCCGACTCCAGGTTTAAGGCAGAATTTATAGGGTACAGAAACAAAGAAGCAGTTAATTAAGGTACAAAGGCAATTAGTGCACACAGCTAAGTCAGCATTCCGTTCTTATCAGTTCCTGGGGTCCGGTCCTTGTCGGTTCCTGGGGCAGTTCCTGGGGCAGGGCGTCCTGACGCCTCCAGTTTGTCTTCTTATCTGTAGAGACTGATCCCACCTGGAGGTAGTAACTCTTTGGGGCAATTCGACCTTCTCGGGAAGTAGTAAATCTTATAGGGTCTTATCCCAAGGTTACAACTCTTGGAATGCTAACCGTCACTCTGTGCCTCCTATATTCTCAGCTATTTTCTTACTAAAACTATTAACCCTTTCCTAGGTCCCTACACTAGATCCCTACACTTGGAGAATTCTGTATACCCAACAATTTCGAACCATTCAGATATTTATATGATCCTTTTTGAGATCATAAATTCGGCCTTCCTACTACAGTCATAAACCATTGAAAGAAGGGAAAATTTCTCAAAGAAAATAACAATGAGACAGTATGCTAAAACTTTTGAGATACAGTGAAAGCAGCACTTAGGAGGAAATTGGAAAATGTATATCTCTATACGCTTTCATCTGAAAAAACAGGAAAGAACATATCAAAGAATTGGGCATACAACTTAAACAAAAAATCAGAAAACCAACCAGTTAACAGCCCTCACTTAAACACCAAAATAGAAATTCACAAATTGAAGCAGAAATGAACAAAACTGAAAGTAAAAATGCCATTGAATGGATCAATAAAAACAGAAGCTGGTTTAAAAAAAAAACAGAACAAATTAGTCTGATTAAAATTTTTTTCTGTATAAAATGGAAAAGGAGAAATAAAAAATGAAGAAATCAATGAAATAACTTAAAACCTATATTGCTCAATTACATTCCTACAAAACTGATCATCTAAATTATATGAATGAATGTCTATAAAAATATGAAATGTGAGATTAACAGAACTAGTAATAGAAATTTAAATAGCCTAAACACAGAAAAAGAAATTGAACAAACCACAAATAAATTCCCAAAGGAACCAATACCAGATGGATTTGCAAGTAGTTTCTATCAAACATTAAAATAAAAATCCATTTTGATGTTCCCTGAATTATTTGTAAAAAAAAAAAAAAGAGGGAGGGAAAAAAAAAGATTCTACTAAATTGTATATTAGAAATATGGTCTGAACCCAAACCAAGATCAGCCAAAGCACAGGCGGAAAGAAAATATAGGGCGATATCCCTGATGAATGTTGATGCAAAGATTTTGAAATTTTATCAAAGAGGTTACATAAATTTAAAAGTTTTTACGATCAGATAGGATTTACATCAGAAACATAAGATTGTAGGGGCAGCTACCTGGCCCAGTGAGTAGAGCACTGGCCCTGGAGTCAGGAGGACTTGAGTTCAAATGTGACCTTTGATACACTAACTGTGTGACCTTGGGCAAATCAACCCCAATTGCCCTGCCTTCCCCACTCCAAAAGAAAAAAGAAATACAAGATTGTTCAATATAAGGAAAATTATAAGAGTAACTGATCATATTAATAACAAAATTATACGTTTATACCAGTACATGCCACAGAAGCTTTTGATAAAATACAACATTTATTGCTGTGAGAAAAAAAGTAAAATATATAGTACATGGCCCTTTTTAAAAGAATATGGTAACAATACTTATAAAAAATCCAAAAGCCATTATTTTATAATAACTAAAACTATAGACCTTTATGATCAAATCAGATATAAAGCAACACTTTAACATAATGTTTAAAATGCTAGCTATAGCAATAAGACAAGAAAAAGGAAATAAAGTCAAAGAGTAAATAAAAGTTTTCTTTTTTGCAAATTATGATAATACACAGAGGACCCTATAAAGAAAACAAAAAAAAATGGAACAATACCTTTAACAAAATAGTAGGATATACATTGACAAAAATCATCACAGTTTCTATATATTACTAACAGAATGGAACAAGAAGAGAGAGAAATTCCATGAAAACAAACTATCGAGGTTTAAAAATATTTAAGAGCCCACCTACTAAGACAGGTGGGATCAATATAAATACAACAACAGAAACCTCCTTGTAGAAATAAAAGCAGACCTAAATAGACAGGTATTAATTATTTATGGTTGGATCATGAAAATATAGTAAAAATAATAATGCCACCTAAATTAATTTGCTTATTCAATTCCTTGCCAATCAAATTACCAAAAGTTTACTTTAGAGAGAAAAATAATAAAACAGTTCATTTGGCAAAACAAAAAGTCAAAGGTCTCAAGGGAAATAATGGAAAACGTGAGAAGGAAAGGGACCTAGCAATATTAGGTCTCAAACTATACTAATTAAAACTATTTGGTACTGATAAAAGAAATAATTGAAAAGTTAATGGAACATATGAGGTGCACAAGATATAGAAGCATTTGACCCTAATAAGTAGAATAATGTTCAATAAACCTCAAATTTCAGCTACTGGGGTAAGGACTCACTTATTCAAGAAAAACTTCTGGGCAGTCTGGCAGAATTTGGGCTTAGATCAAATACATCATATACTGCAATAAACTCCATGTAGATACAGTACTTAGATATTAAAGGCCATATTATAAACAAATTACAAGAGCTCTTTAGAAAATCCCTTTCAAAATTATGGGTAGGGCAAGAATTCATGACCAGACAAAGGAGAGAGTGGATCATAGAAAATAAAAGACAATTCTGATTACATAAAATTGAAAAATTTCTACACAAAAAAATTACAGTTAAAATTAGAATGCAAACAGTTAACTGGGAAAAATCTTTACAGCAAGTTTCTCTGATAAAGGTCTGATATTCAAGATATACAAGGAACTGATTCAAATGTATAAGAATAGCCTTCTGGCAAAGATGGTTGCCTCAACCAGCTGGGCACTCAGCCCAGCTCCCATATACCTACTCCAGCAAAAACCTACAAATCACACCAGACCACATCATGATTAAGAAACCCAATGAGAAAATATAGTAAGTGACCTTTTCCAACTCACAATTGAACAAAGAGTCAGCCAGCAGCCAGCAAGCAATAGGAAAGCCAGTGCCAGAGAAGGCAAACAATCCAGCTGCCTCCCATTGCATTCAAGGACATATGTAACCTGTAAAGATCTATATCAAGGTGTTAAAGCCAAGACCTTCCTGACAAACTCCAAAACCCCACTGGCAATCCATATGTGTTTACACATTTGTATATATGTATGCATGTACATGTGTACATACACATGCACACATATATGATGTACACATATGTACCCTCCACATATATAAACATACACATACACATACCATGCTGCCTCTCACATGTAAGTATATATGTGCTTGTGTGTGTATAAATAAATATATATGTATATTGTGTACCTATGTATATGTATGCACATATAATACATATATACTTGCATGTGAGCAGCAGCATGGCATGGTAGATTGAGAACTGACCTTGGAATCAGGAAAACCTGTATTTGAATCCATATCATGTCCTTGGCACCTACTGGTTGCTAACTCTGAGCAAACCACTTAACTCCTCATTACCTCCAGTCAACTTTCTAAGACTTTAAATTGCAGAGGAGGCATCAATCTGTGTCAGTAAATGAAGTCCCTCGCAAAGGAAATCATATATACACGTATATGCATATATTTTACATACACATATATGCATATATTTTACATACATGCATACACATTTACATATACACACTTGCCTAGTGGCAATAATTAGGTCTGGTTCATAAGTGCCAATACACACATTTGGAGCACATAAATAAAATGTATGTAGGTTCCTTGTAAAGTAGTAATCCTGCATTAAATAACACATCTGTATTCATGTATATATGTATATATATACATATATATGTGTATATATAATATATGTGTGTATATATATACATTTACGTCTGTCATTTTCTGAATCAATATCAATAACAAATAGCACACATTACCTATGAAAACCGAGTCAACCACAAATAACTTAGGGCTTGTCAGGTACTGGTTGATTGAGCCATGAACTATTATAGCTTCACACATTATAGCTATAATGCACACATCAGCCACATGTGTATCTGAAATCTGAGGTAACTACAGTTTTATACACACACACAAACATAGAAGCACACTTAGGTCTATTTGTAGCTTGAATTATCTCTATATGTATACTACTTTAACAAAAAGTGCTAAGGTATAAAAAAATGGATACTTCATGACTTCCCATGCTCCAGCCTCCACAACTCTCACCACTGTGATTCTGGACTCTGACTAGTAAACTTTCACATTTCCTTACCTGGTCATAGGTCCACCGTCTCACTTCTCAATCCTCTCCATGCTATGCTATCTGCATTTCAACTTCTGCTTTTGTATAGAATTTTATCCCTACCTTATCTCCTGATTTCCAGCTGTAGTTCAGAAATAAATAATTATATATCAATGCTACCGTTCCTGATAAGAACACATCACTCAGCTTCCCTGTCACTCTAGTCATTTCTGACTTCCATGAGAGAAACACTAATCCCTCACCACCATGCCCCATAGATGTTTAATTTCTTCCATTAGAATTTAAGCCTCACGAGAGCAAGGCTGTCTTGCTTGCTTTTCTTTGTGATCCTAACACTTAGCACAGTGCAAGGCACATAGTAAGTGCTTAATAAATACTTTTTCATTCATTCATTCAAGTATTTAAGTAAATAGAATTAATATAATAAATAAAAACGCTGCAGCAAGCTTTCCATTCTTCAGTCCATATAATCATCTCTAGTCAATTTCTTTCCCAAGTTTTATGAAGGCTTTGGTGTTCGGTGTTATCATTTCGGACATTTGACCTAGTTATTTAAAGACTGTTATGGTCCAAAAGAAAATGAAGTTTCAAGAGCCCTAGAGACTGGTTTTCTCTAACTATAATTATATAGATAATTCAAGGGCTAAAAAAGCTATTTGCCTGAATACCAGGATAATTAAGGGGAAAATGAGATTTGGAAGCAGAATTTTCTAGGTTGCACATCTCAACTGCCCTCCAATTCACTGGTCCATTACCCACTTAGCTAAGAACTGGCATTAGTATCTTCAAAGAAAGATCCAACAAATGTCATGGAGATATAACTAAAAAGGAGTTATATTTCAATTAATATCAAAAGGAAATATCACTAATGTGATCAAGGCTTACCAATGAGAAGTTGAGATCTGTCAATATTAGAGTGAATGCAGAGGAAAGATTGTTTGGTTTGGAGTAAGACTTGGATTCAAATTCTGCCTTCACTAGGCGGTGCAGTGGATAAAAGTGAGGAGACTCCTGATTTGGAGTCAGGAAGACCTGAATTCAAATCCTGCCTCAGACACTTACCAGCTGTGTGACTCTGGGCAAGTCACTTAACCTCTGTCAGACTCAGTTTCCTCAGCTATGTTAAGTGGGGATAACAATAGCACCCACATCACAGGATTGTTGTGAGGCTTAAATGAGGTAACACATACAGCATTTCACAAAATATAAAGTCAATCTGTTGGTGGGGGTGGTGGTGGTGGTGGTTCTTTGTTTTTGAAAAGGGCTAGTGATATCACAGGTGATGTCTTGAAGGTAAATTGAATTTAAGTGAGACAGAGTTGCATGAAGTCATCAGACTCACTATCTGTTCCACAGTCATCACAATCCAGTGGCAAGACAAAAGTCAAGACTGCTGGAATCAGGAATCAGTGGAAGACCTTGGTGTCTCTGATGTCTGACCAAGCTCTAAGTGCTTCGCGGAGCCTGCTTCAGGTGCCTTCACATAGATTGGAAAAAATTATTCTTGTCTACCCATTCTTTTGAGGGAAGTCTTCTCATAGTTGGGTTAGACATCCTCCTAACTCCCTAAAGGGTCCAAGGCCTGTCAGTTAGCTTCAGTATAGTCTTGCCTGTCTGCTGAGATGGTTTTATCAGGGTATGGCCACTGCATACGCTACTCATTTTTGGAGCCACAGGTGAGAGTTGGGTGAGAAGTGGACACCAAAGGTGGATAGCAGCCCTGAAAAGGTCTTGACAAGCTCTCCCACTGGAGGCGCTGGTCCTCCCTTAATACCTCACAAACCCAATAAACTCAATAAACATTTACTAAGCCCCTACTATGTGCTTAGAACTGTGTGAAGCACAATCTAATACAAGCTTATAATTCACGTTATAATTTAATAGCTTATAACTATGCGCATGCTGATAACACACTAATAACTATGGAAGATAATTAAAGGATAAACTGGAAATAATCAGCAGAGGGAAGACACTAGAATACAAATGCAATTATTGTTGTTGTTAGAATTGTTATTGCTATTAATATTTTTCCAATCTTTTGATCCTGGGTTGGGCAAGTTACTTAATCTCTCTAGCCTCAATATCCTCATCTGGAAAATCACAAATTTGGACTAGATGGGCCTCTAACCTCCCATTTAGATCTAAACCTATGATCCTATATCTAATAGTGCACTAAAATCTCTAGGGTTTTTTTTTCAGATATGCTCCTGTCTAGTCAGGTTTCTGCAAAATCGTACTTGTGAGATTTCTTTAGGAAACTCAAACATAAACCTTTATGTTTGTTATGCCAGACAAGAGATTTCATATGGATCTCCAGTTATGAAATTTCCTCAACCAAAGCAGATCAGTACCTACTTTGCGAATTATAATTTTAGGGAGGTTCCTGAGAGGTTGTGACTTGTCTAGGGTGAGACATGTACACTTTATATCTTTCCACACAAATACACTTTGAATTTTCCCTATTAAATTTCATTTTACTAAATTCTGTTCAAGTTGTTACTAGTCAGGACTGTGAGGCTGGGGTCCAAGTGTAGTGTTTCCACTGTCCTTCATGGAGAAAACAGTGTGTTATGATTTTTTACAAATCTTTTACATTTTCCTTCCATTTATAATCCTTCAGTTTTCATCCTTGAATGTCCTTAGTATGACTTTGCTTAATTGAATATCTTGCCAAGCTTTCCTTAGACTGGTTTTACCTCCACTACTTCTCTCTGTGTTATGAGACAATGTTTCTCACAACCGTCCATCATTCTTCTTGGTAAGATTTTGCAAAGACGTTTGTATTCTAACCTAGTGTTGCCTTTGGCAGCCATTTCTCTCCATCTGGCAAATAAGTCAGATGTTTGCTGACTAAGGCACTTTTAGAGCTACTTTGGTCTCCTTGTAGTAATTAATTTACACTGATTAAACTTCTGGATGAAATTATTATAGTCAATGTTATTGTCATCTCTTTTAGCCATTTTCCATTTTTATTTTAAATTTCTTGTTTAAATAGTTCAGCATTAAGTTGTATCAATTGTATGCCATAACTTTTCCTCATTATTCTCTCTCTCTCTCTCTCTCTCTCTCTCTCTCTCTCTCTCTCTCTCTCTCTCTTTTTCTCCCTCTCTCTCCCTCTTTTTCTCCCTCTCTCTCCCTCCTTCCCTCCCTCCCGATTTTGATCTTAGTTCTTAGAAGTCATCTAATTGTAAACAGATTGATGACTCAGGGATAACCCCTGCATCAGTAACAAGTATTTTCTGATCTATTAAAATATAATCTATAACACTGTCTCATGTTACTTAGTGCTTTTTATGTCCACCTCCCGCCAAGTCTCTTCTGAAAGAAAATATTCATGATATAAAAGTGTTATGCTTCTGAGTATTCTATAAGTCTTTGGCCCCCGTCACTCCTTTCTCCTGAAGCATTCTTTCCTATATATTTCTCAATATTCTCCCCCTTTCCCACATTTGCTTTGAAGTCACTGCATTTCAAACTATATGTTGATTTAACTTGGAGGTCTTAGCAAATTCTTAATAGAATGTCTTTATCACTTTGTCCTCAGCCACCAAGTTTGGGGAATGAGTTGCAATTATTTTCAAAGTTTGTCTTGTTGCAAATACTTATCATCAGCGCTACAATGTGTGATAATCATGAAAAATATATCTCTTTTTGCCCTTGTGTATACAACAAACCCTAGTCCATGAATTCATTTCTTTGCATTCAGAGACAGTAACTATAAGACATCCCTCCATTTAGCTGTCTCGTCCTTCTTTCTTCTGGTTTTATTTATAGCAAGAATGTCAACATTGATATGATTCAGTTCCTCCAGCAATATATATGCTTGTTAGTCATTGGACAGGGATCTCACATTTAGAGCACTGATGTTTACAGATAGTCTAAAACCTGTGTGATTCTTAGCACCTTCTGCCTCCTTTCCTACCACTCAGTCTCTGTCACTGCAGAAAGAGAAGACATCCATAAAGGTCTAAGGGCTATTTTTATTTGGCTTTGTTTCATTGGTTGCCATGGTTGCACCTAAAAAATCATTACCAGGTGACCAGTCTATTGGTAATTTGCTTCTAAATATTTAGGCTGGTTCTCAGACAGTAGCCTCAAATTGATTTCCAAATAATTATCTAGATTGGTCCTTAAACAGAAATAATAATAGCTAACATTTATATAGCACTTTCTATGTGCTAGGCACAGTACTAAATACTTTACAATTATTATCTCATTTGATCCCCACAGTAACCCTGGAAGATAGGTGCTTCCATTTTTACAGATGAGGAAACTAAAGCAAACAGAAGTTTATTTATTTGCCCAGGGTCACAGAGCTAGTAAGTGTCTGAGGCCAGATTTGAACTCAGGTCTTCCTGACTCCAGGTTCCAAAGTGCTCTATACACTACTCTATCCACAGCTGAGGTAGTAATCTCATTTGGTTTCCAGAGTCAGACTTAAAGCCTTTCCAGCATGAGAAAACCTGCCAAAACTTATGTTCTGATAGAATGGCCTTCAAGAAGCCATGATCATCACTGCACCATGGTAAGTCGTTGAAATAGGATTTTACAGAAGATCCCTGGGATACTTCATTAAAGACTTCCTTCTAAACTGATATCAGATCATTAAAGGCTTTAAGTTCAATCATTCAACAACTTCCCAATCTATATAATTGTGCCACTGTCTAGTTTAAACTTCTTCATCCTGTCCACAAAAATAGCATAAGAGACTTTGTTAAATACTCTGCAAAAATCTAGATAGACTATACCTACAGCATTCTTTTCATCAACCAATCTAGTAATCCCCTCAGTAAAGGAAATGAGATTAGTCCCATATGGCCTGTCCTTGATAAAGTGATGCTAGCCCTTTATTGTCACCACTTTCTTTTTCAGATGTAATTTAAGAATCCCTTTACACTTTCTAGAAGTTTCCTAGGAACCCAATCAAGCTCCCTTGGGTATAGTTTTTAGATTCCATTCTCTTCCCTTAAAAAGCAAACAATGAAGACATTTCTCCTCCTTCAGTCATATAGTATATCCCTTTTTCCAATGATATTTTAAAGATAACTGATAGAAACTCAGCCATCCCATTCATAAACTCTTTCAGTGCTATACAATACATTTATTCTGGGAAAAGTGACTTGATTGCATAGAGGGCAGTTAGATGGTCTTAGCATCTTCCTATCTTTCAATTAAACTCCCTATTTACCATTTTTGTCCAGTCTGAAAGTGATTTTCTTTTGGCAGGAAAAAAAATTAAAAACAAAAGCAAAAGTGCCCTTTTGTCACCATAATTGGCCTCTAAGCAGTGGTCTTATTCCTTCTTTGATCTTCCATTTTTCCCTAATACAAATTTTTAAAAATATTCCTAGCCAGCTTTAACTTATTTTGTGCTTTAGAATCCCCACCACTATTCTTAAAGAATCTCTCCCATTTACCTGTATTTAAAAACTAAATTGGTCAATGAGTTTCTTATGCAGCCAAAATGGGGTCTTTAGAAAATTCTTTCTCTCCTTGTTGGAACTGTTTCTTTTTGTTTGTTTGTTTCACCAGCATTTCTTTCTTGTGTTTCCCATTCTTCTTAGATTAACTTCAACATAGAAATCTAGACCACAGATAGGATCACAGTCACAGGATTTCAAAATGTCAGTGTAGGAAAGACCTTAAAAGGCAATCTAGTTCAACCCAAACCCATACCTGAGCAAGAATTCTCTTTATAACATACATCCAAAGTGCTCCTTCAACCATTGCTTGAGAATCTTCAGCAAAAGGGAACCAACCACCTCTCAAGACAGCCCACTTCACTTTTGGGTAGTGCTAATTGTTAGGAGTATTGTCCTTACCTCACATCTAATTTTCTTTTATGCATCTTTGGTCCATTGCTTCCTATTTTTGTCCCCAAGGACTAAGTGGAATAAGTCTATCTCCTCTTTCAAGTGATAATCCTTCAAATCCTTGAAGACAAATATCGAGGTCAGTCACTCAGTGAACACATTTATTTAGAACCAACTTTGTGCCAAGCACAGTGCTAGGCCAGTGATTTGAGTTCAATGAATGAAGAAATCCCTACCTGCTTACCTCATGCAAGGAATTGTCTGAGATATCAGCGATAGAAAGGAGAGAAACAGTGTCTATCCTCTCAAAGTGCTTACATTCTAAGGGGAGTGATGACACATAACCAAACAGGAATGCTGCAGAGTAGTATAGGATGAAAGAGAAGGAGAGATCTAGAAAAAAATGTCAGAAAACAAGGAAAGAGAACTCACTTTGAACTGGAGGGAATCATACACAATTTCAGAAGGAAGGTAACTCAAACTGAGCCTTGAAAAGAACACAGAGTTTGAGGGAGCACATTCCAATCTTTGTAACATTCAGAGGGATGGTTAGAAATAGATGGGGTAGAGAAAGCTAGGGCAAGATGGATAAAGACCAAGTAATTCAATTTAAAATATGTGAAGGGGAATAGTGCAGAATAAGAGTGGAAAGGCAAATTTGAGCCAAATTATGAAGGAGCTACAGCCTTCATGTTTTCATTTTTTTATCATAGACAATAGGGATTCATTGAAGGTTTTGAAAGAGAGGAGTAATATGGTTAGGCCTGTGCATTAAGCAGATAATTTTGGTGACTAGTATGACGGATGGTTAAGGGAGCAAATAAGGCTTTTATATGCAGCACAGAGGTAATGAGGCAATGAATTGGATTGGTACTGTCAGCACTTCTTAAAATGTGGGTCACTACTTCACTTGGGGTCTTGAAAATTTTGGCAATAGTAAAAGGTTTCTGAATGTGCAGTGACCAAAATTTAATTCAAAATCAAACCTGTAAAGTGAACTCAAGGTGTCTCTGGTAGTGCTTGCCCATGATGCATTGGGCAACTTCACTTCAGCCTTGGTTTTGAACACAAAGCATGCCCACTTCGCACTGTGCATGCCCTCAGGCCACACAATGCCAACCAACGCTGCTGAAACAGGAAAAAGAGTCTGACGTAGAAAAAATTTAAGAAGCCCTGGACTTTAAATCACAGGCCTCTATCGTAAAAATTGGGAAAACATACACTAACATATATGTTTATTAAAAATTTTATACCTGTATAACTGTACTAGTAATGATGTACAATATGAGTTTTGTAACTTACACATAGAAGAAAAAAATTGAGATAAAAACGAAATAAAACTTTATGCTAAAGTCCATAGGGAGCTACTGAAGTTTTCTAAGCAGGGAATGACATTATTAAACCCGAGCTTTAGGTAAATCACTTTTGCAGTTACATAAAGGATGGCTGGAGAGTGGATAGAGACTTGAGGTGAGGAGACTAATTAGATTATTGTAATAATTCAGACAGGAGATGATGAAGTACTGAACTAGGGTATGGCAGTATAAATGAGAGGAGACAGATGTCAGAAATAGAAAGATAGACTGCACAAGGCTTTGCAACCCATTTGATATGGAGGGTGGAAAAGACTTAAGAATTGAAACCCTAAAGTGACTGGAAGGATGCCCTCAACCATAGAATGAATGACAGGTTGGTTTGAATAGAAAGATAAAGCAATGACATGGATCCTGATTACAATCCAACCATGCCTGCGTATGCTGTGTGTCCCACTCTGTTCTTCCCAAACCTACCATCCAAGGGACTCTTACTCACTTGGTCACTGTCCCCAAGTGCAGAGTCCACATTCTGCAGAGGGAACCAGGTAATGATCTAGGGAGCAGGGAATGGGGGCATAAGTTTTCCAGTGATACTGTGCAGCTGCTGTGGGTTGTAGTTGGTAAAAGGAAAGAGATGGTAAGTTACTGCTTTAAAGAGACTACAATCAATACAGAAAGAGGGAGGTTGGGAATTTCTATGGGGAAAGAGAGAGAGACAGAGAGAGACACAGAGAAAGAGAGAGAGAGAGAGAGAGAGAGAGAGAGAGAGAGAGAGAGAGAGAGAGAGAGAGAGAGAGAGAGAGAAGGAAGAAGGGAAGGAGAGGGACAGAGAGAGGGAAAGACAGAGGGAGAGGAAAAGGGAGAGGCAGAGGGAGAGGGAGGAGAGAGAGGATGAGGCATAGGCTTGGTTGTATTGGAGATAAACTCAAAGACTGGATATGCCAGGAAAAGTGGGATTTGACTTATCTCCCTATCCTTAGATTGGTTGATAATATATTCCTTGGAGGTAAGACCATGCTTCCATGGGAAATAGTAAGTCCAGGCTCACTCAGCTTTCCCTTTAGAGACCACTACGCAAAGACAACCAATGTAGAGATGGAATCTGCACAAAATCTAATGTCAGTGTGTCACAATATGTGACTTACATATACAATGGATATGGAGATGAAAATCATAGCTAAAAATAAAATTTTTAAAATTTTAAAATGCTCTGTTTTCTCTCCAATTTTTGTGGTTATTTACACTGGCCTGAGGTCATTTCATAGTTTAATACCTGCCTTAGGAAAACATGATTTAAGTACTAAATACTAAAAAAACTCAGTAACCTAGTTTCCAACAGGACTTCTAGAACATACATGTTTTTACCGAATCATCTGCTGCATTCAAATAGCATCCATTTGCAAGGATTTATGGTGACATTTTGGCTTTTAGGAGTTTTAAAAAAAAAAGTGAACCTTCTTTGCAGAAGGGAACTATGAATGAGGCATGCTGAATATATGGTCAGACCTGGTTGATTTTTTGTTAGTTTTAATGAACTGTTTTTTTTTTCTTTTTCCATTTTATTCTTTTTTTTCAACAAGGGATTGTTCTGACAGAGAAGGAAAAGGATGGTTATATTTTGAAGTGAAGGTGATATAAAAACAAAAGATAACAATAAAAACTTTATGGTATTTTAATGTCATCATGCACAACCTTAGAAAAAGATAGCAGAAAATAGTTTTTTTTTTTAAATTGACTATAAGTTAAGCAGTATTCAGAGATGACATAGCTATATGATATTTTTTGGAGGAAATGTGATAGTCTGAAAAATTTAAGCAAGCATTTTATCAATGGCCTTGTTATCCATTATCTCAATAGGCCCATTACTTACTGATTATGCAGAAAAGTAAACTTCACTACTTCAACAGAGAAATTTCAGTTTCCTAAGAGAGAAATACAAATGTGTGGCCTCCAGCCTTCACTTCCTGAGGGAAGGTGTCTCTCTGCCTCCAAGGAGGTCTCCAGACATCTTGGAGTCAGTTGACTGTAGTCCAGATAGCCTTAATTATATTATGTCTGTCCTCCTGTGGGTTTAAAATTTATTACAGAATTCAAAACTGCTTAATTAATTTCTATACATGTCAGGGAATATAGCTTCCTGTCAATTAATAATTTTATTTTGCATTTGACCAGCACCAGGAAGAACTGGTGCATGCATATATGTATATGTACATATATGTGCATTTATGCAACTGCAACAGTATTTGTGTATTTTCTATTTATTTTCCAGGAAAATAAAACAAACAGAATAATGCTAGAAAAGATAAGTAAAGGCAAAAAATAGAGTCCCTCATGATCCCAGACACAAAAAAAAAAACTAAATCAGAATCTTATACAACTAAGGCTAGCCTTAGTTTTCCTTTCTTCCCACTATCCCCTCTGCAAAGTCTCAACCCAAAAATGTTTGTAAAGTTCAGCCCTGCGACAACTTAACTATATCAGATATCCTATCTTCCCTAGAATCTTAGAAACTTCTGGTGAGCAGGAATCATACCTAAATATTGCATCTTTTTATCCCAAACTCCTTGTACTGTGCATTGTCCATGCTAAATGACATGTTAAATATTTAGAGAAATGAACCAAATCAAGGCATTTTGGTTTAAGTCAATTTAGCAGACATATTAGGTGCAGCTACGTAGCACAGTGGATAGAGTGCTGGGCCTGGAGGCGGGAAGACCTGAGTTCAAATTTGGCCTCAGACACCTATAAGCTGTGACCCTGAGCAAGTTAGTTAACCTCGTTGGCCTCAGTTTCCTCATCTGTAAAATGAGCTGGAGAAGAAAATGGCAAACCATTCCAGTATCTTTGCCAAAAAAAAAAACCCCAAATGAGGTCATGAAGAGTTGGACACCACTTAAACAACAATCCATGCAGATGGGCAAATCATTGTCTATTTGCAGCATTAAAGAGCTGCCTGAGGTACTGAGAGGTTAAGTGATTTGTTAGCGGTCACACAGCTAGGATGTGTCAGAGGCCAGCCTTGAACACATGTCTTCCTTCCAAAGCGAGTCCTCTATCTACTTCATCACAAGAAGAAAGGTATGTGAGAAATAGGGTGAGGTTTTATTCTAATTGGGTTTAAAGTCAGATGATTGGAGATGGGCATGTTTATTGAGTAAATTTTAAACCTAACAAATTACTCCCATAACCAATCAGCCGCAAAGCCTTGTGGATTCTGTTTCCACAGTATCTCTTGAATCCATCCCCTTATCTCTACTCACACAGCCTCCATCCTAATTCAGATCCCCATGCCTCTTGCCTGGACTACGGCAATAGCTTCCTAATTCATCTCCCCTCTTCATGTGTTTCCCCTCTCCATCTTCTATGCAGGTATTAAATCAATAGTATTAAAGCACAGATATGGCTAAATCTCTTCCTTCTTCAAGAAATGCAAGGGTTCTCTATTGCTTCTAGAATGAAAATGTGAACTCCTGTTGTTGTTGTTGGTGGCGGGCCCTCATTCTGAAAGAGGACCAATGACACTACAAGTATGATGTCTTGACTTGCACATGAATTGAATTTGAGTGAAGCAGAGCTGAGCAAAGTTGACAACCTCACTCTTTCCTCCAGAGTCATCGAAGTCCAATGGCAAGAAAAAGGTCAAGATTGGAAATGGCCCAGGATGCAGTAGGTGACCTTGGTCTTTCTAAATTAAGGTCTTTCCCAGGTGTCAGTTTTTCTGAGACCATGCCCATTCAATGACAAAGGCTAAGTAGGAATTAAGCAAAAGATGGCCCAGTTTACCATCCCAAAGATATCAATATGGGAGGGGAACACCCTCAGAGTTTCTGGCCAGAACAGAAAACAGTTGCTATTTACACTCATTCTAAGTCATCAGTACCTAAACAGCATAGAATTCCTTGTTTGGTATTTAGAGCCCTTCGCAGTCTGGCTTCACCCTGTCTTTCCAAACTGCCCTATTGCTCTTCCTTGTCTATTATGCATTCCAGCCATATTTGCCCTTCCCTATATATAATCCTCTATCTCTTGCTTCTAAACCTTAGTCCCAGTTGTTCCCCAGAACTGGAATCTCCTCTTCATCTCTACCTCTTAAAATCCCTAGATCCATTCAAGCCTCAATCAGTTCTAATACTGCCTCTTAAGTGAGGCCTTTCCCAATCCACTCATTTATTAGTACTCCCCCACCCACAAAATTATTCCGTATTTTATATGTTTTGTTCTATATGGTCTGGATTAGCTTTTGCGTGTACATGTTGTTTCCCTCTAAGGAAATATAAGCTTCTTGAGAGCAGGGATGATTTTTGTTTTTGTCTTTGACTCCCCAGCACATAGCACAGTGGTTGGCACATGACAGGCACTTAAGTGCTCACTGAATTCAATTATTAAAATCAAGTCTCTGAGAGTCGAAAATAGAAATTGATTTGACTAATTCTTATCATAAATCATCCAAATATAATTTACACATTGGTTTACCATTATTTGGCCAATAGAAAGTGATACATACACTAAAAAATATCTGTCTCTTCTACCTCTTTTGTACAATTTCACCCTCAAAAAACGAAGAGATGTTAAGGTAACACCCAACAGCTCTCAATGAGAAAAAGACACCTGGGCTGCACCATTTATATCCTAGGGTAACAAAAGAAGTTGTGAATAGGATTGTTGAATTGCTGCCAGTGAGTTTGAAAAATCACAGTAATTGGTAAAGGTGCCATATTTTCAAATGAGAGAAGAATATATATGTATCAAACCACAGGTTAACGAACTTGAGCTCAATTCCTGGGATTCTAGAATGATTAAAGGGGTAGTCTGTGACAACTCAGTCAGTCAACAAGCATTTATTAAGTACTTACTATGTGCCAGGCCTTTTGAGTTTAAATATCAACTCCATATGTATTTCCAGATTTAGCCCTATCTGCTCTCCTGAGTGACAGTTTCACATCACCAAATGCTTGTTGGACAGCTCAAACTGGACGTCTTAGAGACATCTCAAACTCCTCAACTTGTCCAAAACAGAACTCAGTATCTTTCCTTCCAAACCCTCCCTTCTTCTCAATTTCACTATTACTATGAAGGACCCTACCATCCTCCCTATCACCCAGTCTCACAACCAAGGTGCCTACCTCAACTCCTGTATCAGTAATTAAGGTGGGACTTTCTTTTACTGTGCTCTCTTCCAGCACTTATTTAATTCAGTGCCCTTGAAGAGTCTGGCCTTTATTTCTTTGACTGGATCAAAGATGACTTGCTTGCCTCGAGGGAAAGCCTAGTTTACATGGGTTTGAGTCACATAATGTGATGCCCTTTGATCCTGAACAGGATATATAAACTCAGAGCTTGGCATTTGACTTTTGGGGTTCTCACTCACTGGAGGAATGTTGATGTGAAGACTCTAGGCAGCCATTGTTAAGAGTCCCCCAGCTTTGAAGAAACCCAGATGTTTTGTTTGGGGTCTCACTCATGGAAGGAGTGTTAGGACTCTGGGCAAGTGTAGTAGGAAGGCCGAATTTATGATCTCAAATATAATCATGTATATGTTTGAATGGTCTGAAATCGCAAGGTATGAGAGATTCTCTACGGAGAAAACAACAAGAAATTTATTTAGGCCCCACCGCAGCAAAAACTTGAAC
>CM053627.1:98639311-98655610 GCA_028646595.1 Phalanger gymnotis | reverse complement strand
CCTAAGTCACCAATCCACACCCACACAGGTTTCACACCTGACAGGGCCCTGGGCCTGGGGCTTAGCACTTAACAGCTGAACAGTACTTCCACTCAAAAGAAACAAAAGCCATGCTAATGAGACAATTTTGCTTAACAACACAGCAAGCCATTGTTACTGCCCCCCAGCTTTGCTAACGCAGACCTATTGGTTCTTCTCTGGTAAATGAATTGTGATTTGGTCTGTTTATATTGTCTCTGTTTGTAATTTGTATTTGCTCTGAAGTTCAGGGTGCTGGATTTTCCTCCCAAACTAAGTGAATGATATTTGTATGTTTAATTAAAGTGAGATTGTTAACCCCTTAAAGTTGCTTTCCTTAGTAAAGCCCGTCAAAAGAACCTGTGCTGGCAGCTCTTGTTGCTGGTCTTGTTGGGTCTTACGCCCCACAACAGCTGCTAGCCGAATTGTATTACAACTCTTCTCTCAAATATATCCAAACCATTATCAAGTCTTGTCATTTCTACCTTCAAAATACCTCTTGTATATGTCCCCTTCTCCTCACATGCATAGCCATCATCCTGTGGCAGGCTTTCATCACCTCATACCTGACCTATTAGTCCACAGTAAATTGTTGCAATAGCCTGCTGGTTGGTCTTTCTGTCTCAAATCTTTCCCTTCTCCAATCTGTCCTTCAATTAGCTACTGGATTGATCTCCTAAAGTACAGTTCTGACCATGGCAATGCAGACATGCACACACACACACACACACACACACACACACACACACACACACTCACTCACTCACTCAATAAATTCCAGTGGCTCTTTATAACTTTCCAGAATCACACAGAAAATTCCACTTGGCATTCAAAGCTCTTTAAAACCTAGCCCATTCCTACTTTCCAGTATCCTTACATTTTATTCTCCTGTATGTACTCTACAATCTAGCAAGACTGGCTTCTTTGTTTTCCTCAAACAAGATGCTCCATTTCCCAACCCTATGTCTTTTCATTGGCTATCCCCTATGTCTGGAACGCTTTCACTCCTCACCTCCACCTCTTGGCTTCCCTAATTTCCTTCACTGAAGACTGAGCTCAAATCTCACTCTCAACAAGAGATCTTTCTTGGTCCACCCCACCCCCTTCACTGCTAGTGCCTTCTCTCTGAATTTGCCTTCCATTTATACTGTTTGTATCTTATATGTCCATAATTTTTGCACATTATCTTCTCTATTTTAATGTGAGAGTACGTTCTGAATATTTACCTTTTTTATGTCCCCAGCACTTAATACAGTATCTAGAATACAGTAAGCATTTAATAACTGCTTGTTGCCTGAGTATTGCTAAGCACTGAGGATACAAGAAAAAGACAACAGTATAGCCCTTTCCTCAAGGAAATCACATTGTAATGGAGGAGACAACATACAATCAATTACCTACATGCATGATGTATCCATTATGAATGGGAAATAGCTTCAGAGGAAAGGCACTAGCAGTGGCCATTTTAAAATGGAAGTAGTCATTATATATTAACATGAGTTCATTAAGAACAAATCTTGCCAACCTAACTTCATTTCTTTTTTTATGAGACTCCTAGACTAACACTTCATACTACAGATAGATTTTAGCATTAAACAAACTCCTTTGCAATATTCCTATGAAGAAGACAGAGCAGTAAATGACAGTCCAATTAATTGAATTTAGACCTAATTGCCTGAATGAGGTGATATAATGAGAGTTTATTAATGGATCAGTATCAGCTTAGAGGGAAGACTATTGTAGTGCTTGCCACAAGGTTCTCTCTTTAGCCTAGAATTACACAACATCTTTATTAACAACTTGGCTGAAACCATAGTTGGCATTTCTATCGAGTTTGTAGATGACCTAAAACTGAGGATGATAACTAATGTGTTCTATGACAGAAATGAAATCCAAAATAATCTGTAAAGAGCATAACAAATGGAAAAGTTGAACAAGATGAAATTTAACAGAGGAATGTGTACCTTGTGCATTGGATTAAAAAAAAATGAATTTCATAAAGAAAGAATAGGAAAGGTATGTGTATGCAACAGTTCATTTGCAAAAGACAGGGGGAGAAGGGAGGAGGTTTAGTAAGATGCATGCTCAATTTGCATTAAGATGGCAACCTGAAAAGCAAATACAATCATAGGCCATATTAATATTAATGTGATGTCCAGAATGAAATAGATGATATTTCCAGTGCGTTTTGCCCTGGTCAGACTATTTCAGACCATGTTCAGTTCTAGGTGATACTTTTTTTCTAAAAACATCAACAAGCTAAAAAACATCCAGAAAAGACAGACCAGGATGGTGACAGAACTATTAAAAGAATTGGGTATTTGGCTTAGAGAAGAGTTAAAGGAACAATTTTGCAATCTTAAAATACATGGACCATCATCTGGAAGAGAAATTAGTTTGTTTTTGTTTGTCCCCAGAGGACAGTAAGAATGAGGACAAATTACAGATAAATCAATTTCAACTCAAGATAAAAACTTCTTAACACTTAGAAATGTCTTGCTTGCCTTCTTAATGAGGGGAGAAGGGAGGGAGAAAAAGAGGGAGAGAATTTGGAACTCAAAATTTGAAAAAAAACAAATATTAAAAATTGTTTTTGCATGTAATTGGAGAAAAATAAAACAGTAAATCATGATTTTTTTTTTTTAAAAACCACTTGGAGCTGTCCAAGTTTGTTTATACCTTAGCATATCCCTTAGAAAAATGCTGTTGAATTCCAAAATGTTTAAAAGCTCGTTGTAACCTATACTATAATGATTCTTCTCCCAAAGTAGCATGGCTTCTCCATCACTGGCAGTCTTCAAGCAGCATCTAGATGATCAATTATCAGAAATGTTGTAGAAGAAATTCATGTTTAGAGATAGGTTGTAGTGTTACCTTTGAGGTCATAGGGTCATGGAAGCATAGGATTGAGAGCTTGAAGAGATATTAAATATCTTGAAACAGAGATATAGAGCCTAAGAAAGTTGAAGTGACTTGTCTAAAGTCGTACAGGTAACAAGAAGTAAGTCTCTTTCAACATTCTATGGTTCCGTGATTCTATTGATAACAATAGGTTTTTTTTTATTTTGTTTTTATCTCATTAAATCATAGAAAGTTGATGCTAGAAATTTAGAGGCTAATTCCCTTCTTCAGCAGATGAGAAAGCTGACACTCAGAAAAGGATGAATAAGATGTGAATTGCTAATTAATTTATGGAATTATGAAATGGGAGCAGACATGCCTGGTTTTTTCAGTACTCACCAAGAAAGACCCTGATGTCAGCAGAGAGTAATGCTTCAATCACACTTTGATAAGGCACAGAGGGTACAGAGATAAATAGCATAGAAAGCACAGAGACAAGCGGCATGAATGAGGGGTACAGAGAGGCAGACAACACAAGGACAGGGATGGGGTGTTGGAAGAGAGTGGGCAGCTTGAGGAAGAGGATGGGGAAGGAGAGAGGCACAGAGAATCATTTACATAACCGTGGATTGGCATTGGGAGCACTTGGCAGAATGGACCCAGTGGGAAGTGGAAGAGTGCTTAGGGAGAAAGAGGTTGAAGTCTCATTTTTATAGGGTTTTGGTGGGGCACAGACTAATTATTACTATCTTTTCCACCTTGGGGTTAGTTCATTAAGGTGTGCACATCATCTCAGAATCCACATTATCTCATTATCAGAAACAATGGTGTTCTTTTGGTATTACTATGAAGCTTTTCTCAGATCAGAGGACCAAAAGGCCTCCAGATAACAGAGCCTATGTGGATTTCCCTGATATAGCACATAATCTCAGGATGTGCTTTTTAGTTAATATATGATAGGTTTGCAAGTTGGTAAGTGACTTCTAGGTTGCCATTTGCAATCTTACTTTCTGCTATTGTTACTTTTTCTAACTACTTAGTAATACTTAGTATACTAACTAGAAAGAGGTTTTGCCAGGGTGAGTGAGAATAATATATGATTGTAACACAAGATGCATAAGTAATGGGTCTAGTCTTTGGACAAACTGTACTCTACATAGTGACACCCACACATGAAGATAGAGACCCATTCTACAATCATTAAGTAAGCCAAAGAGATACAGAGACAATTTTCAAAGGAAAAATACAAACTATTAGTAATTTTATGAAAAATGCTCCAAATCACTAATAGTGAGAGAAATTCAAACTAAAACAACTCTAAAGTTTCATCTTATTCCCATCAGATTGGCAAAGAGAAAAGATGGCAATCATCAGTATTAGAAGCACTGTGGAAAGTCTGACATGAATTCACTGTTGTCGGAACAGTGAATTTGTCTAACTATTCTGGAAAATAAATGGAAATAATCATGAAAAGTTACTAAATTATTCATATCTTTTGACATAACAATTGCAATTGCAAGTAGGTACCCCAAGCAAGTCAAATACAAAAAAGAAAGGTCTCGCATATACCAAAATATTCTCAGAAGCACTTTTGTGGTAGTAAACTAAGCAAAGTAGGTGCCCACTGATTGGGGAATGGTTGGACAAACTGTAGGATATGAATGTTATGGAATATATATGTATTTTTTTAAATAATGAACATAAGGAACTCACAGATATAGGACATGACACATGAACTGATACTGTATAAAGTAAGTATAACCTGGAGAGCAATATACACAATGGCTTCATCAATATAAAGAAAACCATCACAAAAAGTCAATGACCTCAGGAAAAACTAAATGAGCAATATTGAAATCCAAGGTCATATGATAATGGTGCTGAATCATGATCAGGCTCAGTGCTGTCTGGTCTTACTTGTTATTCTTTTTGTATTTTACAATAAAGGGGAGAAATGTCTCTAACCACTTTAGAAAGATAAAAAAGAAAAGAAACTGGCTCAAGAGATACATAGTAGAGCTGAGGCCCATAGACCTAAAGAGGCATTTCTGAAGGAATACATGTCCTCATTTCACATATCATGAGCTTTTTACTCTTGAGATAACTTCCACACAGCAGCATTTATTCTAGTTTTACAACTTTAGTTGATGCTCAAAAAAAAATGCAAAGATTCATCCAACTGTTGAGTCATCTGTGTGTATAACACAAATTCTTACAAAAATCCACTAAATTTCTCTAGAATTTAAGTTACTAGATGAATCTTTCTCTAAAATTGATAAAGGACTTTTAGATTGAAAAAGTAAGGTGATTTAAAGGAATTAAAGCACATATAATATATATGCATGTACGCACATCTGTGTATATGCACGTATATGTGCATATATATTTATATGTGTATATATGCAGACATACACATATGTATATACATATACACACATGTAATTACATATGTGTATATAAAACCTTTTTGTTTTACAGATGAGGAAACCGAAGCTCAAAGAATGAGGCCTGAATTCATGCATTATTAAAACAAAAGAAGTGAATTCATCACCTCTCATTTCTAATTCAATGGTTAATATAGCTTTGCACATCAGTGGAAAATTACTTTTAAAGACCACAAATATTTTTATTAATGTGAAAAAATAGCACCATTACTTTGGTTCCTTTTGCAGTCTTTGTCCTAACCTTGATCACACTTTCCTAAAGCTATCACTAGGATAAGAGAATCAAAACGTCCCTGAAGCAACAGACACAGTAGTTCACACTTAAGTGTAAGAAACCAAATATCTTTTTTTTTCAGGGAGTGGGGGTCTACCTTAAATCACCAACTGCAGTGTTCAGCATATGCAAGATATGAGGTACTTAGTAAATGATATTAACAAGGAAACAAATTTTTGCAAAAATCTACCAAAGTTTTAGAACTTAAGTTACTGAATCAATTTTTCTTCCTATTAAGTTGGGGGTGAATTTTTAGATTAAAAAAGTAAGCTGATTTAAATGAAAGAACGTATATTAAATACAAATAGATATATACATATATATCACTATGAATGAGTCACAGAGGATTCAAAATTGTGCTATATTTGTCTTTAATGAATTTGACTTTCTAAATTTTAAGAATAACTGATACATAGTGATTATATATGTGTGGTACATGTATGTGTACATATATACATATGAATATATGTATGGTGCTTACATATATATGTATAGTACATGTGTATGCATGCATGTATGTATTTAGATAGATGGCTAATACCTTCTTCCAAACTTCCAAACTTCCTTATTTCTATTGAAGGCACCATCATCTTCTAGTTTCTGGAATACGTGTGTGTGACACACACACACATAATGGTTATGTATACACAGGCGTATATGCATATATACATGTACATAATGTATATGTTTACATGCACATGCATCCAATACATATATGTAAATATGTATGGTACTTTAAGGTTTGCCAAGTAATTTACATTATTCTCTCATTTAACCCTCACGAGAAGTCCTTGAGGTGAGGTATTTCAGTAATTACTGTCTATTTTACAGAAAACAAAACTAAGGCTCTGGAAAGCTAAAAGACGTCAACCAATCACTCCACAAGTATTTATTAAAGGCATATTGTGCCAGGCATGGTGCTCAGCTTTGGGCTACAGTCACAAAGTATAAAGTAATTCCTACAATAATGGGCATCCATTCTAATGGGCAAAGAAACAAGCACATATAAAAACATGTGTAACATAAATATAGTAAATGCAAATATGAACAAAATAGTTAAATATAAGGTAGTTTGGAAAGGAAGACACTAGCCCTTGGTGGGGATCTGTCAAGAGAGACTAGAAAACAGTGCCTATGCTGCACATTGAGGAAGGACTCTAAGAGACTGAGCTATGTAGGGAAAACATTCCAGCAGTGGGACATGGCTAGTACAAAGGTACGAAGACCCAAGATGGAGTATCATGTGTAACAGAAAGAAAGCCAGATTGGTTGGATCCCAGAGAGCAGGACATCTGGTAATGCCCTACATTATTGGAAAGATAGGTTGGGACCAGGCTATATAGGACTTTTAAAACTAAACAAAGGAGTTTGCATTTCATCCTAAGAACAAAAGAAAGCCACTGGAGTCAGCTGAGTAGAGGAGTCAGATAGTCAGATATGTACTTAAGGAAAATTACTTTGGCAGCAGTAGGTGGACTAGAGCAAGAAGAAATGAGGCAGGGAAACTAATTTGGAGGCTGTTGTAAAAATCTAGGTGAGAAGTGCTTATGGCCTGAATTATAGTGGTACTTGTGTAATTGAAAAGAAGAGGTTGGATGCAAGATGTGTGAAGGTAGAAACAACAAGATTAAGCAACTAATTGGATATGTGGGGTGTTGGTGAGGATTCCAAGAGAATGCTAAGGTTATGAATCTGAGAAACTGGAAGGGCAATTGTGCCTTCAACAGAAATAGGAAAGTTTGCAAGAGGGTAGATGGAGTAGGTGGGTCATAATGACTGGAGTTTTTGACATGTTGAGTTTAAAATGGCTCCATTTTGAAATGCCCAATAGGTATTGGTGATGTGGGACTAAAGCTTAGGGGAGAATTTGGTCATAAATATATTGATTGGGAGTCATTTGCATATAAATGATAGTTAAACCCACAGGAGCTGATGAGGTTAACAGGAGAGATTATAGAGAAAGGGAGAAGAGAACCCAGGACAGGACCTTAAGGGACACCCACAGTTAAAAAGCATAATATGGATGATGAGTCATCAAAATAGATGACAAAGGAGCAGTCAGACTGGGAAGAGGAGAACTAGCAGAGAACAGCATTATTAAAACCTAGAGAGGAGAAATCATGTAAGAGGACACGGAGATCAGCAGTGTCAAATACAGCACACAGCTTGAGAAGGATGAGTACTGAGAAGAGACCATAAGATTTGGCAATTAATAGGTCACAACTAACTTTCAGGAGAGCATTTCAGTTCAATAATGAGTTCATTAACCAGATTGCAAAGGACTGGGGAAGAGAGTGAGAGAGGAAGTGGAGGCAGCAAGTAAAGAAAACATTTTAACATCCATAATTACACAGCTAGCAATTATTAGATGCAGGATTTAAATTCCATTCAACAAGTATGTATTAAGCACAATCTTGTATAAATTACCATGCTAAGTGCTAGCGAAAGATGAAACGAAAAACAGACCTTGCCTTAAAGGAACTCAAAAACCTACTGAGGTGGGGGTGAGAAGAATAAGGAATACATGCAAAAAAAGTAATTAAAATAAGATTACAAAAAGTGAATAGAAAAGATACAAATAGGGTGAAAGTGGGATTGAGATAGAGATCACCATTTAAAATATTTATTTAGTATTTTACTTTTCCTCTAGTTCTATGTAAAAACAAATTTTAACATTCATTTAAGAAAAATTGAGTTCCAAATTATGTCTCTCCTCCCCCCAATTAAGAAGGCAAGCAACTTGATATAGGTTATAAACATGCAGTCACGCAAAACATATTTCCATATTAGTCATGCTGTAAAAGAAAACACAAATTAAAAACCCCCAAGAAACATAAGGTAGGAAAAAGTATGCTTTTAACTACATTCAGACTCCAACAGTTCTTTCTCTGGGGATGAACAGCATTTTTCGTTATAAATCCTTCAGATTTGTCTTGGATCATTGTACTGCTCAGAATAGCTAAGTCACAGTTGATCATGGTACAATATTGTTACTGTGTACAATGTTCTGGTTCTGCTCACTTCACTTCACTCACATCAGGTCATGGAAGTCTTTCCAGTTTTTCTGAAACCATCCCACTCACCGCAAGAGTATTTCATCATAATCATATACTACAACTTGTTCAGCCATTCCCCGATTGATGGACATCTCTTCAATTTCTAATTCTTTGCCACCGCACAAAGAGCTGTTACAAATATTTTTCCACATAGAGGTTCTTCCCTTTTCATTAATCTCTTTAGGATACAGACCTAGTAGTGATATTGCTGGGTAAGATAGAGATCACCATTTTTAAAGGGTGAGCAGAGATCACTAGATGGTGGTGGTAGTCCTTCTCTCTCCAACCAATCCTTAATCCTTTCAAATAACCATTTTCCTCAAATGTTCTCTCTTAAAAAAAAACCTGCATAGCTCCTGGTTCCACATTATGTTCAAACAAAACTCTTCAACTTGTTTTCTAGTTCTCACCATAATCTCGTCCTATATTATACATCCAACCTTAATTCCCACTACTCTCTAGCATGAAGCATCACCTTTCTTCATATCGGTCTCCTTACTGGCCCCTTACATGGGATCATAGAATAATAGATTTAGAGCTGGAAGCAAACTTAAATGGAGTCAAATCTAAATCTCTCTTTTATAGATGAGAGAACTGAAGCACAGAGAGATTGTCATTGGTCCAGCATCTCACAACTGGTAAGTATCTGAGGCAGGAAGGATTTGAAACTAGCTTTTTCTGACTCCAAGTTCAGTTCCCTATCCACTGAGCAATACATAACAAATTCATTTTCCTCTCCCCATCCAAACCTGACCCATCCTTAAAAACTCAGTTTGCCTCCTTCATGAAGTCTTTCTTGACTATTCCAGACTATGCTGAGTCTTTATTTATTGCAGAGTTCCACAAAGTTCAGCACGTAATTGTTCTGGTAATTTAGTACATGTTAATTCTGTGAGCTTTTCCAGGATAGGAGCCATGTCTCAAAATCCTTCATCACCTTCAAAGTATCTAGCAGAGGGCTGAGCACATTGCAGATGCTATTGGCTGGTTGAATGACTGAACAAAGTTTCTATGTATCTTAGAATCAGTTTAGTGATTGGAAAAACCCCAAACGATGGAAAGGATTCATCTCCCCTGATTGCATTGGAGGACATTGTTAGAGATTGCAGAAGATATCTTTTAGAATGTATTAAGATTGTCTTTAGATAAATTCAATGAGGGATTAAAAGATTGTATCAGCAGAGACTGAAAAGGAAAGTACATATTACTGAAATGGTTTTTCCCTTTTAGAATAAAAAATATGGATTTTGAAACCTTTTTTTTAAAATATAAAATGTGCTTACAAGATTTTTTCTTTTAGTGAGAAGAGTGTTATGATCAATGCAATTCTGTTGCATAAAGTTCAATTCAACAAGTATTTATTAAGGGCTTAATATTATTGGGCATTATAAGTAGGTGCTGGGGATTTGTTGAGTGATTTCAGTTATGTTTGACTCTCAGTGACCCCATTTAGGGTTTTCTTGGCAAAGATACTGGAATGGTTTGCCATTTTCTTCTCCAGTTCATTTTACAGATGTGGAACTGAAGCAAACTGGGTTAAGTGACTTGCCCAAGGTCATACAACTAATAAGTGTCTGAAGCTGGATTTGAACTCAGGTCCTCTTGACTCCAAGGCTAGTGTTTTATCCCCTCTGTACCATCTAGCTGCCTGAGGTGCAAGGGATACAAAGACTAAAATGAAAAGGGTTCCCACCCTCAAGGAGTTTACATTCTATTTGAAAGAAACAATATGCCCATGGTTGAGTAAATGTGCATTATTCACTAAACAAATACAAAATAATTTTTGAGGACAGGCAAAGGGAAATGTTACATCCTAAAGGGAATAGGAAAGGCTTCCCTACTGCCCTAGAACAACACCCACAAAGCAGATGTACTGCTTGTTATATGTCCTTGAGCTCAGTACAATTCAGATAAGGGAACATGAGGCTAGATCTGACCAAAATAGGCCTTTGGACCTGCCTAAGCAGGTGTCCTACATAGATAACCAAGATGATGAAGAATTTCAAATTCATATTCCTGCTAAGGATAGTTGAAGAAAATAGGGATGTATATAAAATAGAGAAGACTTAGGTGGGACATGATAGTTGTCTTTAAATATGAAAGGAGCCGTCACATGGAAAGGGGACTGGACTAGATTCACGGGGCCAACAAACACAGAAATAAGAGCAATGACGAAGCTGAGAAGAGCCAGATCTATATTTCACGTCGGGAAAAATCTCCCAGCAGTTAGAACTATCCAAAAAGAGATTTGGCTGTTTGGGGAAGTAGTAGGTTCCCCCCTCACTGGATATTTTCAAACAAAGATTGATGTTGGATCCATACTCTTGTCCAGGTATGGGTTAGATTAGACAAACTCTGAAGTCCCACCCAATACCAAAATTCTGTGACTCTGATGGTAATTCTGTGAAACTGGACCCACAATCGGAATAGCAGAAATAAAACAAAGGAAAAGGACTCAGATCCGAACACCAAAGGCATTATAGTCATATTATACATTCCAACCCAAACTTCATCAAGTTGACCAGAGTCCCTTTATCAACTCTTATACATAATAGATGTCAAAATATAAAAGAAACATTTCTGGGCAAACAATCAAAACTCAGATGGCCTAACATGGCTGTTTTCCCCATCTTTGTTCTTTTTCGTGCCTTTTCAACCTTCCTGGTAAACACATCTGTGACTTTGAGGTTACAGTCCAACTGTGAAAGCACCACTTGCTATCTTTGATGATGAAAAAAATTTGTTATAAAAATCTTTGCAGATATTTCCCATTTTTCTTCTTTTGTTCTTTCCATTTTCCTCCTTTAATGCCCTCTGAATGACTTTGCTTTGTTGAGTCTCTTGTCAACCTTTTTTAAAAACTGATTTACCCTCTACTGTTTTTCTCTTTTATGAAGCAATACTGCTCTTAACCTTCCATCATTCTCTTCCATAAGATTTTTCAGATGAGTTTATATTCAAAACCAAAGTAGCCTTAGGCTGCCGTCCTCTCTCTGGTTGGCAAGTAAGTCAATTGTTTGTACTTTTAAGGCTCTTTTGGTCTCGTTATAGCATCTGATTTATGTCAGCTATACTTCTGGATGATATTGTTCTCTTCTGGGTGCATGCCCTTTCTTCTCTTGGTTGTCCATTTTTCAGTATCAATAACTTATTTAAATAGGACAGGATTGAATTGTTTTAATTGAATGTCATATCTCATTTTTTCTCATTTTAAATTATTTCTTCTCTGTGCTAATTTTGATCTTTGCCCTAACAATTTGTGTTCTAAATAAAGATAGCTGATTGAAGAATGACTCTCAAATAAATCACAATTTATTCCCTCTCATTTGAAACAAGCATTTTAATGTTTGTGATATCACTTCATGCTGTGCTTACCAATTCTTTTTCAAAGCATGAGGCGTCTGTGTGGTCCATAAGTCAGGAAAGTTTCATTCCTTTATCCTGAATGGTGCTTTCCCATATATTTCTCCTAATCCTCATCTATTCCCACTTTTACATTGAAGTCAGTCAAAGCATATTGATTTTTTTCATTAGCAGCTCTGCTTGGTTTCAGCTCCATAGAACATCTTGCCTCCCTAGGATAAACTGATCCCCAAAAATCTCAACACCATGCAGACTGACTCAATTTTTTATACTCAATACTTTCTCAATTCCTTCAGTTGCCTCTCATTTTGATTGAAGAGCTGGGGGGTAGAGTGATAAACTCTTCTCAAAGTCTTCTACTTTGCAGGTAACTCTCCATTTTCACTCAGTGACTCTGCTTGGTTTTGACTCCAAGGAATATCATACCTCCTGATGGCTCTCCCTCTCCCTTACCCCCAACCCCTGCTCTTCAGTTTCCTTTTCTGTATTGTCTTCTCCCATTAATTTATAAGCTTCTTGAGGGCAGGGACAGTCTTTCTTTTTCTTATTTGTATCTTTAGCACTTGGCATAGTGCCCAGCACATAATAGATGCTTAATAAATGTTTGTCTAATTGAATTTAATTTGGAGAGTCTTTTAGAATTCCTCTATATCTTTTTCCTCTACAACCAAAGTTAGTGCAAAAGCCAAACTCCCTTTTTCTGCAATTCTGCCACTGTCACTATAGAAGTAGAAGTTGACTTTATAAATATGAGGGGCATTTTTTTATTTTTCTTTGCTTCATCAATCTGTTAATGAGCATTTATTAGGTGCCTACCATACTTCAGGCACTCTTCTAGGCAAACAAAAACAAAAATGAAACGTTTCTTGCTCTCAAGGAGTTTACATTCTAGGGTTGCCATAAGCAAAAAGTCATACCAAGTAGCCAGTCTATGAGGCTCCTGCATTTAACTACATTAGTTCTCATAAAGTTGACTCTGTCTCATCAGGACTATATTTGATGCCTTCCCACCCTCCTCCTGAACCTGCCAGAGTTCATGCCCCAGTGGTACCACTTTCTAGAACCTAGGATCACTTCCATGCCCCAATGAGGAATCATAGTAAGATGCTGTGGACAAAATTATCAAAATCATGTCAAAATGGGATTTGGAGCCATATCTAAAAAGCAGCTTGTAGGGTTGTCCCATATTCCATGAAGCAGACTTCCTACTAAGGCATTTCACTCTGAGCTTGGCTAGGAGTCAACTTGCACCGGTTGCTGTTGGTGCTATTAGGCAGTACTGTCATGACTATCCACCTAGCCCATGTAGGAAGACCAAGGTATGGTGGGACTACCCCGGAGAGCAATTGGGCATTTTTCCCACTGGCTCATGGGGTAACCTGCAGCTTGACAATAGTGGACAGAGGTGGCACACTGAGAAAATCTGACTAATGCTTGACATAATGGGAATTTGCCTACCCTGCTTTGTGAAAGTTAGGTTTACCCTGAGCCAAGAGCTCCAGCCAGTAACAGACCATTGTTTGTCTTCAAAACAGCAAATCTACATCTTTACTGATAACCTCCCCTCAACTGAGTGGAACACACCAGTCTGAAATTAGTATTTCACTAAAATATTTCATCAGGCAGACCTAGTTTCACTGTGAAGAAGCTACCTCCCACGTTCATCTGCATCTGTTTATTCCTTCCCAAAATGTTGGTCTGCCATAATTTAGACTTGGGCTTAGTGTAATATATCTAATACACAGAATCTCACCCAAGTTCATTTTCCTAGCCATAAAGTGGAAAAGATCCTGGGATTGTAGATTTAGAAATAGAAGAGAACTTTAAGAACATCTAATTCAACCTACTCACTTTACAAATGAGGAAACCGAAACCTAGAAAGGTTAAATGACTTGTCCAGAGTTAAATAGCTTTAAGTAGCAAAGTCAGAATTTGAACCCAGGCTCTCTGATGTCAAATCCAGCCCTTTTTTTCCAGTGCAACATATCTCAATTAAATCTCATTTTCTTTCTTTCCTTCTTTCCTTCTTTCTTTCCTTCTCTCTGTCTCTCTCTCTCTCTCTCTCGTTCTTGCTCTCACTCTCACTCTCTTTCTCTCTCTGTTTTTTAGGAATCGGAGAAAAGGGTATGTCCAGCTAGGTGGAACAGTGGATAGAGTGCCAGGCCTCAAATCAGAAAGATGCATCATCTAGAGTCCAAATCTGGCCTTGGACATATACTAGCTGTGTGACCCTGGGCAAGTCACTTAGCCCTGTTTATCTCAGTTCCTCCACTGCTAAATGAACTGAAGAAGGAAATGGCAAACCACTTCAATATGTCTGCCAAGAAAACCCCAAACAGAGTCACAAAGAGTTGGATATGACTGAAAAATAAATGAACAATAACAGCAAAAGAAAAGGGTATGCCCCATGATAGTTCCCTAGGAGAGTGTAGGGAATATAGAAACTAAGAGGGGATCTGAGCTTTGACTTTTTCCATTTATCTACCTGACCCAGGCTCTAGTTTCTCTCATAGCTTTGAGTATAGAATGTAAGACAGATGACCTCACCCTATCACAGCTATCTATATACATATTCTCACCGGAAACCTGGCATTCGATGCCTTGGCAGAAAAAGAGCTACAGCAGGAGCAGAGAAGAGGCCACCATCTGGACAATGTAAAGCTCTGTGCCAACTGGATTACAGCCATGAGAAAGAAGAAGGGGAAAAGGGATGGGGGCAGGGAATTGTACCACCTGACTGCCCACATCTATTTTCTCTGTTTGGGGAGATTTGTTCATAATTGTGTTATTCTGAGCAAAGGCAGTGGTAGGTGGTTCTAACTGCTGACAAGTATGTAGGCAAGGATGAAACAAGGTGAACAGTAGCCAGGTCATTTGGCTGGATATCATTTGGAAACCAGAAATAGTTACTGCCTTCTTACTATATATGAATGAAGTAACATATTGATGGAGAAAAGTATATAGATGCCTTTTCCCACATTCCCCTTTCTTCTCTTTCCCATCAGGGGATGCTGTAGTTTCCCTGACTATAACCAAAGAACATTATACAAGCAACAATATTTCCTTAATACTTTTTTGATAATATTAATATTTTCCTTTCTATTTGTTTGTAGTCCTTGCTGGAAATAAATAATGTAGATACACTAAAGGGCATTTTCATTTACTCAATTAGCAGCACTGCAATTGTCACCAACATTTTTATTTGAGGAGTTCTGGTGTCTTCAGTAGTCACCATTTAGGGCCCTATTTTACAAATGAGAGAGAACAAAGTTTAGTGGAAAGGGGTCTGGCCTTGGAGTCAGAATGGCAGGGAGCTTGGGTTCAAGTTTCACCTCTGACTCACACTGGCTGCATGATCTTGGGCAAGTCATATCTCAGTTTTCAAGGCTACTGTATAAGACAAGAGATTGTAGAATCATCATAGATCTTCAGTGGTAAGGAATGTCCTCAGTGGGAGTTTCCTATAGCAGAGACATCATAATTCTGGATTAAAAAAAAAAAAACCTCAAGAGTAGCATCTTCCTTCATCCATTCTGTTTTACTCACATGTGCCATCACTCAAAGAGATGAGCAAGCAGATCCATGAAATACCAGAAGTGACACTTGTGCTCACCAAACACCTAATAGTTATTCCTTATGTTGAGAGCATCTAGTGATGATCAGTTTGCAGCAAAGTGTTTGGGTTTCTGGTCCTCAATAAATAACATCTTCAATCTTTTTCAGGATCTGCTGCCCCTTGTGTCTAAAGATATTGAGACTGATAAGTAGAGCATAAGTGAAGGCATAATTTTCTAGGACCCTGGCTATTTGCACTGAGCCATGCACACACCTTCATGATGAGTGTTTCTGACAAAGTTAAAATCGAGAAGTAATGAAGAGCTGAAAGGGAGCCTGGAGATTGTCTAGTACAATGCCTCCTCCATTTTACAGATTGGGAAAATGTGACCCACAGTTGTAAAATGACTTGCCCAAAGCCACATAGGTAGTAAATGAGAGCTGAAATTTAAATTCCAGCTCCTTTTATTCCAAATTGAATTCTCTTTCGATTATACCAAAGTCAAAAAGGTAACTTCAGAAACCTACATTTTTAAAAAAAAATTAATACAGAACAAAAAAAATTAATAAAGAGCTAGTAACTGAGGGAATCACAGGATCATAGATTTTTCTAGAAAAGAACTCAGGGGGGGGGGGCGGAGCCAAGATGGCGGCTGGGAAGCAGTGACTGGCGTGAGCTCCCCACCAAGTTCCTCCAAAAACCTATAAAACAATGGCTCTGAACCAATTCTAGAGCTGCAGAACCCAC